>CM076569.1:904072634-904564003 GCA_034641835.2 Pinus albicaulis | reverse complement strand
GCAAAATATTGATGTAAGCCCTCCTCGACCAGATTTTGAACATAATTCTCCTTTGCAACATTTTGGGGAGAACCCAATGAAAAAGACACCGGAAGTAGATCCCAAACATCAGGAGGTATATGACTATATAGAGTCCTTGGGGAAGGCAGCCACAGGTCCAAGTACCTCTTCTATTCAGCCTCATACATTGCAGGATGATTTAGTTCAGTCATTAAAACAGGAAATTTTTGAGCTGGAGCTTTTGAATCGGCATATCAAAAATGAAAATGAAACACTGAAAGAAGAAGGCAAACTGGACAAGATCATCCATGACAATACTATGTTACATTTGGGTATTTGGCAAAAGAAGAATAAGAAGTTAAAAAGGAAATGCCAAAAATTGAGCAGAGCACTTGTGAATATCAAATTCAGGTGCTTAATGAAGAAACCCAGAATGATGGCAGTACTAAAGAAGAAGAGAAGGGGGTTAGATGTGCTGGCTGAAGTATCAAGGCACATGAATTGAACAAAGAGTATCAAAATTTTGGTTGCATGAGGACATGCAACACCTTCACAGTGGGGGTATGTTGAGTCCCGAATTTGCCTCTTTTCCATACACTTTTCCATATATTTTTCACTCACCTAAACCTCCAAAATTGTCAATATCATGTGCAAAAGGGTATCTAACATGGTTTTTAATTATGTTTTTGTGTTTTCTATTTGATTTAGATTTTGTTCATACAACTGCGGAAACTTGCCACTTTCCGCAGCTGCTGCAACTTTCCGCAGCTATTTTGTGGAATTATATGCTACAGGTGTCTACAAAGGAAATGAGCCACATGGGCAGGCTAGGAATGACGAGGACATGGTTCGTGTCCTATTGGTTCAAGTAAACTCATCCAAAGAAGCCGCGGTCAAAGCCATCCACGTGGAAGTCAACTATGGAGTTTCATGTCGGCTGGACTCTGTTTCGTGGCAAATAAACATCCATACGGCCGTTTCTAAGCTTGCGGAGGTTAATCGACATCTGTGCAGAGTTCTGGAGTTGAATTCAAGCATCCACCTTCCGTAGATTCACTTTCCAACACGGCCATACTCCTATATCCGTGGCCGTAGTGGTCTACGTGCTCTCTGTCATCATGAACTTTAGGAGACAGTTACAGTTTATTGTTATATATAGAGCGTTTGCATACGCACATGGAGTTAGTTGTTAGTTGATAGTTGATGTTCGTACTCTGTTATGTTTGCTTTGTAGTGATTACGCTGCCCTTGAGCCGTAACACTACCATTCTGTAATGAACTGCTTTTTAATGTGAGAAGACTCTATTTTCAACTTAATTCGTGTTTGAGGATCGTTACCAAAGCTGTGTAGAGGGCCCCTGCTCAGCTAAGGTTTTGTGTATTAGTGTACATTTTTCATTTCATTTCTTTTAAAAGTCATTGTATCATAATCCATCATATGTTCATATTTTGTAGTTGTTTCATTTCTGTTTATACATTTCCATAATTTCCATTTCATTTCTGTCTTTCATGTTTTTTTTTTATGATTGTTAATCACTGATCAGTTTTCTTGTGCAGGTTTTAGGTAGACAGCCCGGGCATTTTTATAGCATTTTGACTAATGACATGAAACTAACATTGTTCTGCTGCTAGTTTGCTTTTCATAGCTTTTGTTTAACTTCAGTCTTGCTTTGTACATTTCAGTTTTGCTTATCTGATTCAGTAGTTAAATTTAGATATATTAAGCTGCTCATAGCATCCTCAGTTGCCTCCGAAAGCCACAGCTGGACTGATGGTGAGGGACTGCATTATGAAATGTAGTTTAGTATTAGTTTCTTTTCTGCAAATTTACATATATTAAGCTGCTCATAGCGTCTTCAGTTGCCTCCGAAAGCCACAGCTGGACTGATGGTGAGGGACTGCATTATGAAATGTGTAGTTTAGTATTAGTTTCTTTTCTGCAAATTTAGATATATTAAATCATGTATGACATCTTCATTTGCCTCCGAAAGCCACAGCTGGACTGATGGCGAGGGATTGAATCATGAGTGTATGGTTTAGTATTAGTTTACTTTCTGCAAATTAAATATCAGTTACACATGTTGTTTATGATTACTTCCGAAAGTCATAGCTGGTCTAATGATGAAGGGTCAGAAAATGAATTGATGTAATCTGATTTAGATTTATTTTGTTGCAATTTTGAATTTCCATAAGCTTAGTTTCTTTTGTGTTTAGTTGGCAGCAAGAATAGTTTGGTTTTCATGTTCACTAGTTTACTGTTTTGATTCATTAGATTAGCAGCACCTTTTCATTTCAGCAATACACTTTTACTTTCTTTCAAGTCTTGTCATTGTAATTTTCAATTTGCTTTTAAAGTTTCAAGATTGGTAAATCATTATAGGGGATATCACTTCCTTGAACAAATATAACCAAACTTGTTTTTCATTTTAGAATTCCCATTTCACCTTAGAAAGACCAAAAACGACAAAAGTTAAGAAATAGGTTATCTTGCACATATAGTGCGCCGCACTTCATCAGCTTACGATTCCCGGATTGAAAAATTAAATGCAGCAATTTAGGACACACTAAATTGACCAAACAAGCCTCCGTCACCAAAAATTGAATGTCACTAAAGGTGGCGTCGCCAAAAGTATAGGTGTTGTGGTGACATTCAAGGTCCGTCACCAATAATGATTTATAATGACGGATAGTGACCGTCACCATTTCATATGAGCAATGGTGACGGACCTTAGTGTCCATCACCAAAAAATTGAACGTCACTAAAGGTGGCGTCGCCAAAAGTATATGTTGTGGTGACATTCAAAGTCCGTCACGAATAATGATTATAATGACGGATAGTGACCGTCACCATTTTATGTGAATAACAACGATTTATTGTGATGGACCTTTATTGGCCGTCACTATTCATGCATATATATGGCGACGTTCGTTGACCGTCACCATTTCATATGAACAATTACGATTTATGGTGATGGACATTTGATGGTCGTCACTATTGATGCATATATATGGTGGCATTCGTTGACCGTCACCATTTCATATTTTAGTGAGGGTCAAAAACTGTCACCATAAGCTCATTAGTGATGGTAAAAAGAGTCTGTCACCAAAAACTGATCGTCGTCATTTCATATAAATATCAGGGCACGATGGAATCTAACCACCAACCTCCTGCTTATAAAGCAGGTGCTCTTCCATTGAGCTAGCACCCTTTAAAGAATCATGTGACATCATAAGGTGTTGTGTCGCTTCGGTCTGTCATTTGAAATGGGAAACTAACACACCCAATGCGGCAATATGCAAGAGCTGGAGTTATATGAAGCAAACACAAGTCAGGAAAGGAAGTTTGCATAGTTGTTCCAACATTTCCATGCTCTGTACTCTCATAGATTCAACAATATAGAAAAAATGTAACATTGCAAATGCTCAATTTAGAAGCAATAATTAATCAAAACATAATCTCTCAATGATCTAAGCCCTGATGATCTAAGCACTTTCCACTGGAAGACGGTGATAAAGATTTACTATACAATTGCACTGGAAAAGAACAAAAGAAGAAAATAAGATGATGGAACATGACAACTTCATTTTCTTGTCCCAACAGAACATGACAATTTCATTTTATTGTTCCAACAAGTTCATTTCGTCATAGTAGAAACAACATTTAGCAAAGCACTATGTATTGAATTACTTTTGACAACCACAAATCCTAAGATGACCTCCATATCCTAATGTCCATACAATAAACCAGAATTACAGGCCAGGGAAGGTCACCTTGACTGATATTTCCACTATTTTCAAGACTTACCATATTATTTGTTAGGAATATTAAGTTTGACTTTGGTTTCCCACATCCATTTGTAATTCACTGTCGAAAGGTGCTAAAAATAATATTTGCATCTATGAAACCCATTAAATGTTAGAAGGTGTCAACAATATTACTTCCATCTGTGATGTTCGATTTAACTGGGTGCAAGTATGAGCTTGTTTGGGGATTATAATCATACATCTGGATGCAAGACAATCAAAGTCTGAAAACTAAAGTAGCACAAGACATTTGTTGCCAAAGATGTCATTGCATTTGCATCACTACCATGCCTTTGTCTTTAAGAGATACAAGACAATGTGACGTACTTCATTCCTTATGTTCCCTCCTTTTCTAGATTACCATTATCAGCATGGTGGAGTTTGTTAGTGTTCTTTTTTTGAGTGAACTTGAAGGAAGCACTACACAAAAAGTCCCCAATGCAAGGATTTCAGGAAGACATTACTTCTACAGAGCAGCGAAAAAGGACAAACATTTGCTTCCAAACAAGTTAAAATGAAACAAGCATTCAATAACATACAATCAGTAAATAAAAAATAGAAAAGTTACTATGACAACCCCTCAATGATTGGCAACCAAGTGGAAAGCCTAGGCAGTAAAAGATATCAAAATTGAAACAATTCTTTGGAAAATTTATCTATTATTGGGAAATAAAGGCATCTACATGCAGAGAATTCAAATGAGATAAGACCTCAATAACATGAAATCATTAAAGGATTTGAAAACTTTGTTGAAACTTAAACACATGGATAATGATAACATATTAAACATAGCAAAACATGCTTTGTGAGAACTACATGAGAGAACAGTTTGCAATACAAGCTAGAGAGAAGTAGTTATCGAAGCCCTCATAATTGTAAGTCACCTTGACCATAGAAAAGCATGTCAGTTCCTTTCCAATCAACGGTGAATCAATTCCACTTGCAGAAAGATATAAGTTCAATTCTGATTGAGGCACTCCTTACCCCAATTGGGGCAACCTTCCAAAGTAAATAAGAAGTTAATGGTGATTAAGTTCCACTTTCATAAATGGCTACATTCAACTCTTGTCAAAGTGCTCCTTAATTCGGTGGGGCTACAATGATTACAGAAGAAAAAATGACTACAATGATTACAGAAAAAAAGGACTACAGTGATTACAGAAGTTAGCATTGCATATGTCTCAAAAATTTATTGTGGGTTCCACAAGATTAGCACAGTCATGGTGAAATGAATACAAAGGTCATATTTGATGCAAGGATCTAGAGAATTTACTGTGGGTTCAACAAGACTAGCGAAACTTAATAAGTTACAACTAGACTTGGATCTAAATCCTCATCTACTCAGTCTACCTTCTTAAGGAAGTGCATACCCTTTTTCCTTGGGCACACTGCACTTCAAGCAAAATTTAGTTGTTGAGGATTTTTGATAAGAAGGTTTCTAATTTTATGTGTTACATATCATCTGTTCAACCAGGAGTACCAACATAAACAATAAAGGTTTGTGATTTACAACAGACATTTTCTAAAGCAAAAAGCATATGACATTTATGAATTTAAATCTAATAGGTGTTCAATAGTGCATGTATATTATTATTTTATAAATGAAAAAGACAAGATTATATAGCTGTGTGTGGGAACTTTCCTTTTGTCATCCTGTATCACTAGTTGGGCAACCCATACAACATTATGAATCTTAAATGTTTTGATGTTTATTTAGCTTCAATAAACTTTTGGAAAATGTGGCAATCAGTAAATGGATTTCATCTACATCAAACTCAATCTTAGAATATATAGGCACAAATTACCTGTTAATCTCCATAGCTCAACCACACAAAGCCATTATTTGAATGAGAAATGGTTGAAGCAACAGATGTCTCCCCCAACAATTCTACCTTGAGACCAGTAACCCTGTAGAAGAGATAAATTGCATAAGTAGAAATAAAAAAGGCCACTTATGTAAAGATCAAATATGTGACTCACGGTGAGAAGACAAAGACAGTAGTAGAGCATTTTCCCAACTATAGTTACACTAGATATTAGGAATACGTAATAAATACCTTGATGAAATCATAACAAAAAATAGATGGCCTAGACTCTGGACTATGTACACACTCAATAAGAAAGACAATTGTGCATGATACATCCAAAGAAGGACAAGGGCAGAAAATGGCTACAAGATTGATGTTAATACAATAAAAGAGACAAATATCAGTTCTAGCTAATTACTATATCCACTATATGTTTTGATGTGTATGTGTTTGTTGGGATGTAGACTAATTCATTGACTTGTAGCCATGAATGAACCAGTTTTTTTTATGTCAATAATCTGTAATCCATCTCTGGACTATTTACACACTCAATAAGAAAGACAACTGTGCATGATAGATCCAAAGAAGAACAAGGGAAGAAAATGGCTACATGAGTGATGCTAATCCAGTAAAAGAGACAAATATCAGTTCTAGCTAATTACCATATCCACTATCTATTTTGATGTGTAAGCATTTGCTGTGATGTAGACTAATTCATTGACCTGTACCTAAGAATTTACCAGTGTTTCTTATGTCAATAATCTCTAAGCCATGATGTAATATTCTTTGTACTAGTGTCAACACTAAAGGTAATCTTCTCTGGGAGCATAGATTGTTGTTCACCCTATTAACTGAAAGTATGTGGAAGTGTGCTCATAATTTTCGAGAGCCAACCATTTCTTGTATAAACTATATATATACAATAAATATTTCCTTGCACCCATTCCTTTTCTTCGTGCAAGACAACAAATAGATTTTAACAACTAAGAGTGAAGATTCTACAAACCGTTGTGAGTGCATGTTGTATCGCATGATTTGTTTTAGTTATTATAATCACATTCTACCCACACATAATTGATGAAGAAACCTAAGATGTCTAGGAGTAGGCAACTTTAGAACAAACTCACTAGAAGTAGGCAACTCACTAGAAGCATGATGCTTTAAAAACTGGAAGACTTATTCAAGGTCTGCTTCCAAGTAGCCAGTGTGAAGGGGGGGATGGAATGTAGGATGAGCGGAAAGGGAAAGATGGAATGTCTAACTGGAAGCTTGATGTCTAGTGATAGCCACAAACAGACACCTAGCAAAGTCCTCACTCCAAATCTCAACCTGTAACAGATAATTGATCAGAGTCAAAGCTTTGTCCATAAACATACCATCCCTCCTTCAAAAAAGATTTTCCCTATCCAAATAAAATACATAGCTGTATATGGCCTTCTTCAGAAATAACATAACTTTGATATATCTAGGACCATATTTAATTTAAAATATAAATCAGGATAGTCCCCTTGTACATAGAACCCAATATACCATTCCAATTAAAATAAGATATGATCATAGCTCTCTAATAAACGATTCTAAACATGAGGATTGACAATATTTTGTTGCAGATTAACAATGGAAATTTTGTATTTTTTTTGTTGCTTTAAGAGTACTTTGGCTTGCTTGCCTTGTCCTTTTTGTTGCCAACATAGTACTATTGTTACTACGCATTCATCAACATCATATGTTGGTGCAGTGATGGCTAGTGTGAACATCCATTAAATATTTGTTTCTCCATTTTTTATGCATAAAACTTAAAAGTACACATACATGAGGTTGTTGGAAAACCATCTTGCTTGGGCAGCAATGAAATATAACCTCATACCTAAAAGAGCAATCACAATTTGTAATTCCTAAATTAGTATAGCAATAACAGAGGCTCAGCATGAGAAGGATAGTAGTCTTTGTTCAAGCTCAGCTCTTAGCCTAATAGTGAAAACATCTCAGCATTCCACAGTTCCATGTCACTATACAGTAGCATGCAACATACAGGCATAATACCCATATTTCAAGCATTTCCCAATATGGAAATGCCATGCAGTATGACCAAACATACAGTTTGACCAATGATGTTATTAAGGCATTTCAGTACCTGAGCCCACCTCAGTGTGCAAGAGGGGCATGGGACTTATAGGAAAATATCACCCTGTCCGTGACAAAACAGCAATAAGGGATTAAGCTTTGTAGAGTTCATCACCTAGGTCATTAATGGTAATATTAAATTTTTCTTAAAGTAAAAGGATAGAAAATGTAAGATAAACGAAAATGTCAGGTTTTCAGGGTTGGCATGATTGTTGGCACTGGAGTTTCTCATGTAACATTATGAGGGTCTGGGATTGTGATTAGTCAAGACCACCAAGCCATGGGATTCCATAATGTAATCATTCTACGAGAATTAATATAGATATGGTACTCCTAAAATGTCATTTATGAATATCATTCTTATTGTCTTTCATATTTTCTTAAAAGAAAATATGTTACTTGAAATATATATTTATTTTGTATTTTTTATATAACATGTTTCTCCCATATACCCATTTGGTAGATCATGTTTTCAAGCATTCCCATTTCAGAAGCTTGTACACATTCCAATGTTTTGTGCAGCTTAGTCTTGCACAGTATGTGTACTATATATTTCACAGATCACTCTTTAACTCCCTAGCACTTATCTCCCATCCAAAAAGGTTAGAAATCAAGCAATGAATGATTTCATGCAATAGAGGTCCATGAAGTGTATATACTATATGTAGTAAATTTACATTTCTTCCAAATTCAATCTAAAAATTTACAATTTTCTGGTGAATTTAGCCTCTTCAGAAGATTTGAAGGTCAAAAATTTACCTGAAAATTGGCATACTTAGTAACAGAGGTGTCTCTGTCAATATTTTAACAAGATCCATGTATACATTATTAATCTAAATGATATGTTCATAAAGGGTAAAAATTTCTCCTATTTGATAGTGGGATGTCATAATACATCTCGGAAGCAGACCCATCACTAGAAGTGGTCAAGTCATCCAGTTCCCACATGACAAGTCTTGCAGCGTGGATAACCTGACCACTGAATTATTTGACATGCTATCAGAGCATCTAGATACTTTTTCCCATAACACAATGTCTAAAATTCAACATGGGTGAATACAGATCCTTCAATAAATGCCACTTTTGTGGCCACAGAACATAGAGGAAGGGCCTCATATGAAACACGAAATCAAGGTACAATTTCAGTTTGCAATGTCAGCTACAGAGAATACTTTCTAGGAACTTATTACTTATCATTCAAAATCTCTTATTTTATGTCTATTATGGTCTTTGTTCATCAAACAAGTTTTCACTGGAAGGAATATAATGGAAAAAATCACAATCACTAGAGATGCACTTCATACCATCAAAACCCAAAAACTGGTCTCCATGTTCCTAGAACTTGACATGGAAAAGGCTTGTCATAAGTTAAGATGACACTACCTAATTCCAATCCTTCAGTTGAACAACATATATTAGCATAATCTCAATTGGGTTAAGAGAATTTGGTACTCAACCAATATTTCAGTCCCAGTTAGTAGCTCTCCAACCTGTTTGTATCCCACTTAAAGAGAAGTCAAACAAGGCTGTCAGCTTGTATCAATTATTTGCATTTGATACAGATCCTTCAATAAATGCCACTTTTGTGGCCATAGAACATAGAGGAAGGGCCTCATATGAAACATGAAATCAAGATACAATTTCAGTTTGCAATGTCAGCTACAAAGAATACTTGCTAGGAACTTACTACTTATCATTAAATCTCTCTTATTTTATGTCTATTATGGTCTTTGTTCATCAAACAAGTTTTCAACAGAAGGGATATAATGGAAAAAATCACAATCACTAGAGATGCACTTCATACCATCAAACCCAGAAACTGGCCTCCATGTTCCTAGAACTTGACATGGAAAAGGCTTGTGATAAGTTAAGCTAACACTACCTAATTTCAATTCTTTAGTTGAACAACATATATTAGCATAATCTCAGTTGGGTTAAGAGCATTTGGTACTCAACCAACATTTCAATCCCAGTTAGTATCTCTCCAACCTATTTGTATCCCACTTAAAGAGAAGTCAAACAAGGTTGTCAGCTTGTATCAATTCATTGCATTTGATACAGATAATTCAATAAATGCCACTTTTGTGGCCATAGAACATAGAGGAAGGGCCTCATATCAAACATGAAATCAAGATAAAATTTCAGTTTGTAATGTCAGCTACAAAGAATACTTGCTAGGAACTTACTACTTATCATTCAAGCTCTTTTATTTTATGTCTATTATGGTCTTTGTTCATCAAACAAGTTTTCAATGGAAGGAATATAATGGAAAAAATTACAATGACTAGAGATGCACTTCATACCACCAAAACCCAGGAACTGGCCTCCATGTTCCTAGAACTTGACATGGAAAAGGCTTGTCATAAGTTAAGCTGACACTACCTAATTTCAATCCTTCAGTTGAACAACATATATTAGCATAATCTCAATTGGATTAAGAGCATTTGGTACTCAACCAACATTTCAGTCCTAGTTAGTAGCTCTCCAAGTTGTTTGTATCCCGCTTAAAGAGAATCAAACAAGGCTGTCAGCTTGTATCAATTCTTTGCATTTGATACAGATCCTTCAATAAATGCCACTTTTGTGGCGATAGAACATAGAGGAAGGGCTTCATATGAAACATGAAATCAAGATACAATTTCAGTTTGCAATGTCAGCTACAAAGAATACTTGCTAGGAACTTACTACTTATCATTCAAGCTCTCTTATTTTATGTCTATTATGGTCTTTGTTCATCAAACAAGTTTTCAATGGAAGGAATATAATGGAAAAAATCACAATCACTAGAGATGCACTTCATACCATCAAAACCCAGAAACTGAATTGGATTAAGAGCATTTGGTACTCAACCAACATTTCAGTCCTAGTTAGTAGCTCTCCAACCTGTTTGTATCCAGCTTAAAGAGAATCAAACAAGGTTGTTAGCTTGTATCAATTCTTTGCATTTGATACAGATCCTTCAATAAATGCCACTTTTTTGGCCATAGAACATAGAGGAAGGGCCTCATATGAAACATGAAATCAAGATGCAATTTCAGTTTGCAATGTCAGCTACAAAGAATATTTGCTAGGAACTTACTACTTATCATTCAAGCTCTCTTATTTTATGTATATTATGGTCTTCATTCATCAAACAAGTTTTCAATGGAAGGAATATAATGGAAAAAATCACAATCACTAGAGATGCACTTCATACCATCAAAACCCAGAAACTGGCCTCCATGTTCCTAGAACTTGACACCGAAAAGGCTTGTCATAAGTTAAGCTGACACTACCTAATTTCAATCCTTCAGTTGAACAACATATATTAGCATAATTTCAATTGGATTAAGATCATTTGGTACTCAACCAACATTTCAGTCCCAGTTAGTAGCTCTCCAACCTGTTTGTATCCCACTTGAAGAGAAGTCAAACAAGGCTGTCAGCTTGTATCAATTCTTTGCATTTGATTAGCACAGGACCTTTCTAACATCTTATATCGATCCAAGAAGCAAGAATCCAACAAGGCAAGGCATAAAGTATCCAAAAAGTGAAGGTAAACCACAAATCATTTGTTGATGATACAATTCCGAGCATAAGCAAATAGCTAGAATATTTCCCTTGACATCTTTTGTGAAGCTTCAGGATCAAAGGTCAACTTTCAAAAATTGCAGTCTATGTTTGATGTAATAATCCCTTGGTAGTGTTGTATCTTAAGCTGGGCTTTATGTTTTTTTGTTATCATGATAGTTTTGCTAGGAAGAAAATCTTTTATTTACATGGTATCACGGTACAACAATCTATTAAAGTTCACCCTTCTTTGGCACACCAGCTCATAGTGATTTAATTTTTTGGTGACTAATTGGTCATTGGAAGGGAATTATGGCCATATTTTAGCATTAACCTTTGTAAATGAATCTTGAGGTTGATTTAATTGTTCAATGGTTAAATGAATCTAATTTATCCAAATTAAGGTTAATAGCTTGGGCACCCTACTTCATTGGGTTTCTTTTCACACTTGCAAATTGAAGGTGGCACATTACTTAGTCATCTTACTAAATTTGGAACATATCCTTGTAGGGAAAACTTGTGGAGTCACTTCTTACTATTCTTGAAGGTGTATACTTATTTATTCCATGGAGTTTTGGCATTGTCAAACATATATTTCAGTCCCAGACGATATCAAAGCAAAGTCCAGGCATAAATATTTTTTTGCAAAATAAAAATCATCTTTTGCAGAGATGGTGAATTCTAGTTGACACATTAGCTCTAATCTCCTAACACTAAAGAAAATATGACATAATTCAAGGAAGCACATGGGATCAGTAGAAGAGCCACAATGCACCCCTAAGGTATCCCATCTACTTTCTAGAATAAAATTGACCATTGTAAAAATCAGAAAAGGCCCCTGTGTAGACCATTTTAGTTATCTACTATTGACAGATCACATCTTAGGCCCACCTAGAACCACCCAATTCCCAAATATTAAAATATGAGAAAAACATGCTCAATATAAGGTGTTAGTCATGTTCCTACTAGAATGAACATTAGATATACTGCAAACAATATTTATATATATATTACCTACTCCATTGACAACTCCAGAAGAATATCCAGGAATCATATAACCTTCATCAGCAGAGAAATTCACTCGATGTGTCACCTCTTCTTTAGACACCTCATAATCAGAACCTGCTATTACAACACTGTGTGTAATTGTTGGTTGGTTTTCCTCATCATGGTGAACTGTGTGACTACTTTTTTGGTCACTTTCTAATGACTCCCCTTCTGTTGATCACCCAATTTTAGAACCAGTAAACACCCTTCCCATTAAATGAAACATCGTGATATGATGACTATCCCCATGAACATTTTCCCTTTCTGTTCCATTAGGAACAAATTCACCTGTTAATCCACGATCAGGAACAAAATCACCTATTTGTCCCTGATTTTCTATTACTTCAGCCACCAGTTCAACTTCACCTACAATGCTCTTAGTTCTATGGACAAAAACCTCAACCCCGTGTATTTTAGCTTCATGGCTGGCACCCATCCCAATACTTCCACCACTTATTCCTAAACTAAACCCACCTCGTGCTTAAAATGTAGCATTTCAGCATTTAATGTCCCATCACCTTCATCATTAGTGCTCAAGATTTTTTCTTTCGCAGTGTGTCCCTATCCCTTGAATCAATAGCATACCATCATCCAATTCCACTCGCTGCACTTAGCCCACGAGTAAGTACTAACATTTTTCTCATCTCTGGCAAGATCATTCCCACTAGAAAGAACACGAGCTGGACGAGGGGCTGTAACAAAATCCCAGAGCCTAACAGTCACTCCACATAAGCTACAATCTAAAACTGCTGTTGAAAGATTATGTTGAGATTCAGATGTGGAAATATTTTTCTTTGTGATTTCTCTCTTTTCAGGCTGTACTGACCTTGAAAACAACAACATGCTTGGGTCTGGCTCACATGTTGGATGAAATTGACCCTGACCTGGACCAACAGAAAATGCATTTCTTGCTGACTCAGCTGAATGCTCTTCAGAGACTACCACCTTTGGGAGCAATCGAGGTTCCCACCCACATAAAGTCATCAGCCTTTGTGCTTGATGATGCAACAAATGTTTCATTTTAATTATTTCAGTGAGAACAATAAGAAGACAACTACAAGTGAAACAGGAAAAATCAAGATAATTTGCAACAAAAAGAGAACAAACCTGATAAAAAATGCTTGCAACCTCTTCTCGAGAAAATTCTGCTAAGGGCATATTATCCGCTCTACCACTAGACTCGCTAACAATAACCGGTTGTTGCTCGGCCAGAATACAATCTATTTGTGAGTCCCAACAAAGCTTCATCCTGTCAATGGCAGAACCAGAGATGACAGGAAGGGCGGACAACTATAGAAGTGCTTCACACTGATCATTATAACCTCCAATTAGTGCGGATGGAGGGGTGGGGGGAAATTGTCTCAGGATTTGAGAACAGCTATTTCCTTTCCAGGGACATGAAACTCTATGGCCGTATCCAGCTGCTCAACAAAAGCTTCACTGGCACCTTGCACTTCATCACAAAATAAGTGGAAGTGTCGTCAGTTCAGTCTCTATAGCATCCAATTCATTTTTTAGCAGAGAAATAGACTGTGGAAGTCAACCAGTTATGCAATCTAAAAAATCCAACCTTAAGAACACTAAATTCAATAAGTTTATGAATGCTCCTCTGAAAACACATTCCCAGTTTCACATTACATCACCACTATACAACGCTTTAAAGTTTAAACCAAGTGGTTTTACTTTTTAACAAACATCTAAAAGCATGTGAGGCAGTAAAGTCCATCCAAATGATATTACCCATTATGCATAAAACAGACCACTCCAACACAACAATTTCTAGATCAATCCGCAAGATATTGACGAAAGACAATGAAGGAGGAGGCTTGAGTGTTGAAATTAGCACCGAGCTATATGGAAGTGTCTAAGGTGGAGCAGAACCATTTTTTATATAATATATGTTTTATATATTATAATGCATTTATATTTAAAACATGCAGGACTCCAAATTAGTTGCAGATAAGAAAATAGACATATTTGTGCTACTTGTTAATAAGATAAGATAATTCTGTTATTTTCCAACAAATGACAACAAATAGGTCAATACAACTGCTAAGTACCAAAATATCAATACACTCATTTCGCCCTTTTCTCCCTGGATTTATTTTGTTTGAGTTTGCCCATTTACAACTTCGGGATTTGCCTATTTCATATTGCACATTCATCCATGGAATTGGTGGCTTGGGATTTACTCATGTGAAGTTGGTGGGAGATTAATTAATTTATTGTTGTTGACTCTTTCCTTGCACAATTCTTGTGGAGTTGTAAGTACCTGAAAGATTATTTAATTATTTAGGCAGTTGCACAATGGAGAAAGAGTCCATAACGAATCTTTCTACTTTGAAAAAGTTGGAAGCTTTACCAAGACTTTCTTGAGGAGCACTCCATCTAGTTGATATAGTCCTTTGGGGATGCAGTTGGACCCAAATTCTATGGGTCAGATGGCTTGAAGCTTCCAATATAGAAAACCTAGGAATGAAAACATTCCAAGAAAATCAATATTTTAGAGATTTTCCACATTCCCAAATCTGTGATAATTTGAAAGAGAGGTTGGGGAGGTTCAATCAAGCCAAAAGCCTAAAAACATTATCCCACAAGACCACTACTTACACAATTTGGCAGAATAGAAAGAACGCTTTATTTTTATGAAACAATCCCACCTCCATACAATGATTAGCAGTATGTAGGCCACAAAGTTGCAAGTAGTATTAAGCATGGCACCTTGTCAAATAAATGCATTCAAGGTCTGAACCCTTCATTTCCAAAGGAGTTCCTTTCAGAAATAGCCTCTCTCAGACTATCAATTCTTTTTAAGACAAATTAAGGATATCCCAATCAACAATTTAGTAATTAGGTTCAGATTACAATGAATGTGTTGTGGTTCAAAACTGTTACTATGGAGGTCCTCACCAGCTTGAATCCTTCAACGAGCTTATTTTCAGCCATATCTATCATGGGCCATTATTAATATAAAAAAGTTAAAATTGTATAGCTTGTCATAAAGGTATCAAAGTAACAAAGTAATCCCCATGTCCATGTAAATCCACACATGCAGGGTAAAAGGTGGGCAAACAATAAGGAATGGAACTTAAATTTGAGATTCCTAGAATAATCCCATTATTGTCCCAATTTCCTATCTGTATTTTGGGAAATGACTATTGAAAGCAGAATTATACTTTCATGCCGACATGAATCATGTTTTCATCTTACTTTCAAGTTTTGGATCTACTTGCAAACAACTGAGAAAGTTAACAAGTCTCAAATATCTGAATCTTGATTTTAATGGTGCATGAAATGTTGCAAACTTGCAAGCATATTTTTATAACCCCGACATTATATCATTCTCAAAAATTATGTTTCTTGACCAATTACTAAATAAATTCCACTAGTCAGACATGAATTTTGAGATGCAAAGTGCATCAGCAAAAAGTATCTATAATTTAGATCGCGCAACTAAGAACCAAAACAAATTAATTAATTATAAAATTAAATAAAGAGATGTGCTTCAAGGAACCATTTTATGACACAAACTACATTCCACTACCACATAAAATGTAAACATAACCGAAAACACAACCACAACTATTAATCCACACTACCTAGATGGTTCAAACATCTAAGAAAAAAAATGCCTACACCTATGTTAGAAGTCGCTGAAGATTGCTTGGGGTGAAGAAAAATTGTGAAATGCTGGCATGCACAAGAAACCAAAGATGAACAGTACTACAGAAAGAAAATCCTACCGTTTTTGTAACCCAAACTCTTGACTCTCTTATGGAACTCTTACAAACAAATCATCCCTCCTGTTGCTACCATTTTAAACATGATTTCCACTCAAACGATGGGGACGTGAACCAGGAATACCATAGTTATTTCCAATAGCTTTCGAGTCATTGTTGACTAGGAAAAAAAAGCTTATAGCCCTCATTGACATAGACTTAATTCTAATTTTAAACATGATAAATAATGAAAATGTATAAAAATGCAAAATGATGATAAGTATTTCTCCATGCATAAAAAGCAATAACAAAGAACAATGGGCACTAAGTGATATCACCTTAATAGGATCCTTCCTTGTATCCTCTTCCATTCTAAGACATTATGTATTTATGTTGTTCATGAACCTCAGATCACAAAGTGTTTAGAATCTATATAATTTTTTTCTTGGATTAGTATTGATAAAAACAATAAACGCATTCCCTAAAATAAAAAACTTATCGTACCAATAATAAGCTAAGAATATGTATGCATGTGCGCTTATTGCTGAGATAGTGGCAGGAGAACAAAGTTTGGCATACAAAAGGCACAATTAGAAACAATGTCATCACCCATCGGGCCTATAAAATAGGATTCATGACATCATGATCCCTAATCAAATTCCGCATACAAGATCCATGGTCTTTTCTCCTCACAATCTATATCCTCTATTCTCCCACATTGGCCTCCACAATATCTACTACTTTCAATAAGAAACTTAATGAAGCCCTTTTTTATCTAAGGTGTGGACTATGATGAGATATTTGCATCAGTTTCCCGATACACCACCATCTACTCGATTATTGCCCTTGTTGCCTCCTAGGGATGGAATCTACATCAAATGGATGTCAAAATTTCTTTCTTACATGGTTCGAAGGAAGAAGTTTATGTAGAACAACCTGAAGGGTTTGAAGTTCTGGATTGAGAGTCACATGTATGCAGGTTGAAGAAATCCCTCTATGGCTTGAAGTAAGTCCCCAGGGCTTGATATGAGTGGATCAACAACTATCTTATGAAGTTGGGGTTTACAGGAAGTGAAGTTGATCTAAACCTTTACTTCCAAGTTGAAAATGATAGGCCTTTCATTTTTGTGCTCTATGTGGATGATCTCTTTCTGACATGTGTAGAACCTCTCATTGATCAATGCAAGAGGGAGTTGGCATATGAATTCAAGATGAAAGACCTAGGACTGATGCATTACTTCCTAGGCTTGGAGGTCTGACAAACACCATTTGAGATTTTCCTTTCTCAAGGAAAATATATTGTGAAGTTGCTCGAAATATTTGGGATGTTGGATTGCAAGTCTTATGAGGAAGTTTTGTTGGGCCCGATTTGGGAAATCCTTTTGAGTATCATCAACTCATGGGGGCTATGATGTTCTTGGTGAACTCATGTCCAGACATATGCTTTGCAGTGAATATATTGAGTCAATTATGATCGAGCTTCGTCACATACACTGCATTGCTATGAAGAATCTTTTGAGATATATTCAAGGCACAATCAACTATGGATTGACATACACTGTCGGGAATTTGAAGCTCCATGGATATATTTATGTTGGCTGGGTTGGAAGTGTGGTGGATTTTAAGAGGCTAACAACACATCCAAATGTTGCTTCTCACTAGGTTTTGCTTCTATATCCTGGATGAGCAGAAGCAAAAATCAGTTGCTTTGAGCACTGCTAGGGCCGAATACATTGTAGCTAGTATGGTCTATTGTGAAGTTGTTTGGTTGAGGAAGATCTTTAGTGAGTTTTTTGAGCATGTGTTGGATACCACCATGATATTCTGTGACAACCAAAGTGGGATTCTCCTTTCATAGAATTCCATGTTCCCCGACCACTCCAAGCATATAGATATCAGGTACCACTTTATCCGAGATATGGTGAAACGGGGAGCAGTAAGGCTCCATCAAATTTGAACTTATGAGTACATTGTAGATATTATCATGAATCCCCTAGGGAAGGTCAAATTCTTAACCTTTCATGAGAGACTTGGAGTCGTGGAAAGACCCTCCTATGAGGGTCCCGCATGAGTTGGAAATTGAGCTCTAGGAGCTCTGGGGGGCTTGGGGGTACTTCTTGGAGCTATGAGAAACCATAAGGTGAATGGTTCACCTTTCCCTAGTAGTGCATTTTGTACAGCGTGAGTGGTTCACCTTCCCTTGTGATACCTCTTTTTTTGGTTGATATATGAGCAGGATGAGTGGTTCACCTTCTCCTAGTGGTGCCCCAATAGAAATCCTACCCATGTAGTCTGAGACTCATGGGAAGTACCTCTCATCTGTCCAATGAGTTGGGAAATTAGGATAGAGACCATAGCACTACCGATGAACACATCATGTACTGTCGTACTCTCTATGCTAGGATGCATGGTGTTCAACAAATTGATCTGGGATCAAGTCTAATTGAGGTTTTACCTCTGGACTGAATTTGGGTTAGTGGATAGTGGCAAGGTCTTGTGACTCACTCTCAATCAATTCTTCTTCATTATTTCTTCATAGTTCAACAGAGCAATGCAGGGATGACAGAGATGGTATAAGTTGATAGATGGATTGGCACGTGGATTTCTCCCTAGTTGAAATGGAGTGTTAAAATTGGAAACTGGGGCCAAACTTTGCCTTGTACAACTCATATGATGGATATGATATATTTATTGGATTCTTCTTTTAGAGAGATGAAATATTAATCTAAATATCATCTTGTTTGGATGAGCAGAAGTGTGTTTTTGAATTTATTCTCTCACACATGTGGAAATTGTCAAGATCTGCCAGAATCTAATGTAGGTTCTTGAAGCCCCAATAGATGTGTCTCCACCTTCAAAGAATTGTATATATAAGAGATACCCTCCCCTAATTTGGATATCATCTCATCACACAACATTCTCTCTCCTTTCTTGATTGGGTCGTACAACAAGGAGAAGCTCTCCCTCACGTGTGAAATCAGAAGGTTGAAAAATGCAGGAGTATTTCAGGACTTTTTTTAGGGTTGATTGCAGGAGCATTGACCAGCATTGACCAAGGGTCAACACCTCTCCTTTGACTGTGGTTTCAGGAAGTTCATATGATTTCTTTAGGCTGCATTAGCTGGCACATATCCCAAGGCATTTGGAGAAGTTTTACCAAAGTTGACTTCAACGTTGAATTCTATTTTGACCACTAAATTATAGCAGCGTTGACTGGGTTTGACTTCCCTGTTTTGGGCTAACTTTCTCTCTCCTAGAAGACCAAATTTTTTTGTTGTTGACCGAGCTGCATGGAGGAGGATTTATTGCAGATTTGACTAGTGTTGTCTTTCTAGTTAGGGCTTCTGGTTAAATGTTATTTATTGTTGTTATCATTATGTCAGGGCTGATTTGACAACATTGGGCATGTAAAATTGTATTTTGTACTCTCTCTCTCTCTACTGAATTATTGAAGAATAATAAGAAGAATTTGATCGAAGGGTTTTCCCCACACTGTGGTTTTTCCTTGGCATCCGCCAAATAATGTGTCTTGTCTTGGCCTGTCTTATGCTTATTTTTTATGTTATATCTGCATTTACTATCAATGTTAATGTGATTTCTAATCTGGAAATTGATATTGGGCTAATAAGGAAAATTCAATTTAATTGCTCTTAAGCATAGAAAATACCATTGTTATCTAAAATTAACACCACTTATTTGAAAGTAGGAAAACATCCACCATAAATATCAAATCAGAATAAAATGAGCTTTTAAAACTTAAAGAAAAAATGAGAAAAGCCCTAGTATAAAGAACTAAATAAGTAAACCATATAATCAAGATCCAGATTCACTAATTAAAGAAGATCAGAAAACTGACTGACAAAAATAGTAGAAAACATTTAACTTTATAATTTTCCTAGGTAAAAAATAGCACAAACCTAGAACAATTCCATTCATAGTTAGAAAAAAATGTGAACTTTTCAGAGTAGTACTAGAGATCACAATTCATCTTAGCCCTATTGGTGAAGTGAAGTCTGACTCCCCGATGGAAATTCAAACTCAGAAACAACAAACGTGCAAGGCCCTGCTGCTGAAGCGAAGTTTGACTCCCTAATGACAAGTCAAACTCAGGAACAACAAACCTACAAGTACTCATGGGTGACAACCTAACCTGCAAGTAACTTACAAGTTATTCACTGCCTGACAAATCCAACTTGTGGGAAGATGGTGAAATCACCTGCATAAAACTAAACACCAAAAAGTAGATGAAAAACCATCATTTTTTACTAATTTTTCTTGCCAACTCTTGCACTCGAGCCTCACCGGGTCCTTTTCCAAGCTGAATTTTTCAGCGTTGATTCCATTATACCACACAAATGTATTATGTGCATGGAATTTATTCCACTTAAATTTCAAAAATATTTTCAATTTCTTGCATATTCATGAGATTATCGATCTCATCAGAAGCATTCGAAATGCCTTTAAAAAAATAATTCGACCCAATTCCCCTAAAATGACTTATAAACAAGAAACTGGATTTGTATTAAGAACATCACACATATTACAGACCAACAAGATTCTTCAAGAGACACTTCCTAAGGCCATGAACTATTTATGAGGCCTCTACTCGCATTGATTAGCTTGTTATCCCCTTCCTATGGAGAGCACAATGTAAGGCTCATGGACCTCTGTTTTAAATTTAAATCGTATTAAGAATGTACAAATATCTTCCTTTAATTTCCATTTTACATATGTAATTTGTAGCTATTTTGGTTACAAATTGATGTGGTATTTTGAGGAAATTTCTTCCTGTTGAATCACAGCGATCCTATTTTTTTGTTAATAGAAATAAATTTTGGGAACACCAGTTTTTGAAATTTTTTTGGAGATCATTCCATCATAATTTAAGAAATCGTACCGCCAAAAAAAGGGAAAACAAAGGGGATTGTAGTCAAGTAGGGTTCAAGCCCATGGGAAAGAAAAAAATAATGAAAATTAATTGGTTTGCACAAAACCTGTTATGGCCCAAAAACAAAAACCGTAAAGAGTAAATTCTCAGGAAACTAATGAAAGAAAAGAAATAAATTTAATACTGACTGTGAAATGGGTGAGATTGAAAATGGTCCAAGATGTGTGAGCAGTGCATCTGAATAGAGAGAGTAAGATGATCCATGTGAAGAGGAGTATTAGAATGTAGGTCGGCCACACGCCAGGATACATAAACCATGATGTTTCTTGTTCAAATCGGGCGGAGGCACCGCTACACGTATAGGTTCCCCATCCCCATGTTCGGAAAGATCAACCCACCTTTCGCCATAGCTGAATTGATTCCTACTTTTCCCTCTTTCTCTTTCTCAGAATGATACACAATCCCTCCTTCCGATTTAACTAATCTAAAGCATATGTATTGGTTTGGAACTAATTTTAGTAAATATAAGAGAGTAAGGACGATGAATGTTCTTTAGCTTTTAGATATTTTGAGTACCATTCTAATTAGTTTAAAATGAAATTAGAGTACCATTCTTACTTTAAAATGAAATTATTTTGTCCCTCTTTAGCATCTCATTATAAGGATTCAAAATCAGATTCCCTAGGTTTTTCCTTTCAAATCTTTAAGATTTTATTGGATAAGCTATGTGGCTTGCAAACAAAAAAATAAAGTAAATGGAGGTCCTTAAAAAAAAAATGAGGGTTTATATGTTCAATCCATCCTTTAAGTTCACTTGTGTTTTATCAAACATGAAGGAATGTTGTGATATTCATAATCAACACATGTCACGATACTCCCAATTCATGTGATATCAAAGCAAGGGATGAGATGTAAAGGGACGTATTCACCATTTTCACACATGTTAGACTTAACTCTTAATTGGAATTTTGAATCCTTTCGTGTCACATATCAGAACTCAAGTGGGATAATGGAGCAGTTTGTGAGTGGTCTTGGTGACATAGTTTGATGGCAATTAGATTTAAACCTATATGCCTTCTTGGTAAGAAATTCTCATTGTCTATGGCTTTTGCTTTAGAACTTTTATCTTATGATAAAGTTTTTGATGGTTTTGCGATAACCTATCAATGTTTTATTGGAGAATCCTTTATTTTTCGCGATGTCTAGGTTCTAGGTGTTTGTGGCCTCGGGATTCTTGTGGGTTTTTTGGACTAGTTGTTGGACTCTACATACCATACCTTGCCTACCCTACTCTATCCCCCTAGTGCAATTCTTGTTTGCAAGTACACCCTAAAGAAATAAAATGATTATTTTCTAGGACTCTCATTTTTTGGCACTTCATAGCTCCCTCCGAATTGGGCAATATTTCCTAAAGATGTACTAAAGTGAAACCCGAGAATTTAATAGAGAGCTCTATAGACATGAGAAATCTATAAAAAAAATAGAATCTCAATTTTCTTAGTAACCACCAAGGTTTGTGAAAACGAACATCAGTGTATTTATCAACATGCTTTGGTGATGGACACCCTAGTTTAACAAAACTAACAAATAAAAATGTTGGAAATAGAATATTTTCATGCTAAGAAACATGGTTTTCAATAATGGGAAAGTATCACACTTAGCTTCGTCTAACCACATAATGTTAGTCAATTTAGCTCAATAAGGCCTCAACAAAGAAAACAAAACACATAAAATAATGAAAGACATGGACCTAGGCAATAAAAATTCCCACCCTACCAATAGTAAACAAGATGAAGCCATCAAAAAACACATATTTCATTAGTTTCCATGCTTTGTAAATTAATACTAAGAATCACTTTAGAGTTTCTACTAGCAAGAAATAATTATTCGGGTCTAAAATGGGGAGAATTGATTGTTATCATCCCCACCTAAATTCAACTCCCACAAGTGAGATGTTGAGCTCCTAACAAGTATATTTTTAGAATGGCCTTGAACCCCATGTTGCAGAGCCTTGAGATTTTAATAAATATAGTTTACTTCAAATATCATTCTCAAAATGACAAGAAGTACCTAGTGAGTTTCTTCGAGATATGTATTATGTAGTATAGTACAGCAAAGGATTATTTTGAAAATTTGTTTTTGACATATTTTGTTTACTTGCATTGCAAGTACTATTAAGTGATGATAAGTGTGTTGAAAATAATTGCATGAATTCCATGATAGAAAATAGAGACACTTTTGGAAGCTGACACGTCGAGAAAAATGAAATCTGCAGGATAATCTAGGGTTTCTCTCTATACTTTTTTGTTAGGCATTGTCATTGGTTAGGAGTATGCGACATACAAGGATGGAAGGAAAAGGTTTGTAGTTGACTATCCCACTACACTCCATGGAAATGGACAATGGATGCTTTGGTTTTGTTTCTCTGAAGAATGAGTGGTGCTCTATTAGATTTTTCTCTTAGACACCACAGATGAGTGATGGCTCTGCCTCATTAAATATTCCTTCATTTGGGATTTAGTCATGTCAGGTGTCATGGTACAAAATTTGTACATTTGTTCCTAAGTTTGTTTGTCTGACAGGGGCTCATTAAGCTTAGGGAGCTTGTAATGGGAAAGCTCTATACTGGGGTCTAGGGTCTAAACTATGTTTTATCTCTATCACATGCTTATTCATTTGCCCCACCATATTGATTATGGATTCCATGGTAATCCCCCACTCCCCAAACTATGGTATAGACGAAAGATATATTGAAATTGAGAAACGATATTTTTAGATATTCACAAAAAATATCAATGGGAAGTCTTTCCTATTCTGGTCCAGGGATTCAGAATTGGTGGAAATTTTGTAACAACACATCAAGAATAATATGGGCATCTTTGCAATGTCTCAATGTATGTTATTTGGAGGGAAGATAATGTGGGACTCCAACCGTATGACGAAATGTGACATTTCAAGGAAATCTACCATTATTATAAATATGAGGTTGTGTGGAGGAGCTTTGAGCATCAAAAATCCTAGTGGATTTCCTCTTTTAAGGATGCAATGCAAGGGAAGAATTTTATAATATCCATTTTATGCGATGCCTTAACTAGAATCTTATAGGATGGCTTAGCTATAAATTTTTTTATAGTCTCCATTACCTTACCTCCAAAGCACAGGTGGTAGCCCATTATTAGAGAAGAGATTCCCCCCCTTGGTCAAGATTTATATGGAAACAAATCCATACATAGGATCCCCAAGCCTTGGTGGCATTCAATCCACCAAATATCTAAGAAATGCATGCTTTTCTAACAAAACATAGATTTAAAAATATAAAAAATTGTTAATATTAGTAAGCTGATTGGGAGGGATATCAATACCTCATGTATTGCCTAAGGGGTGAGCTTACTCAAGGCCTTGGGAAGAATGATGCTATCTAATTTCTAGATCAAAATCTCCTTGCATGATACCTTAAAAAATGATATTGGATGGTAGGTAGTCATTTAATCAAATCACACTATATTATGAGAGGGGAAAAATGTCACAACCTCAAGGTCATGTGAGTTCCACTAAACCAAAAAACAAAGAAGAGCATACTTACAGGAAGAAATTAAAGAAATTGAGAGAAAAAGACAAGGAACTTGGAAGATTGAAAGTAGTTGTTGAAGAATTCTTGGAATTGAAAGATGCTACGAAGGTGAGAAAAGAAAATGGTCAAGTTGATCCAAACCCAGCCAACAATGTAAGAATTACATGTGTAGACAATTTAATTTTTGATGTATAACATCTTTGAAGATTGGGATTTTAAAAGCACAACGTCAATATGAACATGATTGTATTTTTGTAGGATGTTTAATTAAAGAAACATTGTTTTTGTAGCTTAACCCTTCACCCTCTGATTTCATGGTATCTCATGAAAAATATTTATTTTTTAGTAGAGCTCCCTGAGTCCTACTCAAGCTTCACCAAAAAAAACTCCATTGACTTCGGGACAACATATTCATGATCCAATTAGTGACTCAATAACACATGTAATTTCTACGGTTGTTTATTTTATTGTTTAATATTATCTTCTTATTCTATGGAATCTCATAAGAATTTGTTTATTGGTAGGGTCAACCAAAATTACTACCTTTAAATACAATATTGAAGGGGAAAAATGTTTACATACATATTTTAATAGTCAAGTGAAGGTTGCAAAGGGTTACATAAAAACATTGAACCAAACTTGTAAGATTCCTTTGAAAGCTTGTGTGTTGTGTTATTTAGCTCCTTGAGAATATGTCTGAAAGATAACTAGTCCAAAGAGCTGGGGGAATCTATGATATCCTGTAGGATGGGATGTAGGTAGATGTTTTCTATCATGAATTATTGACCCAATTGATGATGATTTTTGAATCCCCCATGATCCATAGGGATTTAATTATTTTGATGGATGCAATTTCCAGAAGGTTACAAAGAGCAATGGAATCAACTCAGTTGTTGGAGCCTTAACTTTGGGTATATCTTCCTTTCTCTCTATAAGACTGGGAGAGGAAGAGTACCACACCCACTTTGGAGCTAGGTGGGATAACTTGTGCAACACCATCAAAGAAGTCACAGAGGCATCCAAGAGAGAGTGGATGAATTACCAGAATCCATTATTTTTGTGGTTTAGGATGAACCTTGTCTTCTTTTTATCATTTCAATTGTAATATTTGTTAGAATTTCTCGTGAAAAAAATGTGTTTTTGTTCCAATCCCACCAGATATTGCTGATTAGAATGCATGGGAAACCTTTATAATAATCTTCCATGACGTTGAGTAACTAAGTTTTGAATTTTTCTTCCAAGCTTAGATAGGACCACGAGCCTATCATGTTCAATTTTTCAAGGGTGGTGGTGATGCCCTACACTGTGTTAGGACAAGAGATAAATAATTGTGAAGAAATATCATCATATGGATTGCCTAAAGGATAGATGTTGGGGTTATTCGTAAACTATCATGGGTATTTCTCATGAACAAAATGTGTTGTTGTTCCAATCCCACCAAATATTGTTGATTAGAATGCATGGGAAACCTTTTTAATAATCTTCCATGATGTTGTGTAACTAAGTTTTGAAATTTTCTTCCAAGCTTAGATAGGATCATGAGCCTATCATGTTCAATTTTTCAAGGGTGGTGGTGATGACCTGCAGTGTGTTCGGACTAGAGATAAATAAGTGTGAAGAAATATCATCATATGACTTGCATAATGGATATATGTTGGGGTGATTCTTAAACTAACATGGATATTTCTAGTGAAAAAAATGTGTTGCTATTCCAATCCCACCAGATATTGTTGATTAAAATGCATGGGAAACACTTTTAATAATCTTCCATGATGTTGTGTAACTATGTTTTGAAATTTTCTTCCAAGCTTACATAGGACCACAAGCCTATCATGTTCAATTTTGCAAGGGTGGTGCTGATGACCCGCATTGTGTTGGGACAAGATATAAATAAGTGTGAATAAAGATCATCATATCACTTGCATAAAGGGTATATGTTGTGGTGATTCGTAAACTATTCTGGATATTTCTTGTGAACAAAATTTTTCGTTCATAGATTTTTTCCAAAATATTTTACTTAACTCTTCCCATATTTGTGATAAATATTTTTCCTAGTCTATGGGATGAACTTGTGAATCTGACATCGAGAGGCCTATAAATGGAATTATATTTATCTTCCCTTTTTATCCAATTAACTAATAATTTAGGGTCTTGAGGTGTTGGCTCTGTTACTTTTAGTAAACCCATAAATGTTTATGCATTAAATTCATTTTGACATTTACCTCAAGCCCTAGCTCTAGGATCAAGTTTTGTATAGGTGTTCCCAAGTCCGTAACCTAGTAGGATCAATTTTACCGCATCAAAGTAAGCCTCGGCGATCCTTTCCCCTCCCATTTTCTAGGATAGGAATCTCATTGGTTTCTAGTTTCCATCCTGAACTCGAGCCGGGTCCACCTATAAAGCCCGTGGTCATTTCGGTGTCAAGAGCCTTTCATCATGGACCATTTGGGAAATCTAAGTTCGCAAAAGGAGTTTTAGGATTGAGAACTTCCTTCATAACTCTGTCTTCATCCTCAGCCTTCAGTCCCTCCTCTGCTCCCTAGAAGATCAAGTCACTCGTTGTAAAGCCACGCATGTCCCACTCCTTTACCTTTATCACTTCAGGGAAAGAATCCAGGGTCGCTTCCCACCTATTCGTTGATCTATACTCTACGAGTGGCTTCCTAAACCACTGCCTCCTCCCATCGTGATAGTCCAGCGAAGAGCAGAGGACGCCATTATGCCGTGGTGACAATGGCCAAGCCTCCACCATTGCTGTCCTAGAGAGTTTCCCTCGTGAGCTCTTACGGTCCACTACCAGTGTAGTGGTAACAAGTTGTTCTCAGCTCCGATCTGTGAACAGCTCTTTGGTATGCCCATTTTTGTCCATACTCGCTGCCTGAAACCATGACGAAAGTCTAAGGCCACGAGGTTTCTGCTCTCACGGACTTTAATCCTCTACAACATAGCTTCAACCAGGCCAGTTTGGCGGCCCACTTGTATCGCCGCTTTCAGTCCTTCGTGTCTAAGCTACATCCTTAGGCCCTATACACCTTCGTCACCAATATTTTTGTCCTTCACAAAGATTACACAGAGGTAGAAGCTCTTTCTGCGATGTATCGCTAGCAACTGCCAACTATGCACTTCTTGACTACCATCAATCCACCCAGCACAGCACGCCCATCGATCTAAAGGTCTCAAATCTTCCACCTAAATCAGTGGTTCGATTCTCACAGTCATCAAGCTCTAGGTATCGAATTCTGGATCTCTGCTGTCCAGTATGTGAGACAAAGTGAACTACTCGCTGTCGCTGCAACAATCGTAGATGACCTGAACTAGGTCACAAATGGCCACTAACAGTCCATCGACTAATTTCGTTTGCTCAGGTTATTAGCCATATCGGCGTCTTAAACTCCATGGATGTCGACAAATATCATACTCGTCTACATGTCACCCACTCTGGCATGGCACACTTTCTGCCGCAATGCTCACATTTCTGCCTGGGCTTTCCACCTCTTTGGATACGAGTATCTCCATACACACGATCCACAAACCATACTTTGCTGGTGATCTGCAGCCTATTACGAGAAATGAAAACCTCGACACATCTAAGGTCACAACCACTCTTATTCTCACGCACAAATTTTCCGCAGCCTCATGGCATACCTTGTGAAACCAAATATGCCAGGAAACCGTCCTATACTAGGCCACTGTACTTACGTAACTTCTAGTGTCAGAACAAACCTTTATCCACCCATAGATCACCATGACTACTTGCCTCCACAGACTTACCTAAGCTCGAGAGATCTATAGATTCATGGCGTTTACTCTAGCGAATCTCGACATTAACTTTAGATCTCGATGTCGAAACGATCAAACTAGAGTTACTTTCGACTCAATATTACGCGCGCATCTACTTCTATTAACGTTTCACAAATTGCCATGAAAAGCCTACTCCATTTGTAGGCGGGTCTTCATATGCCGCACCTTGCGTCCTACTTGCACCACGAGACAATATTGTATCAACATCTCTTTCTCATTTCTTATGTAGTACGTCAAACCAATGGTACTCGACCTGATCTTGCAATAACGAACTAAAACGAGACACTGAATCCATTTCCTACAGTGCGGAACACACGATCGCACAATCACATATAAGTAAGAGAGAGAAATTATCAATTTGCACAGCTCTAAGATTTCATCTGGGATAGCAACTACATAAAACTCTGCCTCTATTTATTGTGCATTAATTAAAGGAATCATGAAATATTATTACAATGCTTTAATCTCTCCTACGCTCTCTAACACTCCGCCTAGTGTCTATTACCGATCTAGGAAAAGTCGGTCTAGTAACCGTAGCCATTCTTGCTCCCTATCTGGCTTTGCTCTTGCTCACGCACTCTGTGGAATTAGCTCCCTATTAGTAGGAAATCATCCTTTCCTTGATTGCGTAATCCACCATGGCATCCCAGTGACTGCATTGCACACGAAATTTTGTATAATTCTACAAACCGAGGTTATGCTCCCTTTCACTTTATGTCTCACCCGATCTTCCTCGAATCGGCATGCATGCACATAGTATGTGATTCAATCGCCATCTCGATTTACTGCACTCATTACAAATTAAATCTAATTTGAATTCGGTTGAAATGCTCACTATCTCACGTACTCGAGTGAAATTAGTTAATACACATTTTAACTCGATGTGAGTTAACTAATTCACACCTACACTCGCTAGTATCAAACGTAGCGGACGCAAAATGTAGATCTTGCCGATGTCTAATCACTTGACGCTCATGATCTAGACATGTGCAGTGATGGAATAAAACGTAGAAATAAACATAAACATAGATGCATTAGGAATATCGCTTCATTTCATCATATCAAATACTAAAAAATGCTTATAGATGCGTAATGGAAAACAAACTAGCTCATCGGTGATGGTAGCTTATCTCCGAGAAAGAGATGTGGCGGCTACATGCCTCTAAATTAATGCGTGTCTGCAATAAGGCTTAAGGGAATTTTTATTATTGAAAAATAAGAGAAAACAACCTAAGGAGATGTAACACCAATATTTTACTCGACACGTTGGGGTAAAGGTAGCCATACTACTCGTTGTAACTCGTCACCCAGGATCTTGTTCTGATGCGACATATGACGTTATTCATATAAGATCTTTCTCCGAGGACTACAAAGTGATAATTCAAACTTCTATGAAATCGCCAAACCTTTCATGACCTATGTCGTTTGGGGCCATCAAAACGGTCTTAAAGTCGTGTAGTCCCGAAAAACTAACAGAAAATAGATAAATTAGGCTATAATTAAGGAAATCGTAAAAGACTCGAAAGAGACAATGGCGAGGGCCCAAGTGGAATAGGTGGGTGGCCACCAATATCCATCTCTATCACCTCAACTCGAGATTTCATCGAGTCTAACTCGGGCCATCATGATTTAGTTACTTCAGCAGAGTTGTTATGAGATGAAATTACACCTCTATTAAGGAAAAGTAAATTAGACGCCCTCGCATTCCATTCACTCCTCGTACATCTTTGTAAATTCCTCACTAGTGTGAAGTGCATATCGTCCTACTGAAGCCGTACCAATTTCCATTGTAACCTGTTGCAAATTTACCACACGCCTCTCTAGCAATAAAGTAAATTCGAATCTATCATCGATCCGCACCTTTCGATTTGCATACAACGCTTCTCTAGTGTTGTTTGCACTGTGAATCCTGCAAATTGAATAGCCTGCCGAAAAATGAGATTAACACTAATTGCAGGTCATCATATTCTTCTCCGATTGCCGCTAGCTATTACACCGTTCGCATCGGACTCTCTCTACTTCATTGTTGAAATCTACATTTCCGTGCCCTCGCACTATTTCAACAACTCGATCTGCGCTCAACCGATATTTTTCACTCGAGTTTATGTTCCTCCCGAGATCCGTACCAGACTGTCTGGATCGATTTCTATCAAACAGGCACCTGTTGTACTTGTAGACCCTCAGTAATAGGTTTGGATTCACAGTGACACACCATCTCGGTGGTTCCTTGCCGTGCCTACTCTAGGATTACATCTACACACTAATTTCCACCTTTCACTAGGAGCTATGGTTGCATGTGCTCCCTCTACCCATCCGGCTCGAGTCTCCCTCATGAAAGGTCTCGCGGCCGAGTGAGATGCTTTCGACTTTCGTCTCATCTCTTCTTCATCCAGTTGTGGCTACTCGCAAACCGCGAGACTACTTCTAAGGCTACACGTTGGAGAGGTAGTGTACTCGTTTCCTCATTAGGTGCTGTCTGCTTATACCCTCGTCTGCATCAGCATTTCTAGGCCACTGAAAATTTCAAGAGCGAGTCAGCGCCACTACGCACTTTTTGTACGTAGTCACCGCCATTACAAAATTTTCTAAAATAGAGTTGGCTTTAAATAGACGATACCTCCCTCATCGAAGTTCGAATTGATTTTCCATTTGGGTAGTTTTTCGCAAGGAATCCAAATATGCTAATTTTTTTTAAATTTTACACCAAAATCTTCGGGATATTCTCTCGCAAAATTGCCGCAAAAAAAATTCTGCTCTGATACCATGTAGAAAATCTAACCAACAAGATTCAATCTAATCTTTTAATTTAATAAAACAAGATATTGAATCCTTCCTACAATTTTCGAAAAACAAAACATGATCGCATAATCACATATAAGTAAGAGAAATAAATTATCAATCACACAACACAAGATGTATTTGGGGAAAGCAACCGCTCAAAACCCCTCTATCTCTATTGTGTATTAATTCAAGGAATCATGAAATAATACAATTCTTAATCTCTCATGAGATTCTCCAACACTACGCCAATTGCCTCCCGCCGATCTAGGCAAACTCGGTCTAGTACTTAGCTAATTCTCGCCCTTTCTTCATCCTTCCTTACTCATGCAATTCCTAGGGAATTAGCAACCTATTAATTAGGAAAATCGGTCTTCCTTGATTGGAAAATCCATCATGGCATCCCAATGACTTTATAATTTCACATGGGAAATTTTGTATAAATACAACGGATAGTTATGTTCCATTTAACCTCTATCTCAACCGGGTCTTCCTCGGAACTAACATGCATGCGACTATTAATATTGAATTATCAGTTATCTCGATTGATCACTCATTGTGAATTAAATCTAATTTAATTAATTTCCCAACCTCTCACTAGCTCATCACTTAGTTAGAACTATTTAAACCGATTTTAACTCATTTAATTGAGATAACTAATTCACACCCTGCAGCCCCACTAATGCATCAACTGCAACTGGACTCCAAAAATATTAGATTAATAACTCTACATGCCTCATCTTAGACCCTCAACTCAAATTTCTTGAGCTAACTCAGTCATCATGACCTATTTAACGCCACAAGTTGTTATGATATGAAATTACAATATATTGTCTAATTTATTTAAGGGAAAAATAAATTATATCCACCACATTCCTCACTCCCCTTGTTGCATCAAAATTCTTCACTAGTGTGGGTGCATTTTTTTTGTCCTTTCCGGTTTCCAATTTCAATGTTTCTTGTTGCAAATTTCAGCATTTCAAAATTTTATGTGGCCTTCACACAAAGACACCATTGAAATCACATGCCCGAATTCTCATGGGAAACCTCTCTTAAGCTCAATCTACCATAAGAGAACCAACAATATTCCATCCTATTTGCTAGTTCGAAATGACCATTAAGTTATGCAACATTCTTGTGAACCCTCACATGATGATCTTGCTCTTGGAGGATGATCATGGCCTCCGTTTAGCAACCCTTACTCCACCCTCTTACTCGACCTAATTTAGGACTACATCTCTCTTTGCCCCCTTTATCAAATGAGCTCCTTCTCACTTCATGTTCTTTCCTTCATCCTAAGGCCTCCTCAAATATTTTTTTCCTATACCTCTTAGGAACCCTCTAGAACTTATCGGTTTTATCCACTTAGACCTTAGGAACCCTCTATAACTTACGAGTTTTATCCTCTTAGGAACCCTTTAGAACTTAATTTTCCTTTTTTATTTTCTTTTAGATTTTAAACCCCATCTTGGGTCAAAAATACCCTTTTCTTGGCTTCTTTTCCCACAAAGACAAACTCACCCAAACCCATCTCACTAGGATTTTAGAGTACCTCCAAAGCTACACAATTCAAAAAAAATAGTCTAGTTGTAGTAATCCGTAACTTGGTCAATCTCTTGTAGTCAAGCGAGGGCTTGGTTGGGTTCATAAGTTGCAAATTAAGTAACGGTAGTTGTGAGGGCATGATAGCTAGGGAGGGTCAGGGGCATGCACATTAGGAATGAAAAGGTATACTAACACATGTCGAACAATGTCAATGCATGTTGAAGAGTGTTAGGGAATTTTGAGGGCATATCAAGCGATAACTAGTTCAAAATTCATGGAAAGGAACGAATAAGAGTGTGTGTCGTGGAGTGTCAACGAATTCAAGTGTGTTAAGGATGAAGTGTGTTAGGAGAAGTTCATAATAGTATTTACAAGAGGAAAACCTATGGTTGCTATACGGGTCTCGACATAGAAGTTTTTAGACAAAGGGAGATCACTTTGTCCTAGGCACAACATTGTTTTTTCCCCGGCTATTTTTTTTTATATGAGATGTGGCACACTTTGGCTACATGCTCATGTTTTAAACTATTCTAGATAATTGCATATTGCACATTGTTATGTATAAGTTTTGGGGCACTTGGTTTATATCTCGTGTGCCTTGTGAATCTTGTGGTTCTTGCAAAATCTCTATCAATTTTCTAATGTTTATATGAACTAAACATACATGTGAAATTATTCCCTATGTAAGCTATGTTGCTTAGTTGTTTTAGGGCTATGGCTAGATCAGAGTGATCCTTGTCTTGGTAACTAGTCAAGTGAGACAAGTTGAGCTTGGACATGAGTGCCATAAGATGAGTTATAGGTAGTTCTTAGGTGAACAAGGCACAATCTACTTGTAGTAGGTACAATTGGTCAAGTTGTTGTGGTTGAAGCAAGCCAATATTTTCACATGAACCGTAGTAGCCAAGGAATTGATTGGGTTCCCAAGTCATGAAAAAAATTTAAAGGATAGCTATGAGGACGTGAGTGCCAAGGTGTTCTAGGGAATGCTAAGATGTGTTAGATAGTGTGAAGGCATGTCAAACATGATAATATGTGCCCAAGTGATAAGGCATGCCAAGATGTGCAAGGGTGTGTCAATGCATGCGAGGGACTATCAAGGCACGAAAAGGGAGGAAAAAAGCTAAACTACAAGGAAATGAACACATAATAGGGTTAATAAGTCATCAATTTACCTTTTCCAAGAGGGGCATTCTAGGTACACCAACACTAGGCGCCAATAGGTGCCAAGTGCAAAGTCTTAGTGCATTCTAAGTGCTAAGTCTTCCTTTGTTGCTTGTCATCTACTTTCCAACAGTTGATCTCAAATAAATTTAATCTTAAACCATGCCAAACTATACCAAGTCATGTCAACATATTCCATACATGCTAAGACTTTCCAAGCACCAACACGTGCCAAGTGCCAATATGTGTCACGGAGTGTTATGAATGCTATGAAGTGGAAGGGCATGTTGAAGAGTGCTAAGGTGTGCTAGAGAGTGCTAATTCATGTTGAGGAGTGTTAAAGAGTAATAGGACAAAAAATTAAGGGAGAACCAGGTCAAAATTCATGGAAGTTAATGAATATGAGGAATGTGTGCCATGGAATAGTGTTAATGAGTGCTAGTTGTCATGCCAAGGAGGGAGTGAGAAGGTATGATAAGGATTGGTAAGGCATGCTAGGGAATGTCAAGGAATGTCAAGAAGTCTCAAAGTGTGCTTGGGAGTTCTAGAGTGTGCTTATTATATGTGCCAAATAGTGCCAAGATATGCCAATACATGCCAGGTGCTAATGATGTGCAGGGGTGCCGTGGGTATGTCAATATGTGTCAAGAAGTTCCAAGGAAACAAAAGGAAGAACCAATAAAAGGGTTAATAAGTCAAGACTTTATCTTTTTTGAAAAGGAGCATGATAACCACACTAATAATAGTTCTAATACATGCCAAGTGGAATTGTGTGGAAAGTGCTAATGTATGTCAATTCATTCAACCAAGGTGTTCCAGGGCATGCTAGGGACTACATGCATGCCAACACATGCTAGGAGAGTTCTATGTTGTGCTAGCGCATGCCACCATGTGCTTGGGCATCAATGTCATGACAAGATGTTTTAGGTACAAATATGTTCCAAGACATGCCGGTGCTAAGAAATGTTAGTATGTGCCAAAGCATTAATTTAAGGTGTGCCCAAATTGTTGAGGAGTGTTAGGTATTTCTCATTAATACAATTGACAGAGCTTGATTATGTATTAAACAATATATTTCCTACACACACTAGTGGGACTTTATCTAAAGGGAATTTTCTATATAATAAATTAATAGATATGAATCATGTGTTGAATCATAGGAAAACTCTATTCGACTAGTCATTAATTGAGGTAAATGATACACACTAATTACTTCTTAAAAAAAATGATTGACTCTAACCACTATGACCTTGGACATATTATAAAAAATACTCCAAAATAATGGTATTAATTCGTTATCTTTTGACAAAAAATATATTAACAAACACATAACGTCATCAAAAACTCATTGGAATGATCAATGCTGATGAACATTTTTTTACCATCACCAAAAGTAACAAAAATAGCATTGGTAAGGGTCATTAAAATTTCGTCACTAGAAGTGTCACCAAAGAGAGAATTAGTGATGGGCCTTTAACAACCCTCACCAAAAGTGTCATTGAAAATGGCTTTGGTGACGAGCCTTAAAGGACCATCACTATATACACTTACAACGACACTTTTTTAAGGACCGTCACCATATGTGATATTGGTGACGGACCTTAAAGGTCCGTCACAAGCATGACCCTCACCAATGTCCTTTTTTATTGTAGTGTTGATTTTGAGTAGTCTTATTCCTTCCCAGGTCTTGGATAGTCCTTGAAGATCAAACCAGTGTAAATACTCAGCTCAGTGAAACACTTGATGAGGCTAGATGTTAAGAGTTTGACTTTGACTTTGAAAAAACTTGAAATTTGGCTAATACAAGTAGGGACCACTAAGTTTATTTTTACTATTCGGGCTAATATAAATAGGGCACACTGATTTTTTTGACAAGATTTCAAGTCAAATTCATTAACTTGTCAAAAAATCAGCAAGTACATGTGGGCCAGAGTTTCACCTCTGATTACTCCCAAGTCACACTCATAGTTGCTAAGTCACACCTGTGGGCAGTGAGTTTGACTCTCTGCTAGATTAACTTGCCTCTTTTTTAGAGGCCAGGTTAGGTTTAACCTGCAAGTCTGGGTCTAACTCATTTATTTTTGTAATATTGGAGTAAACCCATATATGCCTAACAAATCCTAGTTTTTTTCATGTCATTTCATCAAAGTAAGCCCTCTTTGTGCTTCCATTTCAGAAATATATCCATCTCAAAATTTACATCCAAAACTTGAAACACGTCGTAATTCTTTCAAATCCAACTTTTGGACAACAAAATAGAAAAAATAGTCTTTCAGCTTGGCACTCAAGCAACCAAAGGCATACATGTGTAGTTCAGATTGTTCGATCGTGCCATTTTTTTTGCAGTCTACATAGTTGTCACAAGCTCTAAAAATCCATTTCGGATGCTATATTGCAGTCCCTTGAGAAGACTCACCTTTCCCCTTCTTGGATCTCAATAAATTGTTTATAATAGAAGCATTAAACTTGATTTTGAAGTCTTTTTGGTCTAATTTATTAAAATAATCATGGGTTTAGAATTTTTTGTTTTAGCTATTAGTCTACAATGGAATTGAGAGAGAATATTTGTTATGTGTGTGCATGAATAAGAGAAGTACTTTATGAGAAGCTAATATTTTTGTTTTAGACAGTTGCTGGTACATTCTTAGATGTGTTTTCTCATTCTCTTGATTGTGATAGAAAATATCGAAGGACTAGAATTTGGGTATAAAGGTTGATGCCTCTAACTTCTTATTGTGATTAAATACATCTCATATTATCTAAAGGATTAGACTTGATAGATGCCAAGTATTCATGAATCATTTCCACATCAAATATTTTGAAGGTCTTGTTTTTTTGTCATAGAACCTAATCAATTCACCCAAGGAATATCTACAAGCATAGTGGGACTAGAGTTTTTCTTTTTGTTTTTGAACTAAAAAAGGAAAATCATTGTTGAATACCAATTATATCTAGAGGTTTCAAAAAATTGTGCTGAAGTATGTTTATGATCTCACTCTTGGTCTTGTACAGAGAGGTCCGCATTCAGAGAGGCTACTAGGTTGTTTCCCTCTACCTTGCACAAGGATCTTGGCTCTTGTTTGTTCTTATCTTGGATGCAAGGCCTCTGTTCTTGTGTAGCCTGCACACAACATGTAATGGAAAATGGAAATTATTAAACCCATGTTTTGTTTCCATTTTGTTACATTATGATGGTCATCAAAATATGATGATTTATATTGTCTTTGAATCTGCCCTTTGTAAGCTATGCTCTGCATCTTATTTGAAAGATTTTTTGAATTATTTCAAGTGGAATCTAATGGATCTTCAAAACTAAGTTGATTTTGGTTGTAGCTAAATTCAATGTTGAGACAAGCCATTATTTCTGCATATGGATGGCACTAGCATTGGAATAAGTCATTGTTAGAGCATATGGATATGGTTCCTCAGCCTATGCATAAGGATCATTTTTTGAATAGACTTTGAACCCGCTGGATACTGATTATTCCTCCCTTCCATGAGAATGATGATTACCTAATAGTCTTATTGTGTTGGGTGTTTGATTTGATTGTCATATTTCAAATTGTAAGATCGGGGGTTTGGTTTGATTGGCATGTTTCATATGTACCATTGGTTGTGAATTTGCAATTGGATCTGCATTTTATGTAGGGTGGTCATCTGAGTATATTGTTATTGGGTGCTAACTAAATGAGTTCTACAATATTCCGCATTTCTGGAATTATATTGTTGTTGGTATCTTTGTTCTTCTAGGCTTCTCTCAAATTGTTCCAGAAAAATATCGTTTGTAGCAACTGGACATTGTACAGTGAGCATCTGAATAAATTTTTTTCTCTCAAAAGAAAAATAATTTATTGGGTGCTAGCGTATTGAGTTATGTAATATGCTCCATATAGGTTTCAATGATATCGTTGTTGGTGTTCTTCCTATTCTAGGCTCCTCTCACATCATTCTAGAAAAGATTTGTTTGCATCTACTGGAAAAAATTGTAAATGCATTTTTTCCATGTATCGATGAACTAGTCTGAATGATTATTTGTTGCTTCCTTGCTATGATATTCTTCAAAACCATACTCATGTACATCACAGTATTTTTGAATTATCATTTTCCATTTGCCCAGCTATGATATTTCTCTACTAGCATTTATGTCTATCATCATCATGTGCTACTGTTATAGGTTTTCATGGACTGGTTTGTGCAGGAGGAGTTTAGTAAATTGGCATTAAATTTGAAAGAAATTTGGTCTCTGGGACTTTTACTCTTGAGAATTAGATGGCATAAAAAGATGATTTGGAGATAGGAAACATGGCTGACAGTAGATATGTGAAGAAGCCTCCTTTAGAAAAAAGAAGTAGTCGGCGTAGCAGATCAAAATCTAGTCGTCCTAGTGGTAAAGGGGCTAAAAGTGTAGATGTTCACTCCTTCTAAGGGAGTTCTCTCCTTGGAATAATTTGTACATCTATTGTTGCCTTGGGGCCTATAGATTTTGGATTCTGTGAAAGTTCTTTTTCTTGTTTCTTAGTTTTCTTCTCAACCTTTATCTTGAATACCTTTCAGTCTTCAAAACAGGGAAGGGTTGATTAAATTTCTCACGATTCTGACAACGTAATTTTGTAAGAGGTTGGATATTCATCGCCTACTGAAAATGGGATCATTGATGATCGTGGTTTAACCTTGTCTCAGGTATATGTTTTCACAATTAGAAAATTTTTAAGGGCATGTCTTTCAATCAGAATTTTATGATAAATACACAGATGATCATACATCTCTTAAGAAATTAATGGACCTATTTCATATCTATTTTGGTGCATTTACTATTGTCCAACAAAATCAGTCCATAAGTTTTGAATGCTACCATAAAAATTTTCAATTGTTGCCTACTGGGTTAAAGTGATTAATCTTTCCCAAGGGTACTACAGAAAGGCCCATTGTGACGTAAAACATGTTGAATTATGTGTCAGTTCACTTTATTTGGATCCTTATCAAACGTGGGAGCCATGGTGCGTACAATAGTCAGTGGACATGTAGCTGATTATATTGGACGGAAAGGCGTAAGTGCCCTTAATACTATATATATCAAGTTCCAACCCTATCATTGCTTAAGAATACTTGGATTTAGCTTAATTAAATTTTTTTTTTTTTGATATTATTTCAAATAGATATCATCTTGTTATAGGGACAATCCATGTAGTCCCATCATTTATGTGGTCTGAATAAGATTTAAATTTTGTTTTCCTACATATTTCATCCTTTTCATTCAGTTTGGTAGGATTAATCTCTTATATGTTTGTATGCAGGAATTATTAGTGGCTTCCATTCCAAAAATTATTGGGTGGCTTGTAATTTTTCTTGCAAAGGAAAGTTAAAATACCTTAGATAAGGGCCTTGTCTAGAAGTCAAATAGTTTTGGGCTCATTTGGATTCTAAATTGGAAGCCAAATTTTTATTTTATCTTTCTATGGTTGCAAGATTCTTTATTTTTATACTGGGGAAGACTGTTCATGGGGTTTAGAGTTGGGATCATCTCATTTGCTACAATTAATACCTTTCTCTCAAGGTCGGGAAAGGTCTAGTAGTATTTTAAATGTTTTCTATATTTAGGTGCAGAATATGTGAATGAAGATTATGCATACAAACGAACAAGTATGATCCTGACATACAATATTTGATATGGTTCTTTTAGGTACCTGTAGACATATCTGAGATAGCACCAAAGTAGAGGAGGTCTTGGGGTAGTAAATCAGGTGAGATTTTGTTGTATTATGAATTTTAGGAACATTTAGTCTCATTACTATCTTCTAAAGTGGCAGAGAAAATATCATGTTGCATAAACTTCAATGTTCAGAATCACTGATAGTGATTTACTGAAAATCCATAAGAATAATATGTTTGATTATAATATCAATATTAAGCATAACTATTGATTTTATTAACAGCTTTCAGTGATAGTTGGTATTATGCTGGCATACTTGTTTGGACTATTAGTTTCCTAGAGGCCTCTTGCAATTATAGGTACCTTGAATTCATTTTTATTGGGGATAGCTTATGGAGATCATTTATCATTTTCTAAATAATAGGCATATAATGACATATTTAATTGGGAAGGCATAATTCATTGTGCCCTTTAGGTGCATGGAATCTTCTTTATCCTAGAATCACCAAGATGGTTGGTGAGTTAGTAGCACATTCAAGCATGTGCATTGAAGTGATATGAAATTTTCTTTAGGTGTCCCTGTTACTTATTTAATATCATCCCCTATTGGTAAGGTCTCATTCTTTATGGCCATGTACATGAAGGCAAATATTGGTAATAAAAATTTTGAAGATTCATTACAGGCTCTCTGAGGCTTTGATGTCGATGTTCTATAGAAGCAGTTGAAATCAGGGTATTTTTCTGCAACAAATGTGCTCATTCAATTGTTTACACTTTTCCTTCTGTTTGTATGGTTTCCCAATATTTAATTCATTTTTCATCCATCATTCATTTTCCTTTCCATTTCCATTTTCAAAAGTCTGTGTGTTTTTCTTGTTTCTTTCATTTTTTTGGCCTTTGCAAATGGCCTGTGTATTGCACAATACATATCACGGGAATTAATCCTTTTCTTTTACTGGGAAAATTATCTTCTAGCTAATTAAATTTTTTTTGTGTTTTAGAGTATCATGGAGACGGGCTCTCAACAAAGCAGCATCAAGATATCAAAGCTTTTTGAGTGCAGATATGCACTGCCTTTGACCGTGAGTCACATTTTGAATGCCATTTGATTTGGCAGATTTTCAAATCTTCTTTGATAGGTGGAGGCATCTTTGTGATTCTGAAATGAGAATGAACTACAGTTTTCTATACTAACATTAGTGCATCTAAATGGTATATCACAGATTGGCATTGGACTACTTCTTTTGCAAAAATTAGGTGGAATTAATGGTATCATGTTTTACAGCAGTAACATTCTCAAATCTGCAGGTGAGTTCTCATTTGACATAGGTTTCTCCATATTGGTGTTTTTTATAAAGTTGTGGGTTTCTTTCTGTTTTATAGTAGCAGTTTGAAAAAATGTGTTGGATCTGTGGATTTTTTAGGAAATTCTCACAGCAAAGGTTAATGCATGGAAAATAACAAACCTTTATTTCGAGAAATATATATATCAAACTCAAAAGTTAATATCAACATCTTTGGCTTGGATTCAGTAATGTTTGAACTTTGAATTAACTCTTTATCTTGAACATTTATAGGAATTTCATCTTCCAATGCTGCATCACTTGGACTTGGTGCCATCCAGGTTTTCTCTTTTAGTCCTGTAGAGCTCCACTAATTTTTTAAGGCTATGATGAAAAATCCAAGTTGTTGGTTTGCTATCCCAAGTATTAGAGTCATTTTTTTGTGTTTAAGGGATGTTAAGTAATCTATTGTACAGTTCATAATGACTGCAGTTGTTTTATGACTCATGGATAAAGTTGGGTGACTTCTCATCCTTATGGTGAGAAAATGGTTTACAACTAACTGTGGTATGTTCATGAATCTGATCTCAATAAAAAACATTTACATGAAATTGTGTTGATGTTAACAGGTCTCATCTGGAGGCATGGACGTATGTCTTTTCCTTGTTAGTTTCTCATTTTACTTGAAGGAAAGTCTCTCCAATAATTTTATAATGCTATGCTCTGCTTAAATCTTCACGAACCTTTCCTATGAAATATTTCATATATTCAGTATGTGACTCTTATTATTACATAGAATTGAACTAAAACGAGATGTTTCAAAGGTGTGGTTTGAATATTATATGAAATTCCTTGTTTGGCTCTGTGAGGGCTAAATTTATTCTCTTCTTGTTTCAGGCTCATTTTGGAGCAGATTCTCTATATGAAACATTCTTCACTATTTTGGCTTTGGTGAGTCTGCTAGTATGTTTTAGATTTCCAATTGTCAGAGTATTGTATAATTGTTAACATGGGATTGTAGTTGATGACATCATATTGCATGTGGTAAATAATTAATCTTATTGGCTGATGGTTTCATTACAAATTTATATTGCTTCATTCTCACTTGGTGTTGGGGCCATCCCATGGATTATTATGTCTGAGGTAATGTACCTTCTTAGATATTCACTATGAGATGGCTGCTTCTCAGCACAAATTGAATACTGCATCCTCTTTTCTTCATATTGATCAAATTCCATTATATCATTATGTTCAAAGTTCAACCAATATCTTTATGCAGTAGTTTAAACAATAGAAGCAATTATTTATTTTTCATAATCCTTTCCTACTGCATATACTCCCTGCTAATGTCAAGGGTGTGGGCGGTAGTGTAGCTACTTTGTCAAATTGGTTGACATCATGGGAAATAACAATGACTATCAATTTACTTTTGCAGTGGAGCTCTGTAGGTAAGGTTTGGAAAATTTAAGTATAGTTCCTTTGAATTCTTGCCTAAGCCATGGGCATCAGAGCTTTCTGTCTAGGCTTCACATGATTACAATGGCCCTTAGGTCCTTCACATGATGAGAGTAGCCCCTGGAAGTCAGTCTGCAACTATCATTGACTAGTCTTGAACGATTGGGCTAGTTGTAAGGAAATTTTTTTTGTCTTTGGATTACAGCTTATGTGTTTCCTTATTTACTTTCCTAATTGGTTATTGAGCTAGTATTTTTTATTGTAGAAACATTCATGATTTATGCTATTGTATCTGCTTTCATCCTCGTCATTGTGGCACTGTGTGTACCTGAAACAAAGGGAAAGACTTTTGAAGAGAGCTAGTCATCCTTCAGATGAACCTTGGAAGTCAGTTACAATGCAAGAAATGAAATGGTTTATATATCCAACCCCATTTCACCCTTCCAGTGCTTCCAAGTGTAATTTACATGTTAATAAATTGTGAATGTAAAAATATGATTATTTTTAGGCATATTGTCAGTAGAAATTTATTGTGAAGCGTTCCAAGAGAGTTATTTTTTAACTGGAATTCCTATGATTGCATTGTTCCCTCTCCCGTGAAGCTCATATTTGCAGTAGAGCTTCACTTAAAGGTAGAATTTGAAGGTGTTCAGTAAATTCCATATTTATAAAAGTGTGTAAGAATTGAATTAATAAGTTTTCAATGGATAAGCTCATTGTTGCAACTCCAAGGATGGAAGGCGAAGTCCATCTTTAGAAAAGTGTGTAAGAATTGAATTAATAAGTTTTCAATGGATAAGCTCATTGTTGCAACTCCAAGGATGGAAGGTGAAGCTCATCTTTAGAAAAGTGTGTAAGAATTGAATTAATAAGTTTTCAATGGATAAGCTCATTGTTGCAACTCCAAGGATGGAAGGGTATCTACAGTTTTGATAGTATAATTCGATGCTATTGACCTTGTAGCCTAGTTCCTAACCTCATTTTCATCTGAAACACACGATCGAGGATAACATAGAAAAAGACAGTGGACATCTTAATATGAAAAGATATTTTTATCAATTTTTAATATGCAAAAATAATGGCTTGTGTCAACATTGAATTTAGCTACAACCCAAATAAACTTAGTTTGAAAATCCATTAGATTCCACTTGAAAGAATTAAAAAAATATTTCAAATAAGATGTAGAGCATAGCTTACAAAGGGAAGATTCAAAGACAATATAAATCATCATATTTTGATGACCATCATATATTAACAAAATGGAAACAAAGCGTTATTAGCAATTGGTCTACAACATTTTTTTTTTACATGTGCCATTGTTGCTATTGGTATTGCGACGTTCCAATACCATCGGTATTCTGATGTAAATAATCCACTGGTATTTTTTGTTTGTTTCCATCGGTCTTTCGATGTTTAACTACCATCGGTCTTGCGACGAAGATATCACAGCATCGAACTAGCGACGTTCAATCGATATTCTGACATAAATCCTCCACCGGTATTTTGTTTTTGTTTCCATTGGTACTGTGACATTTAAATACTATCAGTCTTGTGATGATATTTAGTCATGTCCGTCTTGTGATGAAGATATGGCGGCGTCGAACTTGCGACGTTCAAAGGCGTTGGACTAGCAACGTTTGGAGCCAAGGTCCATCAACGTTTGAGGGTGTCGGAATAACAACACCTTAACCCATCAGAACTGTGACACTTCAATAAACGTCGGAAGTGCAACACTAATTTAAAGCATTAAAGCAAGCGTCGCTATATCGAAATTTAATTCAAGTGTTGGAAGTCCAACGTGAAGATAAACCATGTTTTTCCCCACCTCAAAACGTCGCTCTTGGGACACCCATGTGTCGCAAGAGCGACATTTAGGCTGTCAGAAATTGGGCCAAATGTGCTAGTGCTAGTTATTTCTTTTACTAAAATGTGTACTCTTCAGGCATGCATCCACTAGTCAAGAAATGAATTATACTAGGGAAATGATCATTTACTATCTTGATCGCAAATAACTGTGCATCGGGTAAAACATCCTCCAAACTAGTTGGCTATTCTCCATTCTCAATGTGTGACAGATGGTCTAGCCTAGCATTCATTCTTCTAGGCTTCGAAACAATTTCAAAATCATATTCTTGAAGCAACAAAAATCGCCTGTAGATCTTCCCACCCAACACAGGCTTATTGACCAGGTACTTCAAAGTAGAGTGGTGAGTAAACATCTTGAAATGTCCTCCTAATAGGTAGTGGTGGAATTTCTGCAGTGCATACACCATCTCCAAACCTTCTCTTTCAGTGGTTGAGTAATTTTGTTTTGCGCTTGATAGCTTTCGAATTGCATAGGCAATAGGATGACCAATCTCTCTAGCTCTTGGCTACGCTAAGACAACTCCAACCGCGATGCAGTAGGCATCCACATGCACATGAAACACATTTGACCAATTTGGAAAGATCAATATGGGAGCAGTGACCATCTTCTCCTTTAACAGTTCAAATATCTTCTGAAATTACTCATCCCAACAAAATATCACATCCTTTTAGAGAAATTTCTCCATGGGCGCAGTTATCAACGCATAAACCTGAACGAATTTCTGATAAGATCCAGAATGCCCCAATCTTGAGTGCAGTTGTTTGACATTCACAAGCACTTCCAAATTAACAATTATTGTAATCTTCATGGGATCTACCATCAATCCTTGTAGGCAGAAATGTGACCCAACAATATCCTGAATAGCACACAAAATATGCATTTCTTCAAGTTTAGTGAGATCAAATACTTTCTTTAGGTATCCAACATTAGGTGTAGACTTGAGACATGCTTTTTCAACAACCCAAAGACAGTCCAATCATCAAAGTATACTTCTAGGAACTCATGGATATACTCCTTTAATGCAAATACTAATACAAGATAGAAGGCACATTATTCGATCCAAATGGCATGACTGTATATTGGAAATATCACCATTCTATTGCAAAGGTTGTCTTACTTCTATCCTAAGGCGCAATCCCGATCTCATGATAACCTGAGAAATCATATATGAATGAATAAGCCTCTTGTCCCTATATATTGTGAAGGATCTCATCAGAAAACGGATTTGGGAAGGGATCTTGTACGCATGCATAATTTAGTTTCCATATGTCAACACAAATCATTATCTCTCCTTTTGTCTTCTTATTTTTCACTACCACAGGGCTCACCTAATCAGACTCTTCCACTGGTTCTATAATTTCTGCAACAACCAATTTATCCAACTCTTCCTTCACTTTCGACTTATACTTGGATTCAATCTGTATGGGTGTTTCTTCACAGGTCACACATTAGGTTTAAAAGTGATCTTCATGATTCCAAACTCTCTAATTATCTCTTTCAACTCAAAGAACTTTGTAGGAAACAGGTCCTGATACTCTATCAACAACTCAACAAAATTTTCCCGCTGTCTCATCATCCCAATAATCTCCAATATTTTCCAACTTTGGTTGTTTTTCATATCCAATATTTACTTGTTGAAACTTCAAAGTCTTTGTAACATCAAGTGAGGTAAGTGAAGGCCCAACAACTACATCTTGTCACTTAGATTAAGGAATTGTGATATTCCTTTTATCTTTTTCAGTTTCTTTTACTGCAAGATTTCTGCAATTGAAAATATCCCTCATCTGCAAATCCCACACTAGAAAAGTGAGATCTAATGTTGGCTTTGAAGTATCAAATATGAATTCTTGGATCCCTTGCAGTGCTTTTCCAAAAAAATCAAATCCACTCTCAAAGATGAACGTCAAGATGAAACTTTCAGTCAACGCAGATCATTCACTGGTTCCTTGGTGCAACTCCTTCTCCAGGTAGAAATCATTAGGCACCTTTCCCAACATGTGAGTGAACATGTGCACCCATTTTGATCTTTTCTTTGCGCCCCATACTTCAGTCCATTTCGCCAGATGTCTACGTGGATCACTCTTTCCGGAATAAACTTCTTCCAGTATGATATTTGGACATTCAGAGCACAATCTCATCATTCGAGCACATTCTTCCAAACTCCCCATGTTTCCTTTCTGAGTCACCCACCATCATGCTAGAGTAGCACAAAACGCTATATCAAATGCACGGAACCACTCTTTTTCTGGAATAGTTCTTTGATGTTGTACTAAAAACATGTTCACATTAGTTAAACCATCATAATATGGTAATTCACGTACCTCTCATGATATGGAAACAAAGAGATCTGGATACTCGATTACAACGCAACGCAGATACTTCATGTAACTGGTTCTGATAATTCTCCAATTATTCATCTGAATCTGAGAAGAAGGCGTCATCATTTTCCCAATTAAGCCTTCCATTAGCTATTGGATTGATCCAATTCTCATCTCGTGTAGTCAACTTGTAGATATGGTTAGTTTTATCATCAAAGTACACTGGTTCTATGTATCTTACACCTTATGCAGGATCTAAGGGGACTATGACTCTGGTTCCATTTTTTTCAAATTCCATTCTTCTTCTCTTGAGATTTATGATGCCATCCATATAAATAGCCCAATCCAGCCCCAACAGTGTAGGATAAGGATCGGTATCATCCACGATCTGTATGAATTCGAAATCTACCAGCACCTTAACTCCTTCAATATTTACTACCACTTGTGACAATCTTCATAATGGAATGATTTTCTGTTGTTTCACCATGCAGAGCTGAATAGTAGGCCACTCCAGCTTAGGCTCTCCCATATGATGCCAAGTTTTCTTAGGTAAGAAATTTACATAAGACCCTAGATCTAGAATGACCTGATCCATCTCATAAGCACTGATCTAAGGAGTCAAACACATGTATTTTCCAATTCTCTTCTTGTTATTTTTCTTATAGATCTTGTTGACAAATTTCTGTTCTGTCTAAGGTCACTAATTTTTTGCCCAGTTATCTATCAGTGCTTGAATATTTTCTACTACCTTCTTGTTGCAAAATAACTTAATGTAAGCTTATAAGAATGACTTTATTTCTTTGTCTACTCCCACCTCATTCATAGGTATACCTGATGTTGATTAGTTGGCTTCTGCCGACCCCTTCCTTGCTTCGATAAAAGTTTATTTCTCGTAGTGTAAATCAAATCCATCCTTTTTTCTTAGGTGCCTTTCGAATCCATAGATCAACATCAAGCTTCTTTCATTTATCCTCACCAGTATATGCACCATTCCTAGTGACAAAATTCACACTAGGATCTACTTCACGCAGCTCAACCCTTATCATATTAATGTCTCATGTCATAGTTTCCATATTTTTCTCCTGCATCCTAGCAATTAAAACAAGAAAATATTCTATTACATGATAAAACTACCTATAGTACTTGCATGGCTATCGTGAAGGGCTCAGATAGTAGTGCGCATAATGACCATCATCTCCACAATTATAGAAAATGACATGTCCCCTTCCTCAACCTGATGATATTCTTCTTGTCCCTCTTCTTCTTGTCTGGAATCCACTGCGCCCAGACGTGGATGGTGGTGAGGTAGGTTCGACCTGCATTATATACAACTCAACTTTGTCAATCATCAAATAAAAAATCCAGCAATGCTTCCCATCATGTCTTAGTGACGAATGTAATCTATAAAAAAATTAGTTTAGCTCAGGAAGGTATTTTCTGATCCTTGGATAGAAATATATTACATGAATACCCGTAGTCTGACAGATCGTGCACCATACTGGAGGTGTCCCATTTGGTCCCACCGTGCTCTTCAGCGGGCATGACCCTCTAGCATGGAGATAATCATTGAAGACTAGACATTAATATTTATGATGCCCAACAACTTTACATCGTATGAACCATACCTTTGTGCATACATTCTTGTATTTAACTTTGTATAGATTCTGAATCTCCAAATGCATTGCTTCTAACTGACTCTGAATCTGCTGAGTTCCAATCGTAGCAGGCACTAGCACAACTTCTAATTTCATCCCAATTTCGACAACCTCAGCCTCCTTGCTAATATTATATTGACTCAATGGCTGGTGTAGGTGTGGGAGAAACATAGAAATAAAACACTTCTTGTGTTAGGTATCATCGATAGTGAATCCACCATATTTGATAGTGCGCTTCAATATCTGATCTGCCTCCCACAAGGATTCATTTGTCTCCTGGTGAATCTCTTTCAACTCGGTTACACATTTGGCGAATGAATTTAGCTTTTTGAACTATTCTTTTAGAGCGTCCTTCAACTCATCCATAGTTTCATTAGGATTCATTGATACATATCTTATATAATAGTCCAGTGCGTGAACTTGAAAATAAGTTCCTAACTGCACTTTCTTAACATCATCGCTATTAACCTGTTGTGCTCTCTATACAACATCAGTGACAAACCAAATTTTCTCTGTATATTCATTTCCAATACCTCTAAATGTAGGAAAATTCATAGACATGACCATATCTATGCCTAGGGGAGGTGGAGGTGGAGGTGGAGGTTGCCCCCATTTTGCGGTTTCCGACCTATGCCTCATTGTGCAAAGAATTAGTAGAGGTCTCGAAGGACCTCGAAAAAGTAAGGGAATATATCAACATGCCCGTGACCCCTGAAAAATTTCCCAATGGAAGGTGACATGTTCGCCAAAATGCCACTAAGGTGATTGTGATCTCACTAACATAAATAAATTTCCTGAGCTCACCCCAAAAAATATACCTTGGTCAAGTAACTTTTGAGATGAGCGTGAAAGTGGAGCAGATGGGATCTGAACTCTGGTCAATGCTCCCTGACTGTTCTAATTTTGTGAGACTTCTTCTTGGGAGATTTCCTATTCTTCAGAGCACACAAATTCACTAGAGCTACTAGTTTCTCGATTATCGTCACTATTAGATCTACCCTTGAGAGGACTGTAAATAAACATGTATGCTAGGTCTGCGAGATAAATTCTTCCACTGCACTTAGTTGGGCCTCTTCGGTACATTCATGTAATATTCTCACATAGAAAAATATGTTCACCCAATAGCATCTATATCCGCAACTTCAAAGAGCATAGGAACTTACCTCTGGGAGCCTCGAAAAATCTTCGTTCTGCTTTAGAATAAGGCACAAACTGATCGATGAAAAATTCAGTTAAAAATCCTCCCAAGACACGGTCGATCCAATGATCTATCACGCGGGTGATCGTATTGCTTGTCTTTTTTATTTGCTAGACGAATTCTAGAGTCCACTCAGTGACTTCATCATCATCCACACAAGTATTAAATTTAGTCAATCGCGATGACCACTCATGTAGCTCAGTTGCAAAGGAAGCAAAGAATATTCTGTGAAATTTTGTATAAATATACTTTTGAACCCAATCCTCAATAGATAATTTATAACTTCGATTCTCTTGGATCGCAAATTCATGGATCTTCCTATCCAGCCAATCTTGCAATTAGTTTTGCATAGGATGCCAATACATCAATTCTCCCTCAAAATGATTCCGGTCCTGACAACAGAGCCATTTTTTGGCATGAGGGGTCTTAACCGAGGTTTGGATTTATTGTGCAACCAAGAAACCATCCAACTATTGGCCCTTTCGGCAATGACCTTCTTGTGCAGATCAAAGTCTTACCCGAAGTAGTATGCCGGGGTGCTAGAACTAGGTTTCCACACCCTGAGGAAGAAATTGAAGTGGTGGCCCTAAATGGATGTATAATAGAACTTATTGCATATTATAAACAGGTGCGCACATAATATACCAGCAAACTATGAGAGCAACTATGTCGCAAAAATAGACAATTGTACATAACAGATAAACATAATTAATGATATTTGCAGAGTCTTCCAACACACAACATGTATATATGTGCACAATAAAAAAGATACTTTAAGAAGATGTATTCATATTCTTAACCATCAATCGATAGTGATGCATAAAATATAGGATCTATTCACGCAGATGCATTTATCATAAACAAAAGTATAGCGTATTCACAGATACAATTCTGATATAAATCGATACCAAAAAATATTAATAGTAATCAGAGAGATAACACATGAATCACATAACTGATCCACGTGGATATCGGTGGCCACCCACCTATTCCATTTGGACCCACACCATCAATTCTTGTAGCTTTTCACTTTCAACACATCTTACTATTTTTTGCAGGTTTTTGGGTCATGCACTCCCAGAGCCGTTTTGGGGCCCTAATGATCCAAGTGGATATTGGTGGCTACCCACCTATTCCATTTGAAACGGCACCATCAGTTCTTTCAGTTTCAACACAACTTACTATTTTTAGCATTTTTTTGGGTCCTGAACTTCCGGAGCCATTTTGAGGCCCTAAACGACATTTTTTGGGCATCACTTCTTCGACCAATATGATTCTATTTCGGAATCAATATTTGCGATCAACAGTTGTACTCCTCAGATAGATATTTGTAACGATTTATCATGTGCATCAAACAGTGATAGTATGCCAAAGTTACGACCTCGAGAAGTTGAAACACCAATTTACCTAAACGAGGCCCATAGTTTTGGCGCTTCATCTCCTGGGGTTATATTTTTGGATGTCTAGGGTTTTCCATTGTTTATCTATAATAAATATGCCCTTGAGCCTCATTGTAACACAGTTCAGAGGTCTGTAGCCTCCACATCTCTTCTCATATATATGCTACCAACACCCTAGCTAGTTTATTTCCATTATGTCTGTAAGCATATTTCAGTCATTTGATTTTAATAAAATAAAGTAGTGTTTCCGCTGCATCTCTGTGTGTATGTCTATATCTATATTTTATTGTGTTCCTGCATAAATTTGGATCAATAACAAATTTCATTCTCCAAAAAAGTATTTTCATTAAGATCCAAGAAATTTAGTACATTCAAACTTTCCCTTACAATTACCCTTCTATGCACACTACCAGTGGAGTCCACACACAACTAGGACTAAGTCTCCATGCACACAGCCATCAGGAGCCTTTCTACCCAAATTGAGACTCAGACTGAAAACCATATAGGATGTTCAATAATGTAAGTGTTAGAATATAATTTCTTATTATATTACTTGACTCGATCTATCTATATTTATATCCGTTCAGCACGCGGATACTATGGTCTCAAACCATGGTTTGAGGCCCACGGTTTTCCCTTAAAACACATTTACATAAAATAGGGACTTTGACCCACCCCAAATCCCCTTTGACCTTTCCACATAGTGCGCATAACCAAAATTATATACAAAATTGATAAAAAATTCACCCTAGGGGACCTCGCTCCAACAACCCCTTATGTACTTTATCAAATTTTCTTGAGAATGCAAATAAAAACCTAACATAACAGCTCCTCTCCTAAATTCATGAGTGTAATCTTGCACATTTTTACCTTTCAATTTTCTAAATTTTTTCCAACTCATAATGGACTTTTTCATGTAAGCTAGAGGATAAAATTTCCTTTTAATGACTGCAATAAAATGTAGACCAAGACATTGAGATCTTTCCGATTTTTTTTAATCTCATCTTGTGTCCTTGATCCCCACCATACAAGGGTTTCACCCTCCATTTTCAAGGAAGCCAATTGAATCTTTATGTCATCCTCTTGAAGGTTTTGAATTTTACAATAAATGTCGAATCGGCGAATCCAATTATCCAGCTTCTCTGCATTCACTTTGCCATTATACAATGGTAGATCAAATTTAACATCAAGTTTAAGTAAGGGTGATTTACCAACTCCTTTTGAAGTATGTGTATGAATAGATGGAAGGGTTGGTAGTGGAAGATGATGAAGAGGAAGGTGAAGATGTTGGTGAGAATAATGGTGGAGTAGGTGGTGGCTTCCTACCATCTCCATGGCCTCCTCCTCCTCGATAACCCTCTCCTCTCGGAGGCCTATAAATTTAGCCTTGCATCCTTAAATTCCTCTCCTCATAGAGGACCTTAACCATCTTATTCATAACAAAAAATGTCTTTCTGAATTCTCTCTCATCTTCTGTCATGGTAGATTTTCCTTCGTGAGACATGCTCACTAAAGACTCAAATTCAACTTGAGGATGTGCTTGTGTTTAATACTTTGGAAACCTTTCCCTTCTTCCTCTTGACCCAACTGTTGGGCTCTCAGTCGACTTCCCTTCTCCTCTTTTTAGTTTTAACCTTGTAAGCATGACACAAACTTGCAAAAAATTATATCCCTTCTTGCACAACAAAACCTAAAGCTATGATACCAAAAATGATCTAAATGAAGTATGTTAGTATTGTTGTGCTAATTCCTCTTTTAGATTCTGTAAAAAATTTCTTATATGTGCTTAAGGGTTCAAGTTCTCTTGCAAGTGATTGAGTCTCATGAGTGACTTTTATGCTATTTTTATGAACAAGTTAACATAAAATAAATACTAAACAACAAAAAATAAAAGAATAATACATCACCATACAACACATCAACACATGCATTTGATGAAGGAGTTCACCTCTCCAAGGCTACATCTCCTTGGTCTAGCTTCCATGGCTTGGGCCTCTACATTATAATCAAATTTGACAAACTATGTTTTTACAATGATTTTATTCTGATGAAACATGCACCAATGACTTCAGAATGCCCAAAAATTTCACCTTAGGCTCTTTCTACTAATGATTTGGTTGAAAACTCCAAAATTTATGACCTTCTCTAGGATTTCCATAATTTCTGGCCTAAATTTGCTAACTGGGGCTAAATTCGGTAGATGGCACTAAAACTAGAAGTTACACTAGATTTGGTGGACCGGCAAACTAATCCGGATTAGTTTAATTAAATGTAGTTAGCACTAATTAAGCATGTTTATCCTCTAGAATTGCACTTAATGGTTAATTGGGATTAGCAAAAATTAAATGAGGATTAACACTAATTAAATCTGGGTTAAATTGTTAACTCCAGGCTTAGTGGATAGGGTCTACTGGTAGTTGGCCATAGCTCTGAGGTCTTGGTCACGTGCTAGGGGCTGGCCCCCATTTCCCTGTCGGTACAATGTTGAAAGTTAAAATACATGTGGCCAAGTAATAAGGTTAATAACTATTGCATAGCGTGGTGGTGATGTGTGGTAGTGGTGGGGCAGAGGTCCTATGTTTGACCCCCGCCAACCCTTTCGGTCTTCAACAATAATTTTACTATATCGTGGAGGGGGCACGTGATAGCCCCAGGCCAAGAGACGTGTCTTCCCCACATTGGCTCACACAGAACCAATCCAAAGTTTCCAAATCGCCACAGTTCAAACCAATAATATATTTCCACTTGGCATTCCCTCATTTGATTAACAAAATTGACTAATTTTGACCCAGCCTAGTCAACATGCCATGTCAATAGTATGGACTACTAATTGGGCTACCTGTCTACTTTTTTTTTTTTAATTTTTCCTATTTGTGCAAATGAACAGAACTCATTTATGAATCCATACATAGTCCATTTCACACGAAACAAAGTGCTTCAGATTCATAATGATGAGCACTACGTGGTCATTCAACTTTCGAGCCATTATAAGAACTTTGAGTTTTGGGCATAAAACTAAGCACTTGATCAGGTATGTGTAGAGAAACTCCCCCAGGAATCTCAAAAAAATAATCACCATATATTTTTTAATTTAAAAAAATGCGGTGCTCCTGGATCTATTCCACAAAAACATGAGTAATGAAACACACTGGACGAGGGTTAAATAAAAAAAAAAAAACTTATGGTCATAAATTTCATTTTTACCATCTACAATGCTAGAGAGATATAAAGTACTAGTGCCACTCTTTCCTCATGCAAGTGCCCTAACGTTAGTGCTTCTCTTGCTCACCATCCTTTTGTACCGTGCTCGCTCTCCGAGTTTCTAATTTTTTCAAACCGTATTAATTTTTTTTTCTCCATTACATGTCCACAATGCCTCCCTGATGTCAAAATGTCTAGCTAATGTGTATGTTTATTTATAATTTATTTTTTTGCAGATTAGAATTGCAAATTAGGCTAAATTTTCCACTAATTTTGAAAAATAAAAAACCACTGCATAGTGCGCTCAATATGTTCGGCTCGGCCCAATATTTTTGTTCCCTATAAATTTATACGGTGCAACGCATACCAGTGTGTGAACATAACACATTTTGGTTGTTTCAATGTGTTTTCTAAATAAAAACTCACCGAGAAAGAGATAAATTGTACATCGATATTGCACCAAACCTGGTGCATTTATATTTACCAAACACACTGCAAAAAAAATATTTAGAAATATAGCTATATCTTAGTGTGTTCGATAACATGAACGTTTTGTACTGGCGCAAAAATATTATACATGCATGTTCATGCCCAAGTTTTTCACATCGCTATAAAAATATACAGTTTTGAACCTTGAATGAAAACCTAAATTTAAAGGTTCTACCCATTTCCATGCAACAATCATTATGAATCTATATGGTGCTTAATGAAATCCCTTTCGAAGCTAGTTTTGTTTTCCTACAATCATTCTTGTTTGACTAAACCAAAATTTACAAGTTGTCTCAAGGCTTGTTGAGTCTTAGTTGGGATGAGTCGTGGCCTCATAATTGGCCCTAAAATAAGCACTCACCATAGACTCAACCAATACTTTCCAAATTCATTCGAGATCACCATACAAAATTTTGAAATTTTTTTGGATTAACATTTGTTGTCTTTTCCAAGTCTATATTGACTAATTTTGAAGTCATAATGTTTTTCCAAGTCCTAGGTTAGTTAATTCTTGATTGATTTAGAGTGTGAAAACTTTGTCTGTAATTAGAGATCAATCAAGTAAGAAGGTACATTAAATATATTTTACATATTGGATGGTGATTTTAAACATTTTTTTTTTCAAGGTCAATATATCATTATTCAATCATATATGAAACTTTTATGAGGTTAACAAGTGAGAAAAATTGTAGGTTATATGAAATGATGGACAAGGTATTGAAGGTATATGTCTATCCTATTGGAGAGAAGCCCTATTTTCACAATGATCTCATGAATTTCATATATGCATTAGAAGGATGGTTTCTGAAATATATGAAAGAGAATAAACAATTTAGTACAACGAACTTCAATAAAGCTCATGTATTTTACATGCCCTACAGTATGAGATGAGAAGAGAAATTCTTGCACTAGAATAGCATAACATGCCAAAATTATCATTATATGTAAGAGATCATGTGAACATGATTGCTTCAGAATACCCTTTCTGGAACAGAACCCACGAGCGGCATCACTTTTTGTTATGTGCCATGATAGGGTGAGTCTTAGTTATTTATGCCACTACTAAGACTTTTATTAATAGGAAGGAAATATTTTATTTATATTTAATGGAACGTATGTGGCGATATGAATACATTGCAAATGAAAGAAATTACATGCAGAACTTCCATTTCAATTACCTCAAATATGTAATATCCATTGTCGTTATTTTATTTTAAAGATTTCTTAATTGTTATTTATGAGGTATACATCAATTGATTTAAGTCAAGTTTAATCTCCACGAGGTATCATATTCAAACCTTATGGGTAGGGGTTGAGGATGGAAGCCATTTTTCAAGGAATTGAACTATTCAAGTAAGTGACCAAGATTGACTAAGATTACCAACATCCCACTTGTGGGTAGATTTTTTGGAGCTTTCCCTAGCTTAGGCTCTTATACTAATTACAAAAAACATAAAAATAAATCTTAATTGTTGTAGTTATTTTTATGGTGCTTTAAAATTATTTAATATAAGATTATAAAAGTCTATTTGTTTTTTCTATGTTCCTTGTCAAATAATAGAAATATATATTCTATAATATTTGTTATATTATTATGCTAAAGAAAAGAAGTTATAGCTGAGATTAGTATGTGCTCAATTTATTTTGTCTCTACTTCTTACATTGTAGGTAAAATGGTAATATTATATAACAATTCATATCTTATTATCTCAAAAGGATGTGTTTTGTATGTTGAACAAATAAAAATTTTTTTTGTAGGGACGCTACACACCAAAAGAGCACCTTGAGATCAAATTGAATGCCATAAAATTCATTGCAATGTCGACCTATCTTAGGACTAGTTCGTATCATGATAGGATGGTTATTTTCCTAAAACTGGCCTGAATTGTTTATGGAAGTCACTTCATGGTCTAGGGAGTTTCATGTAAGAAAGGGGTCGTTTCTTGCAATTTTTTTTGGAGGTAATCATGGAAGGGTAAGAAAATTTTTATTCAAATATTGGAAAAACAAGGATCGTCACATGAATATATGTGAGCACTTACCTCGAGAAATATAAAAGAAAAAAAGGTACATACATCACGTGTACGAGAGTAAATATTACCTTTGTCCAATGGGATATGAAGTAATCTATCCAAGGCTATTGGATGAAACTTACTATGACTACATCCTTGTGATAATAACAAACCATTTTTTTCTCTTTTCTAGCGAGGTACTCAAATGTGAATCCTTCTCAATAACGATTAAATAGAAGGACATACCAAATTTGAAGACCATTACTCTAGTAATTTTGGAGAGAAGGTACATGTCCATGCATATTAGACTTAGTAAAGTTAAAAGGAATTTATTATCGCACAAGAAGTCTCCTTGGCGATATGAAATATTTCATATGATTCCATTCAATCTAGAAATGTAAACTACATGAAATTTATTTTATAAATTAGTTGGATGAAAAGAGAAACTCAAAGTAACATTGACGTTTTGTCCTGCTCTATAGTAGCACTCTAGCTTGAAGAAATGATGCTCTAGGTTCAATACGAGGAAGGTTTTCTCCATGTGCTAAGAAAATTCAATGGGGTTAAGGTTAAGTACAAATTAGGTTTGACTTTAATAGAATAGGTTTCATAACACATCACATAATCCTTTAAAGGGTGTTAGCTCAATGGAAAAGTTTTACAACACTAACGCGATACATTACTATTAGGAGCAGCATTAGCACGCACTAAATGTCAATATCGGCCACGTTATTAATGCATAGCCAAAACGGATTATAATTCAGGTTGCGTATATGGGAGTGTAAGTCATATTAATGATTACGTGACCATTTTATAAGACCTATTTCTTGAATATTGAAAGGAGTACGTATCAAATGATACATCATTTTTAAAAAGGTTTGAATTTTTTAAAGGTTTTTCGAAAGGATTTTTTGAAAACATTTAAAAGGTGTATGGTGTATGATATAAGGATTCGTAAGGCTAAAAAGGAGTGGAACTTATTAAATTTTTTAATAAAAATGTGTGGTGGAAGATTTTATTAAATAAATATTTATGTTAAAGATTTTCAAAAGGGATTTTGAAAATATTTTTTAAAGGATTAATTTGGAAACATAAAGGGTTTAAGAGATTTTAGAGATTTGAAAAAATTTCGAAATTTGCATGGTATAAATAAATTTTTTATTGGAAAGAGAGTTTAGGGCTTTGTAAAAGTATGTGAGTCAACAAGTTTTGGCTTTTTTTTCAAGCATGATAGACTTATTTGAGAATATTGTGCTTTATGGGGGCACATATTAAAAATCATATTTTTTTTCGGGGGTGATATGGAGGATAGCCTCATGCAAGCATGCAAGCAGCTATGACATCAATCATGGATCACAAAGCACGATTGAGGAAGAATAAGAAAAGGGATAAAAAAGAAGAGGCAAACATTGTTGCCGTGTTTAAAGAGGTTAAGGCTGTAGCTGAGGAACTCATATGTCTAGAATAAGACAAAGATTCCCTAATTTTGATTTTCATTCAGCATGCAATGGATGAAACGATTATGTGCAAGGTAGAAAAAGCTACAACTTCGAAGGAATCATGGAAGATCCTGGAAGCATAATTTGGTGCAAGGGGGAGTGACATGAAACAATGGGATATGTCACATGCAAAGATGTCAGATGTAGATCTGAGAGTATATGAGCAAGACTCTGGGAGGAAAATAGAGCTTGGAGAATCCCACTCAAAAGTGGAAGATGGTCTTGAAGACTATAAAATTGAAACACATTATTCAACCATGCATATGGATGAAGAAGATGCAACAAAGATTTCAAAGAGAAAAATTGAAGCCTCTGTATGTGAAACAAAGCAAGATAATATCAATTCTCAAGCACTCCATTGTAATATGTATGGCGCCGATGATGGTGAAACCCATTATGAAAGCCTGAATATGGATGAAGAAGATGCAATGAATATTGCAAAGATAGAAATTGAAGCCTCTATATGTGAAACAGAGAAAGAGAATATCAATGCTCAAGCACTCCATTGCAATATGGATGGTGCAGAGGATGGTGAAACACATTATGCAAGCATGCATATGGATGAAGAAGATGCAACAGAGATTGCAAAGAAATAAATTGAAGCCTCTGTACGTGAAACAGAGCATGAGCATATAAATTCTCAAATACTCCACCGTAACGTGGATGGTGCAGAATATGGTGAATCACAGAATGATGAAACACATGTGGATGATGACTGCAAAGTGAGATGTGCATTGGTGAATATAGCCGAATCTCGTGAATCTGGTAAAGCTGAAATTGTCAATGAGCACATGCATGCTTGGATATCCCAACATAGTGTGGATGAACATTATTTTGATGTTATGTGTGGTTTCCTTTTTTGAACAAGGAATGATTATGGTAATATTGTAAACACCATGTTTGGTGAATCATTGAAGGTTGAAGGTTCCTTTGTAGCAGCAAGATATGAAGCAGTTGGAACTACTCATGAAGCAGTGTGAGAAAAATCCACAACTGAGTTTGGCTTGTATAATGTTATCAATAGAGCAGAAAGTTGTTTGTTGGATCCAACAAATGGAATTGTTGAAGTTAAATTTGATGAAGAACCATTAACTAGTGATGATTCATGACACATGATGCAACAAAATAACATATTGATATGTTGTTATTTGGTGAGAGAAATCCACTTGTGTTTGAAGCCAAGTGGAAGACAACATGTTTGTAGCAGTAGAGGTTTGTAAAACAGTTGAAAAGAAGGCAGAGAAGGAAGAGGAAGAGGAAGAAGTTCTCACTAAAGAGCATAATAAATATGTTTTTAATATTGTTTTTGAATATGAAGGTACTCAAAATAGCATGGGAGAAGAAATTGAAAACAAGGTTTTTAATAAGTTTGTTGTAGATTTGAATTTCATTGAAGAATGGATTTAGAAGCCAATTGAAAAAATTGATGTGAGCTTTAAAGAAACAGCTGGGATAAATAAATTGAATGAGATGGTGAATAATGATCTTGAGAGTGTAGATTACAAAACAAATGCAGAAATACTTGATGATGAATGTGAAGAGATAAGATTATGCTATCAAGAAATATGGAAGAAAGAAAGTAAGGAATAAGGAGCGCATGAGGTAGAGAAAAGAAGACAGTTTGAAGTTGTAATGTTGTGGAATTAGTCCCTGAATGAACAAATATTTGAAGAGGAAGTTGTAGAAGATAAGATCATATTTTTTTTAGCACAAATTCAAGAAAAGTGAAAGAAAAATTGCAGAAACAACAAGTGAAGAAAACCTACAGAAATAAATTGCAACAGAGAATGAATCAATTTCAAGGATATAGAATTTGGAAGAAAAGAAAAATAAAATGAAAAATTGTAAGAGTTTTGAGTCATTGTAAGCCTAGTGGAGACATAGACCCACTGACATGTTTGAGTGATATTTGAGTCAATTTTTATTGTAAGCCTAGAAGGCATAATTAAGTTTTGTTTGAGCTATGTCAAGTCATACGGTCGTAATTAAGGGGGAGTGTTAAAGTAATTTAATTACTCTCGCATGAAGAGTTAGACAGTAAATTAAGTAACCAAGTCGAGTTGTCCAATAGATGAATTTAGTAAGTGAGTTAGAGAGTCAGTTAAGTGAGTGATGGTCAAGTTGATTTTGGTAAGACTGTACATGTCAAGCGATTTAGGATAAATACCCTTCACCGGGTTCATTGTATTAAGAAAGAAATTGAATATTAATAGAAGAGTCATAGCTCATATGTTTTGTGTGTAGATTGTTTTGTGTTTCTCCTCTCTACCTTTCCAACATTAATCCACTCAACCAATGAAATTAATAACTATGTAAGATAAATTTATATAAATTTTATATATATCAAATATATTTATATAAAGATGGTCATAGTGATAAAATAATTTTTGATGTTGACCTATAAGGTGTGATTTCAATGTATGAGAAAATACAAAATAACATTTGGCAAAAGGCTGTGGGACAATGATTTTATTATATATATATATATATATATATATATATAATTGAACACTATTTTTTTTTGCTAAATTTATCTTTCTAAATTCGAATTTATAAAATTGCATAGGTAAAAGTTCTATATTAGAATAACTATTATACACAACATTTATGAAAAAATAATATGTATTAATTATAACATTATATTGTAATATAAATAAAATTCAACTTCTGCATTTTATAAATTTATTTAACTTCATTCCTTTTCACCTTTAACATAATCCATGCGAAAGACAAATGATGATCAAGGTAATGAAATGAGGTAAGGGAATGATGCACATAACTTACTATAATTAAAAAAACACCTCTAGCTAACTAAAGGACAACCTTGGAAGGCTCTCATTACGAGGTGGAGGCTAGAGACATCAAAGAAAACATGAATCTACATTGGAATTTTAATGAGAACATTTTAACATGAAGCTCATTTTTTAAATAAGTATTATTCAACATACTTAATGCAACTATTTAACTATAATATGCATATGGCCAAATCATACCCTATGAAACAATCTTTAGAGGAGGAAGTTAGCTTTCATTTCCTTTAATCTTCATGTTGGCAGAGCTTATGCATGGAAGTTATTCACCTAATAATGCTATCTTAAATCCATGATGTGAACTGGTTCAAAATATCTTCTTTTCCTTTTAATCCTCTGCATACTAGATCTTAATTAATTACATCATGATAAATAAAGTTTAAAAACCTGGATTTATGTGATAGATTCTATTGAGAAATTATGGAATTTTCTTTCTTGAGACACAATTTGTAACATAGAAATTAGTGTGTTGGTGCAACATGGGATGATTTTGGGGGTAGTTCAACCTTTTTGGAGTATTGATGATTTTGGAGGTAGTTAAAACTTTTTGGAGTATTTAACAAACGTGCCTGAAATCTATGTTTATATAAAAGCTACAATGTTTCTCTAGATCACTTTCGTAGGGTACATTGAGAAATTTATTTATTTTTTTAATGAGATAAATAAAAGAATTTTTATACAGAGGAAATATATGTACATTGTGTTCATGGATAAGATTAGAAGGGAAGAGAGGCAAACAAACATAAGGATTTATACACTTGGATCCATGGTTGACAAAGGTATAGAACCATGACTCACTTATGATTTTCTCATCTATGGATATTGCAAGAAAGGTAACAATATGCTTTAATATGCTTCAATAGTTTCACCTTCGTGATAATATGTCAGAGAGAAATATCAAACCCAATATGTTTACTTACAATTTTTTAATTCAGAAACTCTGCAAGAAATCCATGATTGAGGAGGTAGAGAATGTGTTTTGGAAACTGATAGACAAAGGTCTCATTTTTAGTTTACAAATTTGTAACACTTTAACCATTGACCATTCTAAGGAGGTTGATATGCAGGTAGCCTTGGAGTTTAGGAGGAGTGCAACAGAAATGTCTTTGTCCTAAGAGTAACAGAGGTAGAATGCATAATGTAGTATGTTAATTTTAGAGCCCAAGCGTTTAGAACTACTAAGTGTATGTCATCATCACGAGAATTGATGATTGTGATAATCCAAACAAATAAATATATACTTAAGAGATGTGGAACTATTAGAGACAAAAACTGTAAAAAAAATACAAAAAATAATAAAATTGAAAGTTAAAAAAATGTTAATAAATTAATTAATAAAATATTATTAATTCACTAATAAAATTTTCACTTTTTAAATAGAAATATTATTAATACTATTAATTCTCATAGAAATAATTAGAAAAAAACTCTAAAATTAACAAGCAAACCAAATGAAATGTAAATCAAATCAAAAGATAGATTAAAAAATAAATATAAACCTTTAAATAAATGAAAACATTAAAAATGAATATTAATGATCTTAATGGACTTAATGAAATCTTTAATGATATTTTATCTTTGAAGGAACATTGAAATATATATTAGTGGAAATGATTAGGAAGGGTTTGGATTCTAATTTTGTTACATACAACAACATAATAAGTGGTTGCAAGGAATATGGCATAATGTGGGCTCTGTTTACGGAAGGAAATGGTAGCTAATGGTCTTCTTCTAGATTATTATTCATAGAGTGGGATCATCTATAAACTTTTCTAGATGAGAAAAATGCATGAACTATGTCATCTCTGAAGTTAAATGATAAACATAGGATGGCTCCCATACTTATTTTTTTAGGATACTTTGACAAAATATTCTTTGTGAAGAAGTTAATATATATAGTAAGATTTTGACCTTTGACATGAAGTAGAGCACAGAGGACCCATATGAAGTAGAGCACATAAGACCTATGAGTGAGTGTGATGCAAATTCTTATAGCTACTACTCAACTAATTCTTAACACAAATGGAAAAAGTTGTGGATCTATTTATCACACTATAATAAGTATTATTTTATTTTAGCATTACCCTTGGTTGTCCACATTCTAACATAAAACAGAAATAAATAATGTGCACTACTATTGGTCTATATCGCAATGCTGAGAGGACTAAATGAGTTGAGCGACTGGTAATGTTATTTTCTGAATAGTCATTGTCATTTCACTCTAGTCATCCTCGAAACTATTGAGTGCCTTCACAATGAATTTGTTCAAGTCTATAATCTCCAAAGTGGTAACTTTATATTCCCAAGTATTATAGCACATTTTTTAATAGAAGAAGAGATAGAAAACACTTTTCACTTAAGTAACAATAGAAGAAGAGTCATCATAAACATAACAAGTATTGTTCAAGGATGTCTCATCTTGACTTATTGAATTAGCTTTAATTAGTCCATGATAATGTGGACCTTTTTAGGGAATGGTTCTATTTTCATTGAGTTTTTATTTGTCAAAATACACAAAAACCATAAAACTATTACAAAAGATTCCAATCTAGCTGTATGAACTCACAAAGAATATTAAAAAAAAATAATGAGTTTAATTAACTTTAATGTATTTAGATTTACAAAATTTAATATTGTTTACTTAATATTATTGCTCATTCTGAAGTGCATTGTGTCGTTTTATCTCAAGTGTAACATGGATTTATATGATGTCCAATATTTAAAATCTTGTGTTGAATAAGTGCATACACAACCATCAAAATTTATAATTTTGATATTTTGACATTTTTGAGAAAAATGTCCTTCCTTATGTGGTAAACCCTAATTTGTTATAAACATTATCACATCAAAATTTATTATAAACTTTATCACATGGAAAACATATGGGATTTGGACTAGTTTTATCATGCGAGATCATTACATGGCTCGTAGAAAGCTAATGTTTTAGTGAAAATCTAAGATTTTAGTTCTATGTTTTATATAAAATTAATGAGTTCCTTCTCAAGGAGGATGAGGATTATGTAGTGTGAATACATTATAGTGTTCAATACTTCAACTTTTAAATATTATGTGTTTTCTCTTGTTTGGATTTGTTGTTATTACTAAAGGCATGAAAGAAATTCTTTCTCCACTAGGATTAAGTAGTTTGAATATATTGTAGTGCTCAATTATTCAATTATTAAATATTATGTCTTTTTGTTATTTGGATCTGTTGTGTTATTGAAAAAAGAATGTTGAGATTATTGTGGACTACAAATGCATGCCATTAATATGAGTAAATTTGTTCAAAGTCATAACACCCATGTCACTTTAACAAATTATTTATCATTTTAGAATCTAGATGAAGTGCCAACTTTAACTGTTTTTAGCCATGTCTATATTGATTATATATTTTAGGAATATTTTGATAGAATATTTTAATAGACACGAGTGACGTAAAGAAAATCATATCACTCCAATTCTAAAATATTCCTAAAATATAATTTTTTAATCAAATAATTATTAGTGAAGGGATATTTATTATGTGAACATCATTTTTGAAGGCTAAAATTTTAATATGCAATTAATTGCAAGGTAATTTTTTAATAAAATCTTTTCTAGTGAATGGTTAGTTTATTATCACAACATAATTTAAATTTTAAACATAATCGTGGAAGCATAAAAACCCAAAACTCCAAAAAAAAAAAGAATTTGTCTAATGGATAAATAAAAATCCAAATTCCAACTTTTATCATAGTACAATTAACATTACCATGTATGATTTTGAACTTTTATAATCTTGTAACATTTAATAGCTTGATTTGTAGGTAATTTGATTTATGTTCTTACTTAAAAAAAAAACCTACTTATCGCGTAAATACCGAGAAATATTGATGGTGAGGGCACAAAAAATGGTATATATATATATATATATATATAATTCGTTGCTAATGTCACTTTTTCAGAAACGTTGCTGATGTCACTACAAGAGAGAGAAAAAGAATTATTCATAGAGACGTAAAAACCACCAAAATCTCTATATCATACCCAACTCATTATGGGCTTTTAATGTCGGAAACTTCGATGGATGAATTCAACTTCAAAATAAGTTGGAAGATTATTCTTCAGCATTAAATATCTAAACTATATGTTTTCATTTTGATATCTTATTTTTACTCGTTTAACAATGCAAAATTGACTATGAATCATAACTAAGGAAGACATCCAATGCAACTTGGAATAGTTGGAGCAGTGAGCTACTCATTAATTAAATTTATATAAAGGTGGTCACAGTCATTAAATAAATTTTGACTTTGAAATATATTTATATTTTTTGGAAGACATAACGTTGGAACATTGGGATATTCTACACTAGAGATCATGATTAGAAATGAGTACTCATACAAATCCATATATGGAGAGTTGGAGTGGCATTATATGTTCTTTTATGTGGCAAGACATCGTTTGATGCCAGAAATGAGGGTTCAGTTTGAGTCTAATTAGGTTACACTTTTGCTTGGAAGACAATAGAAATTTTGGTAGTATTTTGAGAAAATTTTACAAATATTGTTGGAAATTCTAGTTACAGTTTCCCAATTGAGTACTCCAAGAATTATTGATATATTGAACCTATTTCCACTATTAAAATAAAATTATAGACTAAAAACAATTAATTTCTTAGCAAAAAATCGCTTGCAAAAATTTCTATGAGTAAGAATTTTTCTTTGCAAAGAAATTGTGAGGTCGGTACACAAGGCCTCAGAGTGCCATCTCAATGTATCAGAAAATACAACATCAGGAAATGGATGTCAATGGTTTTCTATTGAGCTCTGTATCATATTCTGCAAAGAAAGTCATTCTTGGATATTGCAGAAGGGATTGGGACAACTATTTTTTAATCTCCCCAAATTTAATTTGTTATTTATTAGTTTTTTCATCAAAGTGTGTGTATACACAAGTTTGCAATACAATTTTAACATTATGGGTTTAATTTAATAAATACTATACTAGATTGGTTTCATATTATATATATATCATTATTCTTAGAATGATAGTGTGTTAATAACTGTTTAGGAGTATTTGACAAGTTACTTTTCAATAATTACTAATATTGTGAAAATATCATTTGCTCTCTTTTCACTCTCTCATAAATGTGTTGTGTACATATATGATGTGCTATAATATACATGTAGGTTTTTATCCTAGTATAGTTGGGGAGCTTACTTTGAGTTACTTGGGATTAATTTGGTGAGTTAACACAACTGATAAATCTATAACCTTGTTTCAAGATTAATTGTGGACATATAACACCACAATGTTATAACCACTAGTCTTAATTTTGCAATCACATATTTAAAATATGAACCAGCTATTATGTGATCAGTTTCTTTACTTAAGGGAATCAAACTCATGTTATAGGAATTAAGGTCAAGGATTTCGGTAAAGTCCTAGTCATCAAGATATCTATACTAAAGTATCTTTGTTTTTTAGAGTATAAAATATATTTTATTATTTAAAGAGATCATACCAAACATAGCAATATGGAACACAAGAATGATTCAAACTATAAAAAAAGTTACAACCTTGAGATTTAGAAGATCAAATTACTAAATATAAAAGGTGGATGCCATAGACACTAGGTTCTTCCTTCTTGTATCACCACCTTAATGTGACATGTTTCTTACAAAAAAACTCCATCTCTAGCTATATAACAACCATTAAGTCAACACAATTTCATTTCATAAACATATTCTTGAGATTATAAAACCATATTAGAAGATCCATGCCACACTCCTTAATCTAATACATATCCCAAAATGTAGAAACTAGGTTTGTTTAAAGCTATATCATACATATATCAACAAGATCCATGATTTTGTTGCTGGAAGTATTTTCTCAATAGAGTGATATATAATTATATTCATAGAAATTATCTACAATTGAATGGAACTGGAAAGTTATAACAAAACTAGGGATCTCATTGAGTACCATAGCTCAGATTTTAATAGTACTTGAAAGGTCACTAAGTATCATTCTACCAATTATAATTTCTGCCCAACATTTCTATAATCCACAACACAAAGGAGCATCCAGAGGACTCTAGGCTATAGTGGATTCTAAAAAATGTATGTATATAATGAAATCAACCTTTAATGTGTTAAATAAAACAACAAAAAACATGTATTTTTTCTAAGTTATATCTATATATATATATATATATATATATATATATATATATATATGCATACATATATAGAGAGAAAGAGGAAGACATGGACACTATAAATATAGACCCAAAACATAATATATCTAGAATAAAATTTACCAATATATATAAACAAAACTAATAAACCAATATATAACTTAACACTATTTTTTTTTATTATAAATTTATCTTTGTTTTAACCAAATAGAAATAATAAATCATAAATAAACAAAATTGTAAACATTGCAATAATTTTTATTTTTTTTCTTTTTAAACTTAATCACTTTAGTCATATATATTTTCACAAAATAAATTTATAATCATTGATCCATTTACTAGGATAAAAATTAAATCAATTACTAATAAGTTAAGGTCTATTATTTATTACTAAAAAAAAATTACCTAAACAATTATACAAAATATTTATGAAAAAGGAAAATAAAATATAACTTCTACATTTTGTAAATTTATTTAGTTTCATTTTTTTTCAAGTTGAACTATGTGGAATAAAAATTATCATTAAAATATATATAGAACTAATTATAATTACAAAAATAAAAAATTCTAGCTAACTAAGGAGCAGACAGAGATCTAATTACCATGTAGAAGCTCCAAACATGAATCTACATTTTGTTGTTAATGGATTTATTTATTTTTTCTAAATTTGGTAGTGCCTCCCTATTCATTTATTAGATCAAAAAAGTAGGTTACAATCATAATATATATTGGATGGCCTCAACCTGCATGTAGGAAACCATTGGCCACCTCAATGAGTTAAAGGCCAACCAAAATTGATATAGTTTAAATATGTCCCTATCTACCTTAACACGTCTATTATCTACAACATCCAAAGACTTAAACAGAAAGTAAATGATATTGGTAATATGTATCTAAAAAAAACAAAGAGTAATAAAATTTAGTCATCTGATGATTCAATATCCATTGGGTCCTGTTGTAGCCGCTACAACACCCTCCAAAATTTCACCCTTTAAAATGTTTGAGCCCTTGAGCATTGAAAATTGGAGTCAAGACTAAAGTTTGATCCTTCAAGAGCCTTAGGTCGCTAAGTTGTAGAATAGGTCAATTTCCTCGATGAGCCACCTAGCGACCTTGCGACCCATAAGGTCGGCAACTCGCAAAGTTGCATATCACACTCAAAAGTAAACAATTGCAACCCTGTGACCCTGCGACCCCTAGGTCGCAAGGTCGCGGGGTCGCACAGACGCACATCTCATCAACGTGGTCCCATTGCAACCTTGCGACCTCATTTATTGCCCACACGCATGAAATATCTATATATATAGGGGTCGCATAGGTCGAATTTCACCTACGCGACCGAGAACAAAACGCTTCTGACATGCCAACTGGAGCACGATTTTCTTGGGTAAGTTTCTTGATCCTCCTGCTGTTTCCTTCTTTTCTATTTGTTTCCCTTTATCCCCTAATTTAAGCCTATTAAAACCAAAGACTACCCACTTTTGAGACCCACTTGGTAGAACTCACACTCCCCTCTTAGTTTCCTAACTCTGTTAGTCTCATCCAGAAACCTATAGATGAAGCTAAACAGATTCCCCTTTGTCAGTCCCTTCCTCAATTTCTGCTTACCTTTAATGTGTTATTTTTCCTCCATTTTCCCTCTATCGCTTTAAGTGAATGAAGGATAAAGGACCGCGTCGCTGTGGACAATCATCCGCCCAGCCCTAGTGTGACTTGTGACCCCACGACCTTGCGACACCCACAACCTTGCGACCTCGGTCCCTGGTCGCTAAGTCGCCATGTCACGTATCGCTTAACAATTGAAGTGTCATGACCTTGCGACTCAGCGACCCGTTGACCCAGTCACAAGTCGCTAAGTCGCAAGGTCGTGTCTTCATGAAACTTTAAACCAGTGCGACTTAGCGATCTCGCGACCTAGTTGCCAGTCGCTAAGTCGCAAGGTCGCTTTTCTTTGAGGTTTTAAAATAGTGTGACTTAGCGACTCAGTGACCCAGGGAAGAGGTTGTTAGGTCGCAGGTTCTCCCCTTTTCCTGACCTTAGTTGGACAGAGGTAAAAGTATTTTAAGCATTTATTAACCAGGGAACCTCGAAGCAGAACTACAGTGCATTTCCATCTCTTCAGCCTCAAGTGATATAGGGCCTTCGTCAGTTTGCAGAAAAAGCAAGAGTCCGGAGATATAAATCTCGAAAGATGAAATACCTATGTCTCCTCCCCCTATCTATGGAGATACCGCATGTATATTTAGCAAAGGAGAGAGCATGAATTGGTATCAAGTGTACCAAGAGTTTGCAAAACCTAAATTTCCTGAGGACCTCCCAGACCGGCAGGTATATGTGTAAGCTAAGAGATCAAAGCTTCACTACAGAGGGGCCCACCCAGCTATATTCCCATGCGCTGATATTGTCGAATGGATATTACAAAGGGTCGACCCCAGGTTCTGGGTGATTCGGGATCATGAGGGGAAAGCATTTGCTAATTTAAAGGGCCAGGATGCAGAATTCTATTACGCACTTCCAACCCGAGAGCAGACATTCACAGAGGAATGGGCCATTGCCCATGCAATTCCCATATTCGAAACCTTGAGAGGATGGTGGGAAGAACTAGAAAAGTTCAAGGTCAAGAAGGACCAGGTGTATCAGGTAGCAGGCCTTAGGAAGGCCTATAAGCTTGTAGCAACTATGCTGTGTAGGATGTATGGTCGTCCCGATGCCACCACTTTCAATGGCTCTTGGGTGTATCTTATGTACTTTGTTACTGTACATGGCACTCGCTTCAATTGGGCCAGCTTATTGATAGCAGCCCTCAAAACAAACATATCTGCAACACTAGGGCCCGAGGAGAGGTACTCAGTGAAATTTTATATGGCCTCCTATCTATTGGATGCAGTTTGTGCCAGGTGCCATTTTGAGGGATGGGCTCACAACTGGGATCAAGAGTGTACCCACCTAATTTACAAGGAGTTGCAAGTGTTCTAGGACTCTAAATATAACCAGGATATAGAGCCGATCTCACACAGTTTCATCCCTATACTCTACAAAAAACTTTTTGGTAAGGATACGCCATGCATGTCCTGGCGGGCCATGGAAACAATAACCAAGATGGCACATTGGTTTCCTTTTTTAGAAGGCACCTTCATCCGAGTATTCGGTTCACTCAAGGCTCCCCATGTACTGCCCCAATTCGTCACTGACATACTGCTACTTCAGGAAACATGTTTTCAGATGACATTCGGATTTTCGAAGGTTCTTACTAAATGTAAGAAGAAGCCATGGCCCACACTGCCGCTCAATATTGGTGCTTATACAGTCAAGGATTTTAGAGAAGTAGAGGCAGAAGCTGAGAAAATCAAAGGATTCTATCTGCCACCTTTGGATCACCGGACGTACGATCCTGAGAAAATGGTCCCTGCCCATTGAAAATGGGCCAAATTTAAATGGAGCTACTAACATACTGAATGCCCAACTGAAGATGGGGTAAGAAACTGGTACAATAAGGACAAGGAGATCGCTCTAGAGGAATTTACCGATCAGGAGGATGAAGATGATCAAACTTTAGAAGAGAGAATCCATGAACTAGGAGGAGCGTCATCTTCCCAGGCCAAGAAGCCCCGAACCAACACAGGCCCTAACTCTTCCTCCCAACAAAAAGAAAAGGAAGAAAAATCTCAACGCGAAGCTGAGGAGAGAGAAAAAGAGGAGGAGTATAAACGCAAGAAACACCTAAAGGAAGAGAAAGGAAAGAAGCAGGTGGAAGACGCCCGCAAAAGAAAGGAAGATGAGGAGGTGAAAGCAGAAGCTGAGCATCAGCTTAAGATAGAACTAGATACGGTGGAAGCTGAACGCAAAAGAAAAGAAGAAGAGGAAACAAAAGTAGAGGCTAAGCATCAGCTTAAAATAGAACTAGATAAGGTGGAAGTTGAATGCAAAAAAAAGGAAGAACAAGATAAGGCAGAGGCAGAGCGGCAGATGGAAGAAGAAGCAGAGAAAAAGAGAAGGGAGGAAGAGAATAAAAGGTCGAAAGAAAACTCTTCCAAAGACACCGAAGGCAGTAAGACACCTCCTTCAGTGATAGGGATACAGACAGAGCTGCCAGCCATCGAAGTTCCTACAACCAATACACGTTTTGCGATTCAGAGCTAAGTACCTCTGAAGAGCATGAGGAAGAAGTGTTTAATCTGACAAGACTCACCTATGACTAGCTCACATACAAAATCAAGCAGGAAAAGTGGATATGCTTAGCACGGAATCCTGACGCACCCTTCACAGCCATAACAGAAAAGGACAGAGTCGTGGACACCAGGACCAATCCAGTAATGATAGCATCAGCCAGCACTGCTTTCGCCGCAACCACGGAAGAAAATGTGATCAGGATGAGTAGGGAAATTCTATCTCTACAGAATAGATTACAAGACTCCGAACAAAGGATAGCTAGATCGGAGCAAGAGAAAAGGGCACTGGAGGAAGAATTTCAATAGCTTTAGGATAGGGATGCCCTTATTAATGAAGTACCACTCACCATTCAAAGAGATCTGGTGACACTAGAAGCCACCATGAGGCAGGTATACAAGGAATTGTTTAGAATAAAGCAAATAGTTGCACCTCTGCTGAGAGCTCAAGAAGAAACCAAGAAGAGGAACGAGCAGCTGAAAGAAGCCTCCACAGCCTTGGATAGAATGCTAGAATGGTCAAATAGGTATCCGCAGGCTCCAGATACTTTACCCAGAAAATATTGGATTCACACTCAGAACGACAAAATCCGAATATGCATGAAGGTGCAATCCAAGGAGAAGTTATTCAAAGACCTAGAGAAGGTAATGACCGCCTATGAACATTTGATTAGCGGCATTGAATCAATGGCTGAACTACACCACATTCCTTCTCTAGGTACACTTGGTGAATAAAAAACATGGGAACACGTGAACCAAGATATTCAGGAATTTCTACAACCTATTAGACAAGAAGCCGCTACTCCTAATCTTCCAGCATCACAGGAGAACTTGGCTAAATTCATCGTGATGCCAGTCTGGATTTATACCAAGCTGGCTTCCTTATCCAAAAAATTCATGATCAAAAAAGAAAATATGATTCCAAATGCCCTAGAATTCCTACACAGGTTAAGGGAAGATACTCCTCTGATCTCGCTGGTTGCTGCAGATTATCGAGCATGGCGAAATTTCCTTAAAGAGCAACAGGTAGATGTTCTCAACCTTGCAATCACCCAGATGCTCCCATGATCAGGTCGGAAGGCGAAACCTACAAGAGGGGTCACAGGTCGCATCGGTCATGATCAGGTTGCAGGTTGCAGCCAAGCACAGTGTCACAGGTCACTTTTCCCTTCAGGTCGCAAAGCATGCGAATAGTCGGGAAGGCGAAAAGTTAGGGCACCCAAGGGTCAATTTTTTCTTATAAATACTCCCTTCGAGGAATTGTAAAAGGATATTTTTTTGGACTCTAAAGGAGATGAGAGAGTTGTAAAGCATTGAATAGACCCTTATTTGAATGAATACAAGCATTTTTTTTAAATCCACTTTTGGATCTGGTGAAAAACGATGTGTTAACACTGTGAATATTTTCTCTTATCTGTCTGATATCTTATGATTAACTGATCTACGTTTTCTGTTTATACTATTTATGCATTTCAGCTCACTGAATGTGTTAATGATGGTATTTTGTTTACCTAGGAGATGTTTGTAACTTCATTATTGACATCTGTCTTATTCAGGAAAAATGCTTAAAGAATTAAAGGATGTTCTTGCCAGGCAGAACTGTTTCTTCTATGGTTCGAATAGCTTTTACAAACACGACCCTAATGATATGCTGCTAACAGCATCTCCTTCGGCTATGTGTTTTTATTCATCTTGCTATTTGTAGTGTTTTATGCTCATTTACAATCATCGATATTTTGCCTTGGATCATCCGATAATTGTATGTTCATACCTTTGTAGGGCTCATTTTTGTCCAAGAGAAGGAGTATTCAGTGGTATCCGGACCCACACCCCGGACGGGATCCCTATCACAAACAGTTCAGAGTCTAATCGGGACTTTCTACTAGGGAGATCCCTTACTATTGGCTGGACGTTTTTTCCCGTCAACATATTTGGCGCTAGAAGGAGGGCCTGAATGGTAGAATACCAGCACACAAGTAACATCCCGTTACAAACTCCCCAAGGGGAGATCATGCATGAAAATACCGGTCCTCCACCTTTGGAAAATTCCAAGGAGGAGGAAGCCCTAGATCACCTAAGGGCCCTGCGTCCCATCACTCAAAACCTCAGCAAGGGCTTGCAAAACACCTCAGTCACTAGTTACTTGGTAATCTTAGAACTCCCGCAGTTAACCACACCTGCCAGGGAGACCTTGACCATTCCCTACCTCAACTGGTTGGTTTTATGATTGAATATTATGTAGACGCAGTTGAGTGTAGCTCTGAAGAGCCCCCGAGCAGCCCCCGAGGGGTTGAAGTGGGAGGCCCCGAGATTACCGAACCCCAACCCAACACTGGTCCCCAGCTGGACCAGAATTTGACTGATAACACTCAAGCCAACAACCCACCTGGGGGGGACCCAGGAGGGGCCAGGGTAACAGAGGCAGGGGGGACAGAGGCCGTGGACAATGCCGAAATTTCGACCACCACAAGCACCACCGTAACCAAAACCGATTCACTTTCCTTTACAAATGGAGGAACATTAGAAATATATGGAATCGTGGAGAAAACCAAGACATGCAATCCCACCACGAGGGAGAGGCCTCTGGGTCTGGCATAGGTAGCGAATCCAAAAGTGAAAGAGGATATGTATACATACCATGCCACCAACGGGCTAGACGTGTACAACCTTTGGCTTGGATGGCCCAGTCCCCCTTAGGTATCCAAGGTCCCCTCCATGACATGCCCCGACACCCTGAAAAGTATCTCCCTAAGTTAAGGACCCCTTTGATTTCGAAATTATTACAAAATCCCTCAAGTTAGTGACTAACGAAGTCTCTGATCTGAAAAGGAAAAACAATGATTCTGCCCCAGCTGCTAAAATGCAGAAACCTTTCTTCAAAAATAATAAACCTGTTGTGAATCGGCCCCCATACAACTCAAGTCATGGTCTCAACGTTGAAGAAATCGGCAAGGAAAATTTTTTTTCTTTTCATCAAGCCTCTCACTCAAAGAAAAATTGCACGTAGTGGATTAATAGCATGACCATCGTGGTGAACCAACTCCTGGAAGATCAAACCCCTGAGGATCTGGAAGAGGAGGCTATTTCAGACAACGAAGAGGCTTCCCCCCCAGATGAGGATATGGGTTCCACTGTCCTCGCTTTTGAGGTCATACACGAAGAGTCTATCCCTTCCACAACTGGGATAAACCTAGCTGACGACCCTAAATCTAAACCCCCTTGAAACTATGGCTCGAGGAGCAAAGGCATGGTGCCTGAGCAATCCTTTGAAGAAAAAAGAAAAGCTTTCTTAAGGAAAATTATGCCACCAAATGCAAAAAACCAAAACAAGACTCCTGAAAAATTTAGTCCAACTAATCCCCGAGAGGGCCCCAAGGCTAAGGCTTCATTGGTTTCCCCTAAAAACACCACCGATCTCGCCTCACACATAGATTCCGAGTATAACATTATCGAGGATATGAAGAAGACCTGGGCCAATATTTCTCTCTATGAGCTCGCTCGCATTGCTAACCAATGAGATCTCATCCTCAAATCCTTTTCCAATATACTAGAAACCAAACCCGTGAGCATCACATCTGCCCAAACTGTTGCTAGTCCCCAATCCATCATAAACACTATGAACACCAACTGTAGGGGATCCACACCACCTTTCCTCCTCTCCTTCGAGATCTTTAACTTCAATTTCCATAATTGCCTGGTCGATTCTGGTGCATCCACGAATGTTATGCCCTTATCTGTATGCAAAACGTTAAACATCCACCCTGAGAAGACTGGTGCCAGGATCATCCAACTCGATAGATCTCAAGTCCCTCCAGTAGGCCAATTGAACAACCTCATTGTCTGCCTATCCTCCGATTCTAGAGTGCATCAGTGCATTGACATAGTAATCATGGACATCCCCGAGGAATATGGCCTTTTGTTGAGCAGAGATTGGTCCAGCAAGCTACAGGGATACTTTGCCACTGATTGGTCCCACTTTTGGCTCCCGTACAAGGGAAAGAATAATCAAATCCAGGTCGAGAGTGAGCCGTACATGAAATATATTGTGACTGACTTGGATGCAACTAATGAACCAGTCAGTTTCACACAAGAAGAGCTCGGCATGTGTTTCTTAGAGTCCATCTTTGGTTGCTATCAAACTCCCATGTCCCCAATCACTCTAGACATCCAGTATGAGCTACTTCTGGTTACTAAAAACTCCTCCGCCTCAACAAAGGACCCATTAGAAACTGCTACCCTAAGTACATCCCCAATGTGCTCGGACAACCTTGTCAGATCAGAAGACGAAATATGGACCTTGTACTGTGACAGCTCCAAAACCCAAGATGGGGCTAGCACAGGCTGTATCTTGCTAGACCCTCAAACGAACAAGTTTCTAATTTCATGCCAGTTAGAGTTCCAATGCACGAATAATACAACCGAGTATGAGGCATTGCTACTCGGACTCAAAAAGGCCATAGACCTAAAAGTTCATTGTTTAAAGGTAATTGGCGATTCTGAGATTATCACGCGTCAGGTATGTAACACCATCCATTGCGAGTCACTACATCTGAAAGGTTATCAGCAAGAGGTATGGCGTTTAATTTCTACTTTTGATGCTTTCGGTATTAAATATGTACTTAGAATGCATAATGCAGTAGCCGATACACTCGCCAATGCTGCCGCTAGGTTCACCCCACTTAGAGATGGATTTTCTATTGAATTTATTTACAAGCCATCCATACAAGATAACATTACTAATTTGCGTGTTTTCAATGATGTCCAACAGGTGTTGGATTTCCTACTCAATACGGACGTACTAAAAGACGCAGTCATAGAAGAAGAGGATCATGATCAAGCTTTGCAGGACGAACTACAAGAGAAAAAAGGAAATCCCATGCCCAAAGGGACCGTGTCACTCGAAAAGTTGTTCGATCTACAGAACCATTTCCGAGGACCTCCAAACACGAAGGTGCAAAGTTCCACGTTAGAACACCGACAAATTAACCTCAGGACAGACAAGGATCCCAAGATCGTCAACCTAGGTAATGAGTGCACCCCTCAGGAGGAGCAAGCATTCACCGAATTATTTAAGAAATACCGAGATGTGTTTGCTTGGACATATGATGAGCTTCAAACTTATGATACATGGATCATCTAGCATGTCATACCCATGAAGGAAGGATTCAAGCCTTTCTAATAGAAACTGAGAAAAGTACACCCTGCCTTAGAACTGATGATCCAAAAGGAACAAAGCCTTAGACAAGGACAACTATCTGATCCCTCCTATGGAACAAATCCTTGAAACTGTATCAGGGTCGAAAATGTTCTCTCTATTGGATGGGTTTTCAGGGTATAATCAAGTACTAATGATGAAGCCTAATAGGCTCAAAACCACATTCATAACTAAATGGGGAACTTTCGCATTCAGGCGCATGCCATTTGGCCTGATTAATGCTAGTGCCACCTTCCAAACAACTATGAACATTGCCTTTAGGGGACTCATTGGGAAAAGCGTGGTAGTATACCTTAACGATGTCACTGTTTTCTCCAAGCGCAGATCTGACCACCTACACCACAAAAAGCATATTTTTGAAAGGTGTCGGAAATACGGGATCTCTCTGAGCCCAAAGAAAAGAATTTTTGTCGTCACTGAGGGAAACCTGTTAGGGCACATAATAAATCAAGACGGCATAGTAGTTGACCCAGAACGTGTGAAATTCATCGCTTAAATACCACCCCCAGGTGGTAAGAAAGCTATGTAGTCCTTCCTCGGCAAAATCAACTTTGTTCGAAAGTTTATATCAGATTTTTCCCAAATCGTGAAACCATTGCAAGGCATGATTAAGAAAAATGCAAATTTTAAATGGAATCCTCCTGAGAAATAAGTGTTCAATAACATAAAACGAGCCATCGTAGAAGCACCCGCTCTTCACAGCCCAAATTTCAACAAAGGTTTTATCTTGTATACCTTTGCCTCAGATTCATCGTTGGCAGCCATCCTCACTTAGAAAGAAGACAAAAATGATGAGCAACCTATATAATCTATGAGTACTGGGTTACAAGGCGCCGAATTGAACTATCCGGATATTGACAAACAAGCTTACATGGTATACAAGGTAGTTAAACACTTCATGCCATATATCTTGAAGAGTCATGTCACAGTCTTCGTACCTCACCCGGTTGTGCTCTCACTATTTGTACAGCAAGAGATGGGTGAGAGACGAGGCAACTGGATGACATGTCTCCAAGAGTATGATGTGGAATTCAATCCTACACACACTATAAAGGGCCAAGGATTGTGCCTTATGGTTGTAGAGGCTGTAGACTCATGGGGCAGTGAGGAATAAAATTGGGAACATGAGATCGATATGTATCAAGCTGATAGCACAGCCCTACAACATACCTCCTCTTGGTACGTAGGTCTCCAGCAATATCTAAAACATGACACCATGTACCCCACTTTGACTACCCAGCAGAAGCGTGTGTTAATATTGAAAGCTTTATCCTACCAGCTGGTGCAGGGCAAGTTGTTTCGCAAGCATCACAGTAGTGTCTTGATACGTTGTTTGGAGTATGATGAGGCACATAAAGTGTTGGTAGAACTTCATGATGGCCTTGTAGGTGGACACTATGAAGGGGATACCACTACTCACAAGATCATGCGTGCCAGTTTCTATTGGCGTACTTTGTTCAAATATGTGCACGCATATGTTCAGAAATGCCAATAGTGCCAGAATTTCACAAATAGAGATATACGGCCTTCGGCCCCATTACAGTCTATCGTAGTGGAAGAACCATTTCAACAATGGGGGCTGGACGTGATTTGGGAAATCCTGCCACACTCTTCCAAGCAACATAGATACATCCTCACTGCCACAGACTACTTGAAAATGTGGGTTGAAGCGATACCGTTGCATTAGGTCAATGATCAAGAGGTAATAGTCTTCATCACCCAATGCATCATGATCAGGTTTGGCATTCCAACCTCCCTTGTTTTTTATAACACAACATATTTCTCGTCGTTGAAATTATATGATTTTGCTCTAGGAAATGGTATCGTGCTTAAACACTCTGCCAACTATTACCCTCAAGGGAATAGGTTAGCCGAGTCAACCAACAAGAACGTAATCCACATCATCAAAAATACTTTGTTGTCCCAACAACGAAATTGGCATAAGGCACTCCACAACACCCTCTGGGATGATCGAGTCACACCCAAACCTTCCCAAGGCACCTCCCCATTCTTCCTCATATACGAAAAAGAGGCTATCCTTCCTCCCAACTTGTCTCTCCTGGCCCTTTAATTATCTCAAGATACTCATGGAACTCCTTGCCTTGCCTTACAAGCCCAAATAGACACATTGTTGAAACTTGAGGAGGAAAGGAAAAAAACCCAAGAAAAATTTTCCATCCACAAGAGTCGGATAAAATGATGGTACGACAAGAAGTCTGCCGGAAACAAGGTTTTCGAAGTAGGTGACCTTGTCCTCAAATGGGATAAAGCTCATGAAGATAAAGGGAAACACTCCAAGTTCCAGGCATTATGGACAGGCCCTTTCCAAATCAAAGAAAAGGTCGGCTCTCACACTTACAGGTTACAAACCCTTAAGGGGAGGATTGAGGTCCTCCTTGTGAATGGGCACGACCTTAAGCACTATTTCACCTGATAGCCCTTAGGGGCTGTCACCACACCCTGTACCATAGTTTGTCTTTCTTTCTGTTGTTCCTTACCATTTATGTTTTCAATAAATTGCTTTTTTTACACAGGCTCTCATTAACCTTTTATTTTTCTTTAGCATCCCAATTTGAAGGGGGATGTAGAAGTTACTCAATCAGCATACTGAGATGGAACCTGTTCTAGTGTAGAATCTCCCCCCAAAATGCAAAAGTGACCCAAGCTTACCTGTGATGGGCACCCAATGGCGAGAACATGACTAAAGTCCCTCGAACCAAAACACGATAGCTTGCCTAGTATGCTGGCTGAAGGGACTACTGTGTGAATGGAAAGTTTTGGTTGAATCGGCTACTGGATAGGAAAGGGAAGGAACTAGCCTTAGGTGATGAAAGGATATCCGGGAAAACCCAAAGTCCTCATATAGACGAGGAGCAACCTCTCTTGCAAGAAAAATAAGTCAGGATCCCTCATCCACCCAGGCAAATATCGCCACATTAAATAAGTGCCTTGAGCATAGAAAGTAAGTGCCTTGAGCACATTTAAATAAGTGCATTTAGCACATGAATAAAGGGTAAAGGATTGAGAAAGGCTTCTTGCGTAGAGAGGCGATACGACGACTCCACCAGGATACTGCCCAGGTTCATTGGCAGTGGAGCAACGTTTGTGACTCCTAGGCAGTGACTCTGCTGGGACCATCAGGTTTGCTGGCAGCGGAGCAACACAATGAGGGAAAAATGAACTATAGTGGATCCTTGAAATTCCTGAGGTTACTCCAAACATTTCCGTTTGGTCTCCAAGAGTGAAAAACACGGTGAACTAGCACCTAGGGCAGGCATTTAGGAGGAGTAAATGCTCGAGGCTCAAAGACGGAAGTAGTGGGACCCATGGGGTGAAACGAACAATGTTGCTAAGCCCTCCCCACCCTCCTCGAAGATGAAGCTTCGACATAGCTTCTGGACCCTACCAGTGAATCGCGATTTGTTGTAGCCGCTACAACACCCTCCAAAATTTCACCCTTTAAAATTTTTTAGCCCCTAAGCATTGAAAATTGGAGTCAAGTCTGAAGTTTGATCCTTCAGGAGCCTTAGGTCGCTAAGTCACAGAATAGGTAAATTTACCTGATGAGCGACCTAGCGAACTTGCGACCCATCAGGTCGCTAAGTCGCAAAGTCGTGTATCACACTCAAAATTAAACAATCGCGACCCTGCAACCCTGAGGTTGTGGCGTCGCAGGGTCGCACATCTCATCAATGTGGCCTCATTGCGACCTTGCAACCTCATTTATTGCCCGCATGCGTGACCTCTTTATATATATAGGGGTCACATAGGTCGCATTTCACGTACACAACGAAGAATAAAAATTCTTCTAACAAGCCAACTGGAGCGTGATTTTCTCAGGTAAGTTGCATGATCCTTGTGCTATTTCCTTCTTTTCTGTTTGTTTCCCTCTGCCCCCTAATTTAAGCCTATTAAAACCAAAAACTACCCACTTTTGAGACCCACTTGGTAGAACTCACACTCCCCTCTTAGTTTCCTAACTCTATCAGTCGCATCCAGAAACCTGTAGATGAAGCTAACCAACCTCCCCTTTGTTAGTCTCTTCCTCAATGTCTGCTTACCTTTAATGTGTTACTTTTCCTCCATTTTCCCTCTATCGCTTTAAGTGAATGAAGGATAAAGGACCGCATCGCTGTGGAGAATCATTTGCCCAGCCCTAGTGTGACTTGTGACCCCACGACCTTGTGACCTCAATCCCAGGTCACTAAGTCACCAAGTCACGTATCGCTTAACAATCAAAGTGTTGCGACCTTGCAACTTAGCAACCTGATGACCCAATCACAAGTCGCTAAGTCGCAAGGTCACATCTTCATGAAACTTTAAACCAGTGCGACTTAGCGATCTCGCGACCTAGTCGCAAGTCACCAAGTCCCAAGCTCATTTTTCTCTGAGGTTTTAAACCAGCGCAACACAGCGACTCAATGACCCAGGGGAGAGGTCGCTAGGTCACAGGTTCACCCCTTTTCTTGACCTTAGTTGGAAAAAGGTAAAAGCAATTTAAGCATTTATTAACATGGCATCTGTCTTATCATGGGATTGTTTTATGAACATGCCAGGGAACCTCGAAGTAGAACTAGAGTGCGTTTCCATCTCTTCAGCCTCAAGTGATATGGGGCCTCCGTCAGTTCGCAGAAAAAACAAAAGTCAGGAGATAGAAATCTCGGAAGATGAAATACCTATGTCTCGTCCCCCTATCTATGGAGATACGCATGTATATTCAGCAAAGGAGAGAGCATGAATTGGTATCAAGTGTACCAAGAGGTCGCAAAACCTAAATTTCTAGAGGACCTCCCAGATCGGCAGGTATCTGTGCAAGTTAAGAGATCAAAGCTTCACTATGCAGGGGCTCAACCACTTATATTCCCATGCGTTGAGATTATCGAATGGATGTTACAAAGGGTTGACCCCAGGTTCTCAGTGATTCGGGATCATGTGGGGAAAGCATTTGCTAATTTAAAGGGCTAGGATGCAAAATTCTATTACGCACTTCCGACCTAAGAGCAGACATTCACAGAGGAATGGGCCACTACCCATGCAGTTCCCATATTCAAAACCTTGAGAGGATGGTGGGAAGAACCATAAAAATTCAAGGTCAAGAAGGACTAGGAGTATCAGGTAGCAGGCCTCAGGAAGGTCTATAAGCTCGTAGCAGCTATGCTGTGTAGGATGTATGGTTGTCCCGATGCAACCACTTTCATTAGCTCTTGGGTATATCCTATGTAATTTGTTACTCTACATGGCACCCTCTTCAATTGGGCCAGCTTATTGATAGCAACCCTAAAAACAAACATATCTGCAGCACTAGCACCCGAGGAGGGGTACTCGTTGAAATCGTATATGGCCTCCTATCTACTGGATGCTTTTTGTGCCAGGTGCCATTTTGAGGGATGGGCTCACAACTCGGATCAATAGCACGCCCGCCCAATTCACAAGGAGTTACAGGTATTCTGGGACTCCAAATATAAGTAGGATATAGAGCTGATCTCACACAATTTCATCCCTACGCTCTACAGAAAACTGTTTGGTAAGGATACCCCATGCATGTCCTAACGGGCCATGGAAACAATAACCAACGTGGCACATTGGTTTCCTTTTGAGGAAGGCACATTCATCCAAGTCTTCGATTCACTCAAGGCTCCCCATGCACTTCCCCAATTCGTCACTGACAGACTGCTACTTCAGGAAACATGTTTTTCAGATGACATCCGGCTTTTCGAAGGTTCTTACTAAAGGTAAGAAGAAGCCATGGCCCACACTTCTGCTCACTATCATCGCTTATAAAGTCAAGGATTTCAAAGAAGTAGAGGTAGAAGTTGAGGAACTCAGGGGATTCTATCTGCCGCCTTTGGATCACCAGATGTACGATCCTGAGAGGATGGTCCCTGCCCATTGCAAACGGGCCATATTTAAATGGAGCTACCAACATACTGAATTCCCAACTGAAGATGGGGTAAGAAACTAGTACAATAAGGACAGGGAGATCTCTCTAGAGGAATTGATCGATCAGGAGGATCAAGATGATCAAAATTAAGAAGAGAGAATCCACGAACTAGGAGGAGCCTCATCTTCCCAGGCCAAGAAACCCTGAACCAACATAGGCCATAACTCTTCCACCCAACGAAAAGAAAAGGAAGCGAAAGCTCAACGAGAAACTGAGGAGAGAACAAAAGAGGAGGAGGATAAACGCAAGAAACACCTAAAGGCAGAACAAAGAAAGAAGCACACGGAAGACGTGCGCAAAAGAAAGGAAGAAGAGGAAGCGAAAGCAGAAGCTGAGCATCGGCTTAAGATATAACTAGATAAGGTGGAAGTTGAATGCAAAAGAAAAGAAGAAGAGGAAACAAAAGTAGAGGTTGAGCATCAGCTTAAAATAGAACTAGATAAGGTGGAAGCTGAATGCAAACAAAAGGAAGAAAAAGATAGGGTAGAGGCAGAGTGGTAGCTGGAAGAGGAAGCAGAGGAAAAGAGAAGGGAGGAAGAGAATAAAAGGTCGAAATAAAACTCTTCCAAAGACACCGAAGGCAATAAGAAACATCCACCAGTGACAGGGATAGAGACGGAGCTGCCAACCATCGAAGTTCCTGCAACCAATACGCATTTTTCATTCTCGGAACTAGATAGCTCCGAAGAGAAGGAGGAAGAAGTGTTTAATATGACAAGACTAACCTATGACCAGTTCACATACAAAATCAGGCAGGAAAAGAGGAGATGCCTAGCACATAATCCTACTGCACCTTTCATAGCCACAATAGAAAAGGACATAGTCTTGGACACTAGGACCAATCCAGTAATGATAGCATCATCCGGTACTTCTTTTGCCGTAGCCATGGAAGAAAACGTGACCAGGATGAGTAGGGAAATTCTATCCCTACAGAATATATTACAAGAATCTAAATAAAGGACAGCTAGATCGGATCAAGAGAAAGGGGCACTAGAGGAACAAGTTCAACAGCTTCAGGATAGGGATGCCCTTATTAATGAAGTACCACTCATCACTCAAAGAGATCTAGTGACATTGGAAGCCACCATGAGGAAGGTATACGAGGAATAATTTACAATAAAGCAAATGGTTGCACCTCTGCTGAGAGCTCAAGCAGAAACCAAGAAGAGGAACAAGAAGATGAAAGAAGCCTCCATAGCCTTGGATAGAATGATGGAATGGGAAAACAGGTATCTTTAGGCTCCAGATACTTTACCCAGAAAATATTGGATTCGTACTCAGAATGACAAAGTCCAAATACACATGAAGGTGCAATCCAAGGAGAAGTTATTCAAAGACCTAGAGAAGGTAATGACCGCCTACGAACATTTGATTAGGGGCATTGACTAAATGTCTGAACTACACCACATTCCTTCTCTAGGTACACTGGGCGAAAAAAAAACATGGGAACAGGTGAAACAAAATATTTAGGCATTTTTGCAACCTATTAGACAAGCCGCCGCTACTCTTGATCTTCCGGCATCATAGGCGAACTTGGTTAAATTCATCGTGATGCCAGTCTGGATTTATACCAAGTTGGCTTCCTTATCCAACCAAGTCATGATCAAAAGAGAAACTCTTATTCCAAACAGCCTACAATGCCTGCACAGGTTAAGGGAATATACTCCTCTAATCTCCCCGGTTGTTGCAGATTATCGAGCATGGTGAAATTTACTTAAAGAGAAATAGGTAGATGTTCCCGACCTCACAATCACTCACATGCTCCCATGATCAGGTCAGAAGTCGTAGCCTACAGTAGGGGTCGCAGGTCGCATCAGTCATGATCAAGTTGCAGGTCGTAGCTAGGCACAGGGTCGCAGGTCGCTTTTCCCTTCGGGTCGCAAAGCATGCCAACAGTCGAGAAGGCGAAAATTCAGGGCACCAAAGGGTCAATTTTGTCCTATAAATACTCCCTTTGGGGACTTGTATAAGGATCTTATTTTTGGAATCCAAAGGAGATCAGATAGTTGTAAAGCATTGGATAAACCCTTATTAGAACGAATACAAGCATTTGTTTTAAATCCACTTTTGGATCTGATGAGAAACGATGTGTTAACGCTATGAATATTTTCTCTTATTTGTTTGATATCTTATGATTAGCTGATTTGCATTTTCTACTTATACTATTTATGAATTTCAGCTCATTGAATGTGTTAATGATGGTATTTTGTTTACCTAGGAGATGTTTGTAACTTCATTATTGACATCTGTCTTATTCACGAAAAACGCTTAAAGAAGTAAAGGATATTCTTGCCAGGTAGAACTATTTCTTCTATGGTTCGAATAGCTTTTACAAACATGACCCTAATGATATGCTGCTAATAGCATCTCCTTTAGCTACGTGTTTTTATTCATCTTGCTATTTGTAGTGTTTTATGCTCATAGAAAATCATCGATATTTTTCCTTGTATCATCTGATAATCGTATGTTCATACCTCTGCAGGGCTCATTTGTGTCCAAGAGAAGGAGTATTCAGTGGTAGCCAGACCCACACCCCGGATAGGATCCCTATCACAAACGGTTCAGAGTCTAATCGGGACTTTCTACCAATGAGATCACTTATTGTTGGATGGACCTTTTTTACCATCAACAGGTCCTTAAAACTTGACCCAGGCATGTCGACTTGGTTTGCTGACATTCCATTTGGCCATGGTGAACATTCTGGTGGTGTTGTAGAAGATGGATTTCCTGGATGTCCCTACCTATTTCTTGGACATTAAAAATGTCCTTAGCTAATAAGCATTTCATGGTCTAGTATATATGGCTAGACTATTTAAATAAGGAAATATTTCCCCATGTATTACCTGGATATGTCAACATCTCCATCTCTTCCTCAGATATGTCTTCTTCCTCTTTTATTTTCTGATCTTGCTCCCAACCTAAAATCAAAGATTTCATTTTCCCAAGTGTACCTACCCCATAGGCCTGAAATTTTTTTTCCATTATTTCCTTCCCTAACTTTCTTCCCCTCCTGATTTGGCCCACTTTTGACTTTACTTTATCTAGATTTCCTTTATTCTTAGCTTATTTTTTCATAGGTTTCTCTTTCACCATTTTTACTTGTTGATGTTCAGGTAGCAACTGAATTATCTTTCTGGGCCACCTTGGGGATCTAAGAAAGCCTGTAAAGGCACTAGAAATATCTGTAAAAAGAAACCAAATTTCAATATTTAATTTAGAGTAAAAAAAACGGATAATATCCTGCTTATTGAGGTTTATCACCTCAAATTGAATCGTTTGCTGAGATTAATTTGTCCTTCTTCCTTTATCCCCTAGAATTATAATATTTGCAAGTCGTAGCAGCTCAGGTCGTGACAACTCATTGGGCTAGCCTGAGAGCGTTATATTGTTCTCATTTCTTTTACTTCCTAGAGCAGGGCCACATAAATGTGCCTCTATTTTCCACAAATAAATTTCATTAGTGCACGCAGGAGCGAACCTTACAGAAACAAAATGTTTCCATTCACCACAAGAACTCAAAAATAAGCTAGACAATGACCCCAAAACAAAGCTTGATATGCTCCACACATGCAACCCGAGCATAAGACTTGGTAACCTTCACAAATACAACCAGAGAAGGAACCCTCCCTATGCATGGTAATATAAGTATTCCTCCCAAAAAACAACCCAAAGTCTATCTTACCATGCAAGTTGTCAGACTAAACCCTACACCCCAAAGTATCATTATATGCCATGCAAGCAATTTCATGAAGCTACCAAGCCGAGATATGGAGGTTGCAAATAGGGAAAAGAGGTTGGCTTACATTATTATAGCCATAACAAGTCAAATTCCAATAATTCCTATCTATGCAGTGAAAGTGAGATAGACAACTCTTAATAAGACTACTAGACTTATGAGTTGGGTAAACAAAGATCAGAAATTGAGAAGAAGAGTCTTGGAAATGATGAGTGACTTTGATATGATGACATGCAAAGAAAATTAAGATACATGCAGGGAAATTCGAGAAATTTATCAAAAAAGAGGAGTCAACATTCAATTTTTCCCCTACACTTTCTCCTATCACATCTACTGCATACTTCATGCCCAATATTTTGGGATTATCATGACGAACAATAATCGAACAGAAGATATAAGTGAACTGGAAACCATGGAGACATAGGAAGACAAAATTACCATGCAAAATTAAAACCCAGTACCCATAGTTCTTAGATGTCCATGGCTTAACCACCGTAACAACCCATGAAAAATTCAATAGACCTACCCAAGAAACAGACGTCATATTAAAACCAGGGTGAATCACTTCAATTCAAAATGCAGATAACATAAATAAAGCCAATGAACCAAGGCATTCTTTTACCGCAAAAATAGATAGACTGATAATGAGACTAAGAAAATTATGCTCGCCAACCTTCTGCTCGACTACCTACTCAACAGACATCCACAGAGGGAATAACTTACCAACCTTAAAATGTATTTTTTTCCTCCCATGTCGGTGCTTGCCCCAAGTCTTATATGAAAACATGAGCTATCTACCATCGATATTTAATGCGGTCATTATACGGCGTAGATGGTACCACCCACATCCCTCACCACGTGTCATCATGGCCTTACCATGTGACCCGCACAGTGTCCTGCCACCTCACTCCTTGCTCTACACCTATTAGCCCGATCGGGTATTTAATGGGAAATTTTTAACATGAAGCTTATTTTTTAAATAAGTGTTATTCAACATAATTAATGCAACTATTCACCAAATCATCCTTTATTAATCAATATTTTGAGGAGGGAGTTGGCTTTCCTTTCCTCCGTTGAAACCATTTCTAGAACTGTAATAAAAAGAAACATTGTTTCCTTTGATATTCATGTTGGGATACTTTATGTGTGGAGGGTAGTCACCTAATAGTGCTATCTTAAATTCAGGATGTGAATATACATTTTTAAGATAGCGCTATTTTTAAGATAGCACTATTTGTAATTGTAATGAAGACTATTTACACACCCATCGTAAAATGCGGGTTAATATACATGGCTAAGAATCATGTTCCTAATATTAAAAAAATGTATATATCTTGAGTTTATTACATGCTCAATTAAACTTAAAAACAAATAAATACTAAATTCATAAGCCAAATTATTCCAAAAAAAATCAACAAAGGTTACTTACATTATTATTTTTAATTAAAGATAAATAAAATTGTCTTCTTAATTTAATTATTTTATTTAGAGTAACTATATCTATATCTTAACTTAATATGGAGTAATATTTAAGTGCTATTTTTTGGAGTGTCTAGCCAAATTTTTTTTTTGACCAAATCTTGATTTGTGTTGTTTAAAATGGTGATTTCAGTGAATCCCTAACATATTAGACAAATTAGATCAGAAAATAAACTGAAATATTTCCAAAAAGTGGCATTGAAATACTACTCTAATTAATATTACCAAGATTAAAGAATTTTAATGCAAGTTTGGTGAACAATTAATTTCCTAAATTGAATGGATTCATGTTTGGGAAACATCTTGTAATTGGACTTTTTGTTGAGAAAAATATTAGTAAGATGCAATGAAAACATGTATATTTTTTGAATAAAATATGCTAAACCAATTAAATTATTGGATCCAAATTAAATAGTGAAAACAATTAAAGATGCATAGGAATATAAATTAAATGGCCAGCAAATGCATATAGGCACTAATACATAAAAAATATCAAAACACTAACTTCGTCATGTGTGTTAGGTTGCTTAAATTAAAAAAAGTCATAAAAATTAACTAAATTATAAATTTATTTTAAATTGTTATTATTAATTATAAAATTAACTAATATATAAGTTAAACATATATACATTTTTTTAATATTAGGAACATGATTCTTAGCCATGTATATTAACCCGCATTTTACGATGGGTGTGTAAATAGTCTTCATTACAATTACAATACCATGGATTTTCTATACTCCATGCCAGTAAAATCATAACTCACTTTATATGACACTTGTGATATGATATCTTTTTAATTAATCAATTAGATTAACAAGGATAAAAAGAGAAAAACTACTCTAGAGATAAATATCACATTTTATTTATATATACTACCATGAATTAAGTAAATAGAAAAGGAATATAAACAAAAATACTTTATAAATATCAAAACACTAACTTCATCATATATATCATATGTGTGTGTTGCTTAAATTTAAAAAAATAATGAAAACTAATTAAATTATAAATTTATTTTAAATTGTTATTATTAATTATAAAATGAATTAATATAAGTTAAATATATATGCATTAAAAAAGAAACAAGGAACATGATTCTTAATTATGAAGATTTACCTCATTTCACTATGGATATGTAAATAAAATTCATTCCAATATGACTGGCCAATACCATGGATTATTAGCGAAGGCTTCTTATTTCAACTTAAGGTGGATGAGGATGTCTTGACTTTTTTTTTTAATATGCTCATCATATGCTTCATCTGAATGTTTAAAAATGGCTATACTCTGTTATAGAGTTTGTTAGGTTGGATTCGGTTTTAGTAAATTAAAAAATTTACATTCATGGCTCCCTACCCACCAATTTTCTAGGGATTTGAGATTATTTCAATTTTAATAAGTTCCTCTATCATGAGTTACTCATTATTATTTATAACATTCATTTATATATAAGAAAATTTTATTTAGCAAAATGAGCCATTATTTTTAATAAATTTAAAAAATTAGATCCCTACTCACTCATTTCCTTGGGATTTGAGATTATTCCAATTCTAATAAATTCCTCATTATTATTTATAACATTAATTTATATATAAATAAATTCTATTTATCAAAATAATCCATTTTACAATAATATGTGTAATTATTTTTTTTCTCAAGTCAAGTAAATGTGTGTATTCGTAAGGCATTATTCGTGTTTCAACAGTTTTTTTTTGTTATATTTATGAAGCCTTCGACTATATCAACCACATTAATATTTTTTATGTGGTTGTACTAGTCAACACCACATGCCCAAAAAAACATAACTCACTTCATATCACACTTGTGCATATGATATTCCTTTTAATTAAAAATGAAACAATAGCATAACTACTCTAGAGATAAATCCCAACCTTTTATTTGTATATACTAATATGAATATTCTAAAATATTTTATAAAGGTTAAATCCATACCATTCACCTAATGATTAATAATAATTAAATTAAAATTTTGGAAGTCTCGTTCCAAAATAAACGTGTTTATTACATATTAAAAATAAAATAAATTAAAATTCATAATTTACTTACATGTGTAAAATCATTACACCATCCATTAGATTTAATATTCTTCATTGTATTGTAATTTTACCATAAACATTAAGATAAACTAAAAATTAATATGGAATAGAAACCAAAAGATCAATTGCAAGAAGTATTGCCACAAATAAGACAAGTATTCATATAGAATAATACCCTATACACAAAATGTAACAATCATATAGCTTTACTTATCAAATTTCCCCAAGTAATGGAAATTAGTTATCTCAACCACACTCTAAGTGTGATATTTTTAACTAACAAACTTACCTTTATCTATAAAATCTCACCAAATAATTTTGAACCACATTTCAAATAAAAATATTTTCCAATCATAAATAATAGTTATTGTTCTCCCAAATTATTTACTAAGATTTTTTCTACTGACATATAGTTCAACGATAAATTATCTTCCTTGTGAAGTATATCTTTATATCTTTATAATAAAATTGAAACACTAACCACATTCCTCCTTTGGATTCATAAGTGTCATGTTTACACTTAAAAACCTTTAGTACAATGATTTCTTATCAACACTTAGAGTCTCATTGCTTTAAGTTGATTTATTGTATATCTATATTATGAATTTCAAACCTAGCCATAGGTAATACATATAAGTATGCTATAGACCTCATGCTTACCAAAACGTTTTTCTATGCATGCTACTTTGCAAAAAGAATTTTCGCCATTCTTAACACTTTGTTCCATCTGCACCATATGGGTATTATTCCTTATAATATATGTATATTATATATTTCATATATACATATTATATCGTGGGATTATTCTCCCCTCTTTAATCATGTCACAAGAGTTATGTTATATGTGCATGTCCCCTACTTGTACTCTAACAAGGGATTTGAGCACCCCTTTTTCACTCTTACAAGGAAGATATGATATACCTTTTTATTTTGGCCGTTACACTTATATTTACACCCACATGAGCTAGAGGTTTTTGGTTTCCACCACCCATGTGACTATTACCACTTGGTGATTCATTTTTGGGTGCTCACCTTGACCACATGTTATTCAAGTTCTATGGCCATGATGAGTCATTGTGCTTCCTCCGCCATTTTATCTTATAACTATTATAGTGCTTCATCTTGTAGGTTATGATGGTTTACACTTGCATGGCAATGAGGACCCTTCCCAAGTTTCTTTTCATGTTTGAAAATGATTCTTTCTAAATTTTTGAAATGAGTTCAAGGTTTTACACTACCATTTAACTCTTAGGTATTACCCCTCAATATTTGCTCATACATCTCTAATTCTGGGGATTTAAAATTTTTCTCTATTCCTCCCTACTCTCTTTCTATGTTTTTCATCAATGTTCTCACTCTTTTGGTTTCTTCTTTCAGATGCTAGAGGAAAATAATGAAATTATTACCTTAGGAGGTTTGACATGAGTTTCACAAGTAATATATGTTATTTCTCTATACATTTTACTTGTCTTCTAGTATGTCTTCTTAGGATGAAAAAAACCATTTTATATGGAATATTTTGAACTCAAACCTTCTAGGTTTTCTATGTGAAGTTTATCCTATTGAAATTTAAAGGCTTGACATAGTGCATGACTTGAAACGAAGCTCATTTCTTTAATACAAAGCTAGGTTATAATCCCTTACAATGGTTTTAAGAAATTACCGTGAGATTTTGTCTTTATTTTTTTTCCTTTTTAACCATTATAAAACTTATTACCAATTGGTTTTTCTCATATTGGTTACCACATGTACAATGATACTCTTAACCCCAAAACTAGTTAAAATCTAATCTTTTGGAAATTATGTCTTGAGGTTCTCCATGGCCTCCCTGGAAACCCTCCTATACCAAGTAAAATTACCTTGAATTTTAACGCACCAGTGATTTACTATCCATACAAGCATCGATGTTGCATATAACATGGTGCACTGTGGAATTTTTGCTTTTTAATAAAATAAAATAAAAGGGTGCACTAAATAACACAATGCACTGGTGCCCTTCATGTAGTAAAAGGGCCTAGTACATACCACTAAGGAGCATTTTTGTAGTTTTAAATTTCATAAAAATGCAGTGATATTTTCCAACGACACTCTGGTGCATTAAATATACTAAAACACTATGGGCCTTCTTCTACATAGCACCACTAGGTGGTTTTTAATTTATAAAATTAAAGCGGTGTTATAGTAAAAAAAGCACCGATTTGGTACTGATATGAATGAAGTATGTTATTATTGTTGTGCTAATCCCTCTTTCAGATTATGTAAACAATGTCTTATATGTGCTTAAGGGTTCAAGTTCTCTTGCAAATGATTGGGTCTGATGAGTTATTTTTATGTTATTTTTATGAGCAAATTAGCATAAAATAAATATTGAATAATAGTGAATAAAAGTAAATTACATCACCATACAAAACATCAACCCAGGGATTTGATCATGGAGTTCACCCCTCCTGGGCTACATCTCCTTGGTCCAGCTTCCATGTATTGGGCTTCTATATTATGCCCAAATTTGCAAAATGATGTTTTCACAATGATTTTATGCTCCTGAAACCTGCACCAATGAGTTTAGAATGCCCAAAAATGGTGCCTTAGGCTTTTTCTGCTCCTGATTTGGTTGAAAAATCCAAAATTTATGACCTTCTCCAGTTTTTCCACAATTTATGGCCTAAATTTAGATAACTGGGGCTAAATTTGGTTAACTGGAGCTAAAAATGGCAGTTTTACCAAATTTGACAGACTGCCAAAATAATCCATATTAGTTTAATTAGATGCAGTTATCACTAATTAACCATGTTTATCCGTTAAACTTGCGCTTAGTGGTTAATCAAGATTAGCACAAATTAAATGAGGATTAGCACTAATTAAATCTGGCTTAACTCATTAACTACACTTTTAGTGGATAGGCTCTGCCGGTGGTTGGCCACAATTCTGAGGTATTGGTCATGCGAGTGGGACTAGCCCCCACTTCTCCTGCAGCTCTAACTTTGAAAGTTAAAATACATGTAGTCAAGTAATAAGGTTAAGAACTATTGCATAGCGTGGTGGTGGCATGTGGCAGTGGTAGAGAGGAGGTCCTGTGTTCGACCCCCGCTGGCCCTTCTAGTCTTCAACAATAATTTTATTATACTGTAGAGGGGGAACATGGTGGCCACAGGCCAAGCCACGTTTCATTCCCAAATTGGCTCACACAGAACCAATCCAAATTTTCCAAATCACCACAGTTCGAACCAATAAGATACTACCACTTGTCAATCCCTCATTTGATGGAGAAAATTGACCAATTTTGACACATCCCAATGATCATACCATGTCAGCAGTACAGACTGCTGACTGGGATACATGTCTATTGTTTTTTATTTAATTTTGGCTATTTTTACAAATAAACAAAGTCCATTTTGCGTGAAACGAAGTGCACGAGATTCATAATGACGAGCACTATGCGGTCATTTAGGTTTTGAGTCATTCTGAGCACTTTTGTTTTTTAGCATAAAACTTAGCACCAAATCATTCCTCCCCACTAGAAGCCTTTTGGACCCCAAAATTTCATATTCACTTGCTAAATATGTGAGGGTATAGTTACCTCACCTTCCCAATTTCCATCCATTTGGATTTTTAAGTATTTGTTCCTTTGAGCCCCACTCGAAGATAGTCGACACCGCCTCTTGTTGATGTCCTTGTTCTTCTGTCAAGTATAGTGTCTTGCTAAGGCTTGATAAAGAAATATGAAGAAAAATATTCAATAGACGGTATTTGAACATTCTTTCCTTGATCTTCAATAAAAGGAGGCTCATACAATCTCCAATTTTCAACGTTAACAACTCAGTAAATTTTTATGTATGACGAAAAATCAAGCTTGAAGGCATTGTTACCAATCTTTCCCATAATTTTGAAAGGACCATAATGGATTGGTTTTAGCTTTTTAACTTCTCCATGAAGCCTTTCCTTACTAGTTTGAATCCAAAATTCGTCACCAACTTCAAACTTATGATACACACGATGTTTTTCGTGCCTTGCTTTGTACTTGCCTTGAATTTTTTCTAGTTGATCTTGAGCTGTTTGACGGATCAATTAAATTTTCTCTGTGAATTTATTTGATTTATCTTTGTTCATATGCCCATTGATAGCTACATATTTCAAAAAAATGAAATCCAATGGAGATTTTGGCGAGTATCCAAGACATGCCTCGAATGGAAATGTTTGAGTAGAGGAGTGTTTTACATGGTTGTAAGCATCCTGAATGTAATGCAACTGTTCATCCCAAAACTTAGGATGTTTCCTGTAATATCCTCAAAGATGATGAATGAATATTTTGTTGACCACCTTGGCTTGACCATCTGTTTGTGGATGAAAGGTTGTACTCTTCTTCAATTTAGTGTCCATCAATTCCCACAAGCTTGACCACAAATTCCCAAAAAAACAAGAATCTTGATCACTTACAATAGATGTAGGCAACCCAAAATGAACTCAAAATTTTTGAAATAAAAGATGAGTTGTTTGTTCAGTTGTAATTTTATTTTTACATGGCAACAATATACACATTTTTTTGAATCTATCCACAACTACATATAAATAATCATGACCTCTTTTTGACAAAGGAAATCTCCTATGAAATCCATATAAGTACTCTTCGATGGATGTGAAGGAACCGGATGTGTGTGTACAATCCTAACTTCCTATTACTAGGCTTACTGACTGCAGATAATGAATAACCTTTAATAAAATTTGACACGCTTTCAAGCATAGGAGGATAATAACAATACCTCTGAATATTTTCCATTTTTTTTCTTACACAAAAATTTCCAACAATAAGAGAAGTGTGTGCATCCCTTATGACATTCAGTCTCTCCCCCTGTGGAATGCAAAGCTTTCCCAAATGATACAACAAGTTATTATGTACATGGTAATCGAATTCCTCAACTTCGCGACCTTGACTCAAGTTTACATAAGTATTCTTGGGTAAAGTAGTTCAATAATAATATCCCTAGAATGCATATCAACAATATTGTTGTATATACCTTTCTTATACGTGATGACCAAGTGGATTTTTTGCAAGAAAATCATCCATCAAAAGTGCCTTGACTATTGCAATTTAGTTTGTGATTGCAAGTATTTCAATGATTGGTGATTGGTGCTAATGATGGTTTCCTTTCCCATCAAATAATGTTTCCACTTCTTCACACTTTGAACCAATGCAGATAACTCCTTTTCATAAGTAGGATCATTTATCACTTTACCATTGCACATTTATGACTGGAATGAAATGGGCTTACCATGTTGTAATAGTACTGTGTGCATGGCATAGTCACTTGCATAGGTTTGAATCTTGAAGGGCCGTCTCAAGTCCCGTAGCGCTAGTATTGTGGATGAATTGATCTTCTCTTTCAAAGAATCAAATGATTTTTGCTACTTGCCTCCCCACTGGAAGAACTTCTTAACACTAGTAAATGAATGTAACGGAGCTGCAATAGAAGAAAAATTAGCAATGAACTTCCTCCAATATTGTGTTTCTCCTAGAAAAATTCTTACCTCAGTGACTGTATTAGGTGTAGACAAATTCACAATGACCTAAACCTTGCAGGGGTCTATCTTCAACTCACCTCCTCTAATAATATTCCCCAAATACACTAAATAAGTTTTACCAAATTCACATTTTGACATCTTCAAAAACAATTGTTCTTTTCTCAAGACATCAAGCACCTTTCTTACATGCATGACATGTTCATCTAGTGATTTGCTTAATTTCAAAATATCATCTAAGTAGACAATGAAAAACTCATCAAGAAATGGTCTCAATACATCATTCATAACTCTCATGAAATTAGTTGTATCATTGCAAAGACCAAAAGGAATAAAAAGTCACTCAAACAATCTTTGTTTAGTTTTAAATGAGGTCTTCCATATGTCCTCTTCATCTATTCTAAATTGATGAAAACCACTTCTTAAATCTAACTTAGTGAAATAATTTTCATACCTCAATTGATCAAGAAAATCATCAATTCTTGGGAGTGGATAACGGTTCTTTATCATGATTTTGTTGAGTGCCCAAAAATCCACAAACATACACCATGTTCGATCCTTCTTGGGCACCAACACAATCAATGAACCAAAAATGGCAAGGTAGATGGGAAAATGATACCTTTATTCAACAATTATTGGATTTTCTTCTTGATTTCTACAGTTTCCATTAACAAGATGCGATACATGCCAATGTTAGGGAGTGGAACATCCTGCTGCAGTTGTATCTCATGTTGGATTCCCCTCTTGGGAGGTAACCCATTTGGTTCATGAAACATATCACTATGCTGACTTACCACATCAAACAAATCATATTTTAATTTATCATCACAACCTTCAAAATATTCATAATCCTTATCAATATTTTGTTTGATAATAAGAAGAACAAAGTTTTTGCTTGAATTTACTATTATCTTCATTTTCCCAGCATTAACTAAAGAGAGGTTTAGCTTTTTGTGATGAGCTCTCACAATATATTCCACTCCATATTTCCTATCGCAGTGATACTTGTTCTCATGGTGATAGAAGGCTACTTCCTATCATAGAGATAGGGACTAACCAAAATAATTCATGATATGTCAAGCGGTACAACATCTAACTCAACTTCATCAATAAAGCTTGTGGTAATTGCAAACCAGAAAAATACATTTTCTTGTAACGTGTAAATTTGTATCCTTGGTTATCCAACCCAAAGGGTATGGCTTGTGATGAGATAAGGTTTCAAGATTAGGCTTTTTGACTAAGTCTTCAGATATTAAGTTCTCTTGAGACCCACTATCAAATAATGTGTCAATTTTTTTATGTTTTGAGAGCACTCTTACACGAAACAACTCTTTTCTTGTTTCTTTATTTGGAGTGTTACTATGAAAATTTGATGAATTAGTACTTGATATGGCTTCTTTTCCCTTTGTGACCATGACTGCAAATTTAGTCTCATCTCCTGAGTCGGATCCAAGATCCTATTTTATTGTAGCGGTTATCTTTTGTTTCCCCTTATTGTTGAATTTCTTAGGCCTCAATTCTGGATGAGGCTTCCAACAGTGGGCTTCATCATGACCCTCTTTGGAATAGTGATTACATGTGGTTTTATCCCCTTCTTTTTTAATGGATGCATTTTTCTTTTGTTTACCCTTGAAACCCTTTCCTTTTTCACCACCCTTAAAGGGTTTCTTTTTACCCTCCTCTTGTACATCTTTACCTCTTGCCTCAAGGTGTGTATCTTGCACACAGACCTCATCTAAACTAGTGGGATTAAACATGACGATGGTATGTTTCAGGTAACTATGCAAACCCCCTATGTAATTCAAAAAAGTTAATATTGTCTTATGCTTTCTTTCTTCAATCCCTCAGGTCCACCTTATTTAGTATCATTTCAAACATTTGTACAAAATTTATCAGCTGATAGGTACTCCAATAAGAAATTTATCACAAAAACATTAGCACTTGCCTATTCAACATGTATGATTAAATTTTTTTTCATATATATATATATATATACCTGTTGTGTAGGAAAATCCCCTCTGCAGATAGAGGCGATCCCTTTAGCCCTAGGGTGGGTCTAGCAACAAGGGAACATGTTGGAATTTTGGACTCCTAGCTTATAAATGAAATGTGAGATGGGATAGATTACCTACCTTGGTCCAACACTCTCGTCGTGGCTTGCAGCAGCGATCCTCAAATATTTGTATTCACACGTTGCGTTACTTCATTGATAATATCCATGTACCTGCACAAAGATCAAGTGAACGATGAAAACATACGAAAACATACTTTCATTTACATCTATTCGATTGGTCAAGGAGAATAATTTTTTTTGCATATGATTAAACACAAAATTGGAACCAAAATACCATTCATGTATTAATGATAGAGAAAGAAAGTTTACAACCTTAATGCCTTAATGTTGTAGCCTCCTTTTAGGGGTTCAGTCAGGCGTGTCTCAAGCATTCATCGGGGATTGGACTTGGTGAGGAAATAGGCCTAAAATCTCTCTTGATGATGGATTATTCTCTGCCTTCTTCTACACAACAACTATAGTAATGATTGTTCAGCTAGCTGAAAAAATGTTAGAAGGAAGTATTTATAGGAGAGGAGGAGATGGTTTGGGATCCCTCATAAGGTGGAGGAGAGGCCTATCCCATTGTGGAGTTGCACAATTATAGGAAAGAAGAAGCCAAAGGTAGGAACTCGACGTTATTCAGTTGAACAAACCATGATGACTCTACTCATGAAGTTGTTAGACATGGAAACTTTGTTCCTATTTAAAAAAAATTCCAAAAATAGCTCAGCACGGGTGCCCTTCTAAGACAGAGTGCTAATGGGCACGGGGCTCAGTGTTAATTTTTCCATGGGCATGAAGCCATAACTACCTACCAGCACCGACCCAAGATCACATGTTTTTAAGGGTCTGCTTGAGGAATGATCAACAAAGGAAATGTTTTTGACATGCCAAGTGATGTAATGATACTTATAGCAAGGTATGACAATACACATCAGTCACTAAAACAACCCTCCAATGTGCAGGATGGGGTTTTTAGGGACGATGAAAAAATAATGTGTAATATATGCCCCCTAAAGCATGAGGTCCTAAAGAGAGGGAGGGATGAAATGCTTTATGAGAACATGCCCAAACCAAAACGTCGTTGTCAAAAGACCTGCAAGAACAAGTAAAAATGACATCTCTGATACATGAATATGTGGTATGGGTGAAACCATCCATAATATAATACACACAATAATAATATCTGAGGTATGGAAGCAGCTATCCAGTAAGAAGTATCATTAAAAATACTTAGATATGGTCGCAGCCATCCAATAAGAAGAGTCATGCATATAGTCATGATAAATAAAATAATCTCATAGCCTGGATGTCATCAGACAAAACCCAGGGTATTTCACTCCATCTCAACCCAGAAAAGTACAAATTCAAGCATGCAAATTAGTGAGATGAAGTTGAACATGCAAGAAAGTCACCTGATTACCAGCCAATGATGAAAGCTATGAATAGGTGTGAGAGAAACGACCAATAATGATAATGGCTCTCAAGGTACAACTAGTAAAATCCGAGGAATGTGAAGAGTGATCTAGAGTTGAACATCTGTGAAATCACTCGATCGAAGGCCAATGATGAGGACCTGTCGTCGAATGCGAAGAACTTTCCATTGAGGCATGCAAGATCCAAGGTACCAGAAGGGATTCTCTAGATCATCTTACTGGATAATGAATTGAAGTCGACAGGAATTGACAGGTCGAAGGAGGGCCATAATGTTTCCCTCATCATCGACATGACACAGAGGAATAAGATGATAGTGAATCAGGACTAAACAGAGGATCAAGGGTTGAAAACTACATAAGGATATTCTCTTGAACATATTGGCGACACAACTTTGTAATTTGGTAGTATTTGACATCAAAGGATCTGAGGTCATGATGATGTGGAAAAGAGCAGATGAGAAGTCAAAACAGATAACCCAAACCCATGGAGGTAAAATGATGAATGTGATGTCCCCAACCTGACACAAATTGCTAAAAAGTGTCATGTTCAAGAGCGACACACTGCCGACACGACTGAGAATTGGTTTCATTTTCCCCCACCATTTCTTGTGAGTACCCAATTATTTTTGGAAACAAGCTTAAAGGGGATAGCATATGCTTGTTATATAATTTTTTTCCTTCGGACAAATCCATCCTAGTACATTTTACGAGCCCTAGGAAGGAGGAAATCAGTTGCCTCATGGTGACTATTTTCGAAGTCATTTAGGTTTCAATGAGTTTGACGAAGGAAGAACTCGACATATTTTCTTGTTTAGAGAGTTTGAAAAGAAGCAAAAAGGAAAACTCCAACAAGCCCCTTTTCGTAGTTAGTCTCATAGATCTGAAAAGGTAGAAAACTATATATGGGAGAACCTCTTAGTCATGATTGGAAAATGAATTCATTTTTCATAAATAATCTGTCCCAGCCTTAAAAAGGGGTAAACATATACTGGGCAGATGACGTTTCATAGCCTTTAATGAGTCCAAAATGACAAGAGTCTCATCAATATTTTCAATTTTAGAGAGTCATAGAAGAGCTGAAAGATGACTCTAAGGGGTGAATTTTTCTTGTTTTTATAGAGTTTGAAAAAGTAATAAAATACAACTCATCACTTCATCATCGTCGCGCTTAAGACCTGTTGCTACACAAGAAATGCACATAAAACCCATTTTTGGAGATAAAACATTAAAATAATCGAAAAATAAGCTCGAAAAGCCTAATTAGGATTTCAAAAAGGTTATAAAATGACAAAAATAGTAAAAATAAATTACTTTTCGCCTTTTTACCTCTTGTGAGCATTTTACCATTTTTAATTGTGACCTTGTGGAGCTGGCAGCGAATAATCCAGGAGACCAATCGTGAATTTGTTTTCTTCAGGTAAGATCTCTTTTCCTTGCCTACATTTTAAGCTAAATTTCATTGCCTACATTTTCATTTTTTAGTGATTTTGGGGGAATTTTATTCAAAGTTGGGTGTGGTGGTCAGTGCGGGTTCTGGGCACAGAGTCATGCCAACCTACTTGGAATTCTAACGGGGAGGCACCAATTTGGGATCTTGTTTCTAAAATAGCCGCACCAATCTCCGAAACCAATTTTGCTTGAAAATTTTCTAAAATAGTCTCATTTAAATAGATTAAAAGTGAAATATTTGACTAATGAAAGTCCCAATCGTGATTTTGTAGGTGATTGAAAGCCAAAATGGTTATTGAATGGAAGGAAAGAGAGCACGAGGAAGATGATGAACTAGCCATGAGAAATGTGAGATGCATGGATTCCCTAAAATACTCTGGGCTCTTAAAATTATTCATGGCATTGTGTCTTCAATCTTAGCTGGAGTTACTACAGTATCTAATCAGTGTGTGGGACACTGATCAGGAAAGATTTGTCATTCACGATCAAGAATTGGAGATAGAAGTCTCTGACATATAGTTCATCAATGGATTATCATGGAGGGGAGTAGTACCAATCCTGACAGGTACCTGTCCTACGATGGAGAGCATGGGTATGCTCATAGATAGGGTTTGCCCAGGAGCAAAGAAAGGATCGAAGAGCGGGAAAGTAGATATCTCCTCAATTCCTGATTTGGCACTAAAATTAGTGTTGCACACTATAATAGGTGTTGTTGGATCTATAGCCCCTCACGAAGCTACAAAAAAACATCTTCAACTTGCCGTGGATTGTATGACTCCAACCATTTTCAACTGGGCAGAAACCGTAACAGTCAACCTAAAGTGCCAGTTAACCAAGTGCAAGAACATCAAGCTAAAACAATTTGGGTATGGGTCCATCTTGGTATCGTTCATCCTAGAATGGTTTCCAATCTTTCAACACCAGGAGGTAATAGTACCTGCAGCACTAGCATGAGAGCCATGGATGGTCCGTTGGGTGGCTTTAGTGCCTAGATCGGGAGGCGGTTAACATATGTCATGGAGGCTTGAATTCTTTGACTGGGTCTGTTGACAAATCATCGTCGTGGAGGAATAGCCCTATACTAGCACCAAATTTATGGGTGATCTAGACCTTCGACTCCTGGAAGGGGAGGATTGGGATGAAGCATTGGGTAAAAACTCATTTTTTTAATTTTAATGAGAATTATGATTTTTTGTTTATATCTGTTCTGATACTTATCCATGTATTGTAGATGTTGGTCCAGAGAGACCTGCAAGTATGTACTCTATAGCACGGAGAGTCCCACGTGATTTCGAGGTGGCCCCTCATGGTGAGGGAAGCAAGGAAGAGGAGATCGTGCCCAATTTGGAGGGACTCACTAGTGGAATCCCAGATTACTTGAGATTTGACGATGTTCCTCATGCATACCAGAGGCATACTGCAGGGGTGTCTAACCACATCCACCATTTACTGAGGCGGCTTGTGTGTGCAGTGACATGCTATCATGAGCATCATACTAATTAGAGATCTAGGCTTTATTTCTGCATATTTTTTGAGAGACGTGTTGTCTCAGGATGTAACCAAAACAAACATTTTTTTTTTTGAACTTATGATGAATGTGGATGCAAACACTCAATATATATGCTTATTTTCCTGTCTAAATATTATTATGTAATGATGATGCTTTTAAAAGTTACGGAAATGTATATCTAATATGATATTTGCTACTACATCAGTTAATGCATTCATTCATCTCGAAATATGCTGATATGTGATATAATCAGAATTCCTCTCTAGTAAATGAACACGCAAATACAACCTTAAAATCTAAGGATTTCTAACAGAATAATGCTCATTAAGCTGAAGAACAACAAGCTAAGATTCTAGGTTCATAATTAATGCACAAAGGTCGAGAATAATGGCCTCAGTTAAGAGTTCAATAACGACACTATATTCAGCGACATTTTTGGTTGTTCATCCTAGAAAAATAACTTGAAGATATATCAACTCATCATTAGGATTATAAATCACCCAAGCTGCGGAAGACCGATTTTGGATACTGCAGGAGGCACCATCCGCGAAACGAACATAAGGAATGATAGACATCTGCATAGTAAGCAACCACATAATAAGCAGGAAAAACGGCTCGTAAAGCACACCAATCCAAAACATGTACAAAAATGAAAAACACGTTTATGTACAAAAGGACATGCACAAAAACTCATGCATAATATTTTTTGAGGTACAACCCATTTCTGGGCTGATTCAAAGGATAGCCTTTATAGTCAATTATCTCATAAGCCTCATTCTACAAAACACTCTTAACGATATAGGGCCCATGCCACATGGGTTCGAATTTTCCTGCCCCTAGCTTATCATGAGCTTGGTCATACAAGAGAACTAAGTATCCTTCTACAAATGTACGAGGCAAAATTGTCTGATCAAAATGAGTTTTGACTCACTTTTTTTGTGCTTCTATAACTAGGCTAGCAAAGCGGCGAGTTTCATCAAGCCTCTCAAAATATAGAAGACGTTCTTCCTCTGGTGAAGTATTAGGCAGTAATTCAACAACTATTTTGAGAGAAGGGATTTCACATTCAATCGGAAGGGTAGCTTCCAGACTATAAACAAGCTGGAATGGCATGAATCCGGTTGCATCCTTCACTGAGGTTTGGTAAGCCCAGAGAGTTGAAAACAACATGATATGCCAGTTAGACTTGTGCATCCCAATCGTATGCAGAATCATAGTGACTAGAACCTTGTTCACGGCTTCAACCTGGCCATTGGCCTGAGGGTAGTACGACGTTGAGATGTTGTGACAAAGACCCAACTTAGAAGTCAACTTAGTCATCATATAATGGCGAAAATGAGAGCCATGATCGGTGACAATATCTTGAGGGAAACCAAACCTGGTAATGATATGATTGAATAGAAATTGTGCAGTCGTTTTACCATTCGCTGTGAGTGTAGGCATTGCTTCAACCCATTTAGTGAAGTAGTCTACGACTACGATAATATAAGCAAGCCCCTCGGTCGAGTGAGGGTTACACGTCATAGAATCGATGCCCCAATTTTCAAAGGGACCAACAGTAATGACGAGATGGAGGTGAGCGGGTGGTGTGCACATCTGGCATTGGTAAATCTGGAAATCGTGACACTTACAGACAGCAACAATGTAGTATTTAAAAATGCTAGGCCAGAAATGTCTAGCACGACAGGTTTTTTGTGTAATAGCATATCCAGAAATGTGATCACCACATGCACCAGAATGGCAATCATTGAGGACTTTTTCATCTTCCTTGAGGGTTAAACACCGATTGAGAACAAAATCAGCTTCGATGTGGTATAGAGTATCTCTAACTATGCGATAAGTTTTTGAATGTTGGTGGATGCGTCAGCGAGCATCTTTCTTCAACTCGGATCGGAAAGTGGAAGTCTGGAGATAAACGATGATATCACAGTACCATGGATCGAGGGTGATAATGAGAAAAAGGGTTTTTTCTGGAATGTGTTCCTTAGATCCAGAGGGAGCAGAGGCAAAAGGTAAAGAGAAAATCAAATCGGAAAAAACTAATGATTTCTTCGTTTTGGCGATAGTGAACTCCAAATCGAACTCTTGGAGCATAACAATCCACTTGGAGTATTTTCTCCCCATTATGGTCACTAGCTTGTTATGTAGGAAAATCCCCTCTGTGGACAAAGGCAATCCCTCTAGCCCTAGGGTCTGTCTAGCAACAAGGGAACATGCTGGACTTTTGGACTCCTAGCTTATAAATTAAGAGGGAGATGAGATAGATGACCTACCTTGGTCCAACACTCTCGTCATGGCTTGCAACAATGATCCTTCGATCTTTGTATTCATACGTCACATTCCCTCGGTGATAATGTCTATGTACCTAGAAAAAAATCAAGTGAATGATGACAGTATACGAAAACATACTTTCATTTACAGCTATTCAATTAGTCAAGGAGAATCAAACATTTTTCATATGATTAAACACAAAATTGGAACCAAAAGACTAGACATGTATTAATGATAGAGAAAATAATTTTACAACCTTAATGCCTTGATGTTGCAGCCTCCTTTTATGGGTTTAGTCGGGCATGTCTCAAGCATTTTCCAGGGATTGGACATGGTAAAGGAATGGGCCTAAAATCTCTCTCGACGATCGATTCTTATTTTCCTTATTCTACACACCAACTATAGTAATGACTGTTCAGATAGGTGAAACAATGTGAGAAAAAAGTATTTATAGGAGAGGAGGAGATGGTTTAGGATCCTTCATAAGGTGGAGGAGAGGCCTATCCCTTTGGGGAGTTGCACAATTATAGGAAACAAGAAGCCAAAGGGAGGAAATTGGCATTATTCAGTTGAAAAAACCATGATGTCTCTGCTCACAAAGTTGTTAGACATGGAAAATTCGTTTCAATTTAAAGAACTTTCCAAAAATAGCTTGGCGCAGGTGCCCTTCTCAGACACTGCTAATGGTCGCGGGGCTCAATGTTAATTTTTCCATGGCCATGAGACCATAACTGCCTACCAGTGCCAACCCAAAATCACATATTTTTAAGGGTCTTCTTGAGGAATGATCAATATAGTAAATTTTCTTGACATGCCAAGGGATGCAATGATACTTATAGTAAGGTATGACAACATACAGAAGTCACTGAAACGATCCTCCAATGTGTAGGATGGGGTTTGCATGGACTGTGACAAAATACTGTGCAACAATATCGTACATTCTTTCACATGCTAAACCATATTTTTGTGTCATCAACAAGACCTCTTTAGACAGTCCATTAGCCTCTGCCTTAAATTATCTGTAAATATGATGGAATGATATATTCAACAACTGTGCCTTCACTATCTTCAGCTGCTCCAAAATGGGTCGTAAAAACAATTATTCCATCCTAAATCTACAATTCAACCATTTGATAACAAAGTAATTCCCAAATACAGGTAATTCAATCACCTCTCCCCTACTGCTACTATTAAAAAAACTCTTAGTGCCTTTATTTCATAACAATTGTTAGAGCCTGTACCAATAAATTATTTAAATGATGAAGATATGATTAATAGAATCAATAAGGTATAAGATTCCTCCTAAAAAGTATTCTTCTTGTTGACCTTGTCTGGCACTATTGAAAATTGAAATAACATCATTCCCACTCTTAATAATAGAAGGATGGATCAATGTCCTTTATTTACCAGTGTTAGGGGATTTTTTACTTTGAAAGCTTAGTTATGAATGAAAGACACATTGAAACGATGGCTAAACCTTACCTTGAAATATCTTAGAGTTTCTGGAAAGATAGATAAAACAAAACACCATTAGACGCAATGCCTTATAGCCCTTAAAGTCTTTATTCAAAACCCTATTTTTTAAAAATTGAACGCGATATCCCTCATAGGTATATATCGATCTAGTCACTTAGCGTTTTGTAGATTTTTGAACTTCTAGAGCTTCTTCCACTACAAGGTTGCTCCTCATGAATTATCTACAAATATATCTTTATATACTAGCATCAAAGGAAGATTATTTGATGAGACAAAAATAATTCTTCTCCTCTCTAAGCCTGATCTAATTCTTCTAAAGTTGTACTAGATATTACTTACACTATTATGCTTCCCTCTATGATAAATTTACCTCTACCTCACATTTCTATCCCTCATTCCAAATAGGTTTGGGAATTGGATCTATTTATTTGCCAAGTAATGAATTCTCTGGTTCCAAATGGGTGTGGAAATTAGATCTATTTCCTGTGCTAAGTAATTTATTCCCTGATTGTACAATGTGACGATCAATAAGACAACCTATGTAATCCAATCTTCCATTGATATTGGTTTTATATACTTACGAGGCATCACTTGCCTATGTATGAATTTCTTAAAAGTCAACTTCTATAGACTCTTGGTTATCTAAGCCTTACCAAGGGAATGTATGTTTTCTAAACCCAATCCACCAACTTCATTTGGTTTAGCTAATGATTTCCACTTTACTAAAGGTATTCCCTCTTTTTCTCTTTTACATGTTCACAAAAATTTGAAACATTTCTTCCTAATGAGGGTAGTAATGGAAACAAAGGTAATTAAATATGGATTGCAGTGAAAAAACATTGGATTGATCCATATAGGTATAACACCATTGAGAACTTGAGCTTATAGGGTGCAAACAAAAACCTTTGGATCCCTTGGAACGGTGATAGAGACTCCAAAAATTGGTTTCACTAATAGCTATGATGCATAGGGCACAATTAACAACAAATAAGGACTCACAAGGTACTCCAAAATTGTGCAATAGATTCATATGTCTCTAAGAACCAAGGTGCATACTCTTGCTTGTCATTTTCAATATCTTAGTCATTTTCTGTTTCCATTCCTTGCTATGACATAACGGTACATAATGGTGTTGGCAAGATGATGTAATGAGTTGTCCTTGATGGCAACCTACTTGATAAAGTTGTCCTTGATGGAAACTGACTTGCTGAGTTGTCTTTGGATAGCAACCTATGTGTTACAGATGTAAGAATGATGTATCTACAGTTCAGTTCAAATGTGACAGAGAAAATAATTCCAGTAAGTGCCGGAGAAATGATAAATATAATATGTCACAATGTATACGCAATTTTGTAAAGGCCAAGTAGCGTATGCACGCGGATTAGTACGACCCAAGTCGCGTATGCACTTTTGCGCTCCAAAATTATAATACCAAGGGGCATTACCATGGTTTTGGCACACAGTATTGAGCGTTGTATGGCTTATTTGATTTCGTCCAAGAATACCATCAGAAGTTGTGTGGTTTTGGCTCATGGTATTGGTAAAGGCTAAAACTATATAAGGAAAAGAGGATCATAGTGCAAGGTGTGCATGTGAAAGGGTTGTAGATGAATAAATTCCTCTAAGGAATATCTGCATGGTTGAACTCTGTTCTTAAGTGATAGATCTGAATCTATGATGCACCTATGGATATGATGAAGGTTCAAGATCTCTAGATCTAGAAATGATGAATCTCTAGGATGATCTGCAAAAGAAATGATGAAGACCTAGCGCAAGTCTGATGAATAAATTGAAGAAATCTGGGTAAGTTTATAGATCCGGGTCTCGTTTCGCAAAATTTATCTTTGCGGATCTATGCACTAGTTTGTCTCGTAAAAGTGCGTATATACATGGGTTCGCTTAATACAAAGTGCGCGTATGAGTTGTTATCACTCAGGTTTTCCTTGAAGTTGTGGAAAAGGAAAGTATACCCGAGGTAACCACAAACCAACCTTCGGATACAGAATCTAGCCAATCTGTATCCAGAGAGGGCTCTCTCTTTATGATTTATCTTTGTTCTTAGAAATTTTTAGGCTAGTTATAAGTCCAAGAAATGTGTTTGAAAATGGTGGAATTCGCCAACTAAGGGCAAGGTTGAATATTTTCAGGCCATTGGGCTATGGAGTCAAAGGATGGCTTTACTGGATTAATCTTCTACACACAGGATGGCTTTGCAGGGGCAAGATAGCCAAACATAGAACAATTTTTAGGAATTAAAGTGGATGGAATGGGTTTTGAAGGGATGAAAGGCACTCAAGAATCTTTCAACATGTTCAAAAGAAAGAAATGGAATGATTACAAATAAAGAGCAGTGAAGAATTCTTTACTATAGTAATCAATATGCTTAAATTAGAGAAACAAGAGCAATTAAGAATTCGTTACTTATAACTAATTTAGAGGAAAACATTTAGAATAATCACAATTGAAATCAGAGTACAATTAAGTAAATTCTGATTTATTCTTTTATGTCAATTATTCAGAAATGGACACAATGATAATATAAACAGATATAAAACTTAAGACATAAGATAGAAAGACTTATTGAATTGCAGTCTGACACATGAATCCTGCAAAAAGTCCTGAGCTTCAAATTGTCATCCAGCAAGTCACAAATAAATTTATCCAAAACACTTTTATTCCAAAAACATCAATGTCACAGCAAAGTAGTAGAATCCACCCAAAATACTTCCAAGAGTGAAGTATTTATACAAATTCTAAACTAAAATATCTTGAAAAAATATCAAGATTAGTTCCCAAATCTCTCCAACTATTTTACATAAATAGAACTTAATTAAAGGACACTCAAACTAATTCATCTATTTGGCACTATTTTGTATGGATAGGTGATGACAAAGAGGAGAATTCGAATTTGATCCAACTCTTAGTTGATGATGAAGCATCCAAGTCACTAACTGCTTCCTTTCTTTGTGCAATTCTGCTCCAACAATTCTGCAAATTTTGGGTCCAATGATACCTTTATATTTCTCAATCCGTAATAGATATGTAAAAAGTGAAAGAGGTTATTGTAGATAAATATGTTGGTGAGATAAACCTCTTTCACTTTCCTAGCATTCCTCTCCAGATGTGCACAATAGGCTCTGCAAAAAGATGTGTAAAACAGCGTTTTACAGAGTCTGAAAAATAGCCTCTAAAGATGTGCATGTATCTCTCAGTATGAAATTAATGTGAAAAAAATGAGATAGGTTTTTGTATATGGGTCTCTTAGGAACCAAAAATTCCTTCCGTTTTGTAAAATATATTTCTTATTGGCCACAATATTCTCTGCAAAATGATGACTTAACAGGAATTTTCTGTAAAACGTGCTTTCCAACATTATTTAATATTTCCAAAACCATAATGGATGTTAGAAAAGTGAGAGAGGTTTTTGTAGATGGCCCTCTTAAGAACATAAACCTCCTTCATTTTTGTAAAATTAATCTTGGATTGATCACAATAGTTTCTGTAAAACTATGACTAAAATATGCAATTTCTGCAAAAATGTTCCTTCTTGTTATGTTTTTTCATCTTTTTACTTTCTTGCTCTTTTGACTGTTTTACTTTCACTTTAGACAAACCTTACTATTGGTGAAAGTATTCTCATCTCTTTTTACCATTTTACTGCCTTCTGTATTTACTTTTACTGTTTACCTTTGACTGCTCTGTAACTTCATTTTAACTTTCACTGACTTTTACCTGATACACTTTAACCACTGATACTCTTTAGCTGTTATGTTTTCTAACCTTTGTTTGAATAGATTTGATAACAATCTTGGAGTAAACAAATCTTATGACTAGTATTAAGACTGTTTATCCAAGGATGTGATCTTCTGATCACCTCTTCAGGGGATAACCGAGTAGATTTTTCAAGCAATTCCCCAATGGACAAGGGAGTGAGGTTTTGGCCAAGTTCAAAATGGAGCATCATTCAAGGCTACAGGAACTCCCATTTTGGTTCTTGTGGAAAAATGGAAATTTGGCTAATGGTGAGGAATTGAGTAAATTCACGGGAAAAATAGGTCCATTTGCAGATTTAGTAATTCAATTACAGTTCTCGGGGTCACGGAATGAACTAGTAATTAATTCTAACTCTGTTTTAGTGAAGGAAAAAAGGAAAGCCGAGATTTCAACAGAGTTCAGTTTGAATTTAGGGTAAATACCTATTTTTGGAGAAAACAACGTTTGGATAGGTGCCGGCTAAGGTAGATAATCTTCTGAGAGGCTTGTCTGCAATCTTCTTCGAAAGGATAAGGTAAGTGGACTTCACAAATTCGAATTTTGAATTTTTCTGCGTGGAAGGTGTTTTCTTTCACTGGCGTACAAAATGATGAAAAAGACGTGAATGTTTTGTTTTATCGGCAAAGTCAAACGGGGGGGAATTTTTATTATTTTTATGGGATGACGTCACTGATGTACAATGGATGCGTCACCGGGGTCGGGCGGTAAGCGGTAAATTCCGCACCGCTTTCGGGAGCAGGCGGTTTTCCGTGGGGAGGCAGCGATTCCACTGGTTAAATGACACGTAGCCATTGCACTGTTTGAAAACCGTCGTGATTTCGCGCGTTAATATTCGTACAAGGGATGGCTAGCGGAATGTTTGTGGACAGTAGATCTCCAGCGGAGTGATCCAACGGTTGGCGGAACATGGAATTGGCGGTGAGTTAACAAGCGGGGGTTCAATGTGATTAATGTTAATTAATCATTTCGGGTGGGTTTTGAATGGAGGTTAAACGATTAATTAATCCAGATGATTAATTAATTTCGGTGGTTTAATAGGGGTCGGGGTTACGGATGGTGTATTTCGAAGTTTTGGTTTAAATTAAAACTTTGGGTTTTATTCATTTTTCCGTTTAAAACAGAAAACATATGTTTAAAACCCTTTCAATATTTTTATTATATGGTAATAAATTAATGCAATTTACTAACCATAGGGGCGGGGATAGTTTATAAGGATATGTTTTTAACCAAAGGGTATTGTAATGAGGGATTTTATTTCAAACATATGGAATTAAATACTTTGGCTAAAAATCTATAATAAGAGGGTTTTGGGGATATTACATAGGAGAAGTTAAATACAATAGGATAAGGTATTTTTATTAAGGATTTAATAAATAAATCAGATGTTAATATGACAAAGGGACAAGGGAAACTCAAAATACTTTACACAACTAGGAAAGTGGAGATTTCTGAAGTAAATTGCATCATCTCAATTTCAACACTTAAACATAGAATAACAAGTAATTTTGAGGGATTATTATGGAAATTTGCATGATTTTCCTAAGTAAAATAGAATTTACTTAGGAAAATATTAAAAGTGAATGATTATAATGATAAATAACTTCAAGTACTTAGGTCTTTTTGATCATTAGGCCGAGGGTCCGGTCCCTCCAAAAGTCAAGGAAATGCCTTGAGCCCCTTTAATCTTTAAATACCTTAGCACTTTGGGGAAATTAGTAAAAATCTTAGGGAAAAAGTGATGTGGGAAGTTAATGATTTTGACTTTGCTTTCTGTGAATTTTCCAGTGCATTTTCTGCTTCAATATTTGTGATGAAAGTAAAAGATTAAACACATTTAGCACCATCATTCATCACATGAAACTTGGGCAACACCATCTACCTACCCTATCTACTTTACTCTACCATTTTTTTCTTTTATTAGGGTGCACTTAGACTGGCAAACCCTTATCAATCTTCTTTTTCTTTTACATGGCAAATCTATCTAATTCTACCCTTATTACATCCAAGGGCTCAAATTAAATTGTTGAGCACCTTTTATTAACTCTACCTATCTACTTATCTGCCAAGATTAAAATGTTTGGTCAGATATTTATTCTCTATTCTACAACATGAAATTGAAACATGAATGAGTCAAGTTTAAACAGTTTGACTCTTCATAAATTGTGGCAAAAGTTTGACAAGCTGCACACAATTGCTTTATTACAAAAATGAAATAGTAATGGCATTTGGATTTGCACACTTTCCTTGGTCTATTTTTTGCTTGGGGTTCATTTCTTTCATTTTCTTGACCAATTTATTTTTCTTACCCTTTGATTTTTCTTTTAGGGTATACCCTCTTTACATTTTTTAAATTTTTTGATTTTTTGGTTTTTCAAGAATATGGAACACCTTTGCTCAAGAAAAAGGTTTGAACATATTCTATAGTTCAATCAAGACAATCGTGAAAAATGACACCTATTGGTATAGGAGTCTAACAGGGTTAGGGTTTGTGAAGCTTATTTACAGATATTACTTCTGTGATTTCTGTTTTCTCTCTGCTATCGGTCAATGAAGTCTACTTGAAGTTCTGGGTTGATTGAATATGGAGTATGCTGTTGATTTAATAATGAACAAATCTAATCAATGAGTGAGAAAACATGGTTAAATCTGACTGACTATCTAAAGGTTCTGCATTGCTGAGAAGGTGTCTGACTGAAAGCCTCAGATCTGAATCTGAGATTGATCACATTCTGAAAATCAGTATTCTCAGAAGTATACGCAGGTTGATACGAAGAAAAGCACGTATACACGTAGCTTCGGTGAAGAGAAGTGGCGTATGCATTTCATGTTATTGAAAAATAGTATGCATAGAGGCATACGCAGGTTGGTGAGAAGGAAAGCGCGTGTACACGCAACTTCAGTAAAGAGATGTAGCGTATGCTATCTGAATTGATGAATGTTCAAAGTTGAGTTTGTATCTGCATATTTGTTTTGAAGTTTGGGTTATTTCTAATGTTCTGGTTACAGTGATTCTACTATTTTGATTGAAGTTTTGGGCAAAGTATGGTTGTTGATGCTAAGAGGTTGTATTGAAGCTGCTTTGATCCAGTATGAAAATTGATGAAACGTGGTCTACATTGGACCTTAGGGTTGAAGCCTTCAGTATGAAAGGAGAAGCTTTCAACCAGTAGAAGCTGGTGTTGAAATCAGGGGTTCGAAGCTCCCTTCCAGGAGAGGCTGGTAAACGAAATTAGGGGGTTGGAGCTCCCTTCCAGTTGTAGCTGGAAAACGAGAGAAGGTTGCAGCCTTCTGCAGGTAGAAGCCTGTGTACTGGTATAAGTCTGCATCAGTACAATGTTGTAAAAGGTTTTCTATATAATAAATATTGAAGCCAGAGACGACGACAGCGGTGGTTTTCTCCCAAATTGGGTTTCCACCTTAAATATTGGTGTTCATGTGTGTGATGCTTTATACTGTTGTTTACTTCTCATAACTTATGTTATCTCGCCTTATTCATAACTGATAAATCTGGTTAAAAGACTGTTCCTGAGAAATTCTCTAAATCTGAAAGATGAATCTGTATACGCTAGTTTCCTTCTGTATTTCCGCATGCATATGCTAGTTCAGCTCATAATAACTGTGTATTGAAATCTGCTCAAAGAAAAAGTAAAAATTTTTTAAGTCAGCTCAAAATACTGATTCACCCCCCTCTCCCCCCCCTCAGTATTTTTTCCAACAAATGGTACTATCCACAATAAATGAAATATTGCTTCAAAAGTAGTAAAAAATGATTGTAATTGTACCATGATAATGTAGATAGTTGACCATTGTTGTATTACACTCTTGGTTGTTGCACTAAGAAATCCTATTTTAGAACGATGTTGATTGGGCACTACCAAAACCTTCACAAGAGTCACACAACCTTATTCATAGTGTCAAATTTCAAGAGATCAGATGACATCCTTTTAATTTCCTGGGCTTGAGATGTTTCTCCTACACTTACACAACCTCTAATGTCAACCTATAATGCATCTGCATGTCGCCCAAGTTGACTAAGGCACATTCTTGAAATCCTTCAATACCTTGGTATACTTTTTATGGCGATGAAGTATTTTTTGTATGATAGAAATATATTAGGTTTCAAAGGACCAATGAGAAGAAAGTACATTCCTCATAGAAATTGGGTTCACATGTTAAACAACTGAAATATTGTTACTGTCATTTCCAACTTTTGTACCTGCTACATGTGGTGCCAAATTTTTTGTTATATGTCCTTTTCAAAATATTTATCTACATCTTCTTTTGAATCACTAACAAGAGATATTTACCAAACTATTTCTTTGTACACCATCCCTACATCCTCCAAAATATATGCATCCCCAGAACTAATTTCAAGCATCATTGTTGTTGTGATTTTTGGTAAATGTGTTGAAAAGGATAAAACACCATCTAGACTTGAAATGCATCTCAAAATTCTTGTGTTGTTCTAGCCAACAAGGGTTGTATGTATTCCATATTCATTCTAGCCAACAAATCCATGAATCCATTTGCAGGTTTGATGTGTTCTCTTAAAGTAGTACAAACAACCCTTGTGAGAGGAGATGAGTGCTACGGTGAAAATTTTCTTAAATTAAACAACAATATTTTGGCCACCTGGAAATGAAAATGGTAAGAGGGGTAAATCAAACTGTTGTAGCATAACCTCTACACCATTTTTCTCAACAAACACCCATGTATCTATATTGTGTAGAATATTCTCTGAGAGAGGTGTAACATTGTTTATACAATATGGGAGAAAGGATTCCATGTTTGAAGATACATTTTTAGTAGAAGTATCAACCCCTAACTCAGATGTTTCCCTCGATGTTTCATATCCATCCACTAAACTAATTTTTTTATGTTCTAAATAAGTCTCCAATATGGGAACAAACACAAAAGAGCTGGAAATTTATTGCAACAGGTAAGAGAGTTCAGCGCTAAATCCAAGTTTTGCAATAATATTTAATATTTAAATAAATACATCCACCCCATGCCCCCTCAAAGAAGCAGCATATCATATCATCTCATCTAAGGCAGATGATAAGGACCTAGGAGTGTCACCTGCCAAAGCCCGTAAGTAGGATTTTGATGTAAAAAATGTCACAAAAGATCTTAGAGCACCATAATCATTATTAGCTTGAAGTATGAGATTATTAAGTCACAAAGCATCTAAGAATTATGGTATACAAGCTATTGCATCTACAGAAGGGAGGACAACCACCATGATGTCATCCGAAAAAGCATTAGGCAGACCAACAACATCTAGAACATAATAGCAAGTTGGATCTTTGTGAATAATATCACTCGTGACTATAGTTGCAAGTGAAAAGAACCCACCACCAAATTTCTTTGATCTTCTGAATATAATGCACAAGAAAAATGGAAAATAACTCTCTTAAGATCATATAGCCGTGTAGTACTTCCAGGAGAATATGTGCCAAGAGATGGAGCCCAAGGCAAATCCTTCATAATGATTCTTCTGTGATAATGAACCAATGTGAGAAGTTGAGAAATTTGCATTTCCTATGACCTAGCAGCATTGTTCTGAGGAGAATTTCCCTTTGGAACCTTTTTGTGATTCTCCACTCTACTTCCTTTCTCCTCAAAGTGGCATACTTCAAACATGTTATCCTGGTGTCCAAGGCTACTAAACCCATAAAGGAGGTTGCAACAAGATTACTATAGTCCATAAAAGCCTCAAGAACATGCACAATAGTTGTTACCAAGTGTGTAGTTTTGGATCCAAATCTTTGAGAAGAGGGAGAAAAGTTGGCATTAAACCCACATCCCATAAAGCAGTGCAACCAAATGGAGAAGAAACTAGAACTATTACAAGAGAAAGGAGTGCTTCTACTAAAAATAGCGAACAATGTGATGATTCACTAGAAACAGAACTTATTTTCTTCTGCATTAGACTAGGTAAGATGCGATGATGTCCTCCTAGTGTGATGAAGTTTAAAACCATTGACTGACAAGAGTTATCCTGACAGAGGCCCCCAATGCCAATATTTCAAAAATACAAATATATTCAGAAACTGCATCATCAAATCGTACTAATGTTACAAGTTCATTCAAAAACTCATCTTCATTAGTGAAACAAGAAGACAATTCATTGGTGTCATTACTTGCTGGCACTAGCATTGTAAAAGCCAGAAGACGAATACCAATGTACTGTTGCCTGGTGTCTATACATGAAAAGTCTCTTGCAAAATGTAATATTCTTAGTAAAGAAAATCTAAGGCCAACAGGCACCTTGTATTCATCTACTAGACGATTCGCTACATATCACTTTCAGAATTCATACTCAAATCAGTTCTATGAATAACTTGCAACCCTAAATCTCTTGATAGTTCCACTTCATAATCTCCCTTCTAAAAATTTTGTCAACATAAAATTGAAAATGAAGGGCACATCCTACCTAATATGCAATGGTTTCCCCTGGTTTCTTTACAAATGTAGCCAATGTTTGTATACTAGAAATTTATACATATGAATCTGAAGAATCAAGCAAAGTAAAAAGATTTTTCCACATAAAAACAATATATAAGAAATATACAACAAAACATAAACATGCATGCAACATCTGAAATTCCACAAGTTAGAAAATACATAAAATGAAGGAAACAATTTCACAAGTATAAAACAAATAATCACCATAAAATGTGCGCATTACCATGCGAAGTATACAAAACAAAAAAGAAAAACTATAAATTATAGAATTCATAACTATAAGGCTTTTATGGGTAAAGCAAGAGAATCTATATACTTATTGGGATGAGAATCGAAATAGTAGAAAAAATTACCTTATATTGAAATTACAGAAGATAGAGAGAGAATAGATGTCACCTATAACCTATCATCTTATTACTTACAATGGACTTTTAATATATTTTTCAATTTTATAAACATTCAAAGATTTGTATTGACCAACTACTTCGGAAGAGAGAGAGAACTTTGGCTAGTAAAAACAGGAAAGTAATGAAAAAAACCATAATGCATATAAAACCTTGTACTAGGAATGTTGATCATTCATATATGTTAAAAAGAGAAGGGCATCAAAGAGAGAGAAAAAAGGGCCTACACAGTGGAGACATTTTATGACGAGCTTGAAGTACAATATCATGCAACATCACAGTCCAATTTTCTAAGCACTGACTTATGTGCCTGAAATTTTATGGACCATTAACTTAATGATAAAAAATAATAACTGGTAAAAATGACATACATTTCCCATGATAACCTAGAGGGTTTGAATTGACCAACAATGTTCAGATTGACCAACAATGTTAAGACAAAACAAGGGTGGCTGCAAGGCAGCTAGTCCCTGCCTTGAGAAATTCTTCCAGAAGTATGATGAGAAGTACCATGTGAAATTCTGCACCCTATGATAAGCTCAGTTTTTGTTTTCAAAGTTCAGCTATTCTGCAGAGGCTTTGAGCGCGAGTAACACTGTTTTAGTATGGGCAACTTGGTGTTGGGAAGCTAACGCATTTCTCCTCACAGCCAATTTCTCTCTTCACGACAAGAGCAAAGTGGGCGTAGCTCCCCATGACCTTGAGTCTTCCTTCCTTCCAAAGGATAGCCAAGGATAGCCAAGCCAGCCAGAATCAAAACTTGATAACTTGAAACTATCTCTGCCTCTGCCTGCCCGGGAAGCTTCAGACCCTCTGATGGACAAATATCTCAACAGGATCACCACTTTCTAATAGGAGTTCCTGGCAGCCACAACCGAATCCAACAAAGCGTAAGGATAAAAAAGATACTGAAAATGAAGTCCAACCATACCTCAAATCTCAACGGGATCTTTCCGAATAGAGTGCTGCCTAAATGCCTAGATTTTCTGAGATCAAATGTGTATAAACTGGATCTATCAGACTTGAACGTGGATTTTTATTTAAAAATGTCAAATTAAAAAACTACCAAATTAACTAACTGCCAAATTAATTAAAAACTGTCAAAGAAAAACACAAAAAAAGAAGAAGAAAAAAATAGCAAAAAGTACCATTAGGTTACATGCATTCCATGTGTTAATATTTATATACTATATAATTAAAACATCTATGAATTGATAAAAACATCGCAACAAACTAGTGACTTGTGACTTGCTTGCATGCAAGCCAAGTAGCCACTTCGCAGCCGAGTCTTGAGACAGGTCACATGTCTTTAGTAAAGCAAAACTTTGGCTTATTTGTTTGTGCAGTTTGATGTATGAAATAGTATTTCCAGTTCTATTTACTGCTTATATCCCTTCATTTTTCATGTCTGTTTTTGATCCACACACCCAGCACAGACACACCCAGCACATAGTCTCACCTCAGAAAGTGTAAATTGTTTCTCAGATTGCATCGGAAAGAAACCATCATATTTTATTGAAAAACAGAGTCCGAATAAGTCTTTAACAAGATGTGCGTCATTTAAATTTAAATTGCAGCATTTGTGAATACTGATGCATGTGGTTTCCAGGAATCCATTGAAGCATGTGGTCTCCAGGAATCCAAACGCTCACAGTATTTCATCAACCGAGGATAGAGTAAGGCAGTTCCGAACAGTGTGTCTGAAGGGCTTGTTGTAGAGAGAGAATCAGGCTTGTCGATTGTGCTGGCTGTATACAATCAACATTTGCGTCGAGAAGTTGCTCCCGGACGAACTACCTGCCTTTACAACCCAGATGTGGAATGTCAGATATTCTTGGTTTTTAATTTTAATTTTTACAAGCACAAAGAAATTTGCTTTAGAACATTTTTTGTTCAAAATATGATGCCATGTGTCATCTCCATAGAGTCTGCTATGACAGGAGCTGCTGAATGGAGAAAGCCAGCGGTCCTGGAAAATGTGCAAGAGAAGCAGCATTTGTTTGTCTTTTCCTACATCAACCCTCATGAGCTATTACAAAAGTTACTCGACACCAGAAACAAATTCTAGTTTCCTATTAATTACAGCAGTATCGCTTAGTGGGTTACCACTGCAGTCCTTTGGTAGACGGTGCAATGCTTCATATTTGTTTGGTAGACGGTGCAATGATTCATATTTGTTTTAGAAGGAAAATGCATTCCCAGAGGTATTGCTTGAGCCATACTGTCATTTCCATACCATAAAATCATGAAAGAACATAACCCCAATAAATAACACACGACATCAGGGAAAAAAATGTGTAAAAATGCTCGGTATAACTAGAAAGAGTGCAGGAATGCACTATCAAGTCAGGACATTGAGCATAAGGACAAGGACGACAACGTTTTTCTAAGAATTGTGTAAACTCAATTGCCTCTTGAATTTGTTTACAAAGTCCTCATAGCAGTTTGAATTTCCTTACCAGTTCTGAGAGCAGCATAAACTAGTGTTGTCCGCAGGGAAGAAACCAAGTACTTCAGCTTTATTTTCGCAGTAATGACTCTCGGCGGGCCCATCCAAAGGAGCAGCATGCCATTAGACTCAATTCAGGAACCCCGAGAATCGAAGCCACACCTAGTGACAGAGGGCTAGCGACTTGGCACTGGGCTGGCTACCTGCCCAGGCCAAACCAAGTACTCCAGTTACTTCTATTATGATTTTGTAAAATTGTCTTCATTTTTAGCTTTGGATGTTGGTAATGGAAACCCAAATAGTTAAGGAAGTTGAATAGGACCCTGAATCTAAAAAAGTGTGCGATAACTGGCGTCAATTTCTGTTTCTTCTCTATTTGTCCTATAAATATCCGAGCTACCAGCAGCAGATCTAGAAGGATACCTAGAAGGATAGAGAGATGCAGAGTCCAGATTCTGTAGATCCGTAAGAGACAGGAGCTTCATATCCATACCCAGCCCAGTTACGTATCCTCCAGCATCCGCAACAAAGGTAGAAGGAGCGGAGCTAGTTGTTGAAGCAGTCAATTGAACCAGTGATTAAGCCACGGCCTAGTATATTCACTAGTTCCCAGCAGCAGTATACCCAGTGGTTTCAATCGATGCAGCTGTTGTTTCAGTGGATTATGTTGTTCGAGTTGAAACACCAGTCCCAGCTACAGAGCCAGTATCAGACCTAATAGCAGAAAGCGCTGTCGATAACAGAGAAACGCCGCGAGGATGATGGCTAAGCTCGAGTCGAAACTAGCTTTCGCTACTTAGGTAACCGCTGCCGAGCTCTCCAGAATCTCCGCTGAGGGGCTGATGGGAGCCGATGACAGAACTATCCCGCGATCTTCTAACAATATCTAGTATTGAACATATTGAACAAACGATGGCAAGGCAGAAATACTCTGCATTTTGTTTGTTCAGCCTGTGTGAATGAGGAATTTTTTCATGCAGAACAACAGCACTACTTATGCAGACACCACAGCAAACAGCATGCATGCAGACACCAGGCTCACCACTTGGCACTCGAGTTTGAACTGTCATGAACCAAGCATTTACGCACATCGCCACGATCAGACAAATAATAGAACTAATGCCAGTGTTAGTTTATATTTGAAAAATATTATTGAAATCAAATCCTTTTAACCAAACTTTATGGCCTCTTCGCCTCGAATAAGATGAAAAAAATTTGTATTAGCTGTAAAATAAATCGCTTCGATTTGATAGGCTAATGAATTACATTTTGTTGTGAAACTTGAAGTTAAGTTGCGAACTGTTTAATGTAAACACTAAAATTAGATTCCTATAGTCCCTGCCTTAGCAGCAGGCGACAGGGACTAATAATGCACATACTCCGGAAATTTTGGAGGGTTTTGAAACAGGTAGTCACCTATTCAGATGTGATAGTATATGTAATGAATCGGTGAAGGCTCCAAAGGTTAATTTGATTATTGTGTGAATTTTAGGAAATGTCATATCTACTTTCTCTAAATTAAAATTGCAAAAGTGTGTTGTTTATGGAGACACTAAACCATTACAATTAACCCCTTACATATTCATTAGTCCAACAACCTACAAGGATCCTACCATACATAATGCTTGAGGCTTCCCATGCCTGGTTTCTTCCAGTCCTTTTCTTTTACTGTTTGCAGTCCAAGGATAGAAAAACGCGGAGAACCTCAAGTTCAGACAAGAGAAAAATACCTGCATGTCATCATATAAAATATTTCCTGTTTCCTATATGATTTGTCTAATAAATATATGATTTGTCTAATAAATATTGAAGGACATGCCATCGCACAACAACGATGAATGTCGTTCCTTCATTTTACAAGAAAATAACCCATCCTATCCACCATTCTTGATATGAAAAATGCACACAAATAAAAGATTAAAATAGAAGATAAATGGATGTTATATATGACATCAAAAATATATATACATTTACTTCGAAGTATCCGTTAAAGCGAGGTTTCTTTACAGATATTTCAATGATAATATGGATTTCAAGCCTCAAAGGATGGAACCAAGATAAATGGATGTTATATATGACATCAAAAATATATATACATTTACTTCGAAGTATCCGTTAAAGCGAGGTTTCTTTACAGATATTTCAATGATAATATGGATTTCAAGCCTCAAAGGATGGAACCAAAATATCTGATGGCTAGATGTTATGATAACATTATTTATTGAAACAAAATAAAACATATAATCAAATGAGCATTAAGAAATTGACACGCCAAATAATTTATTCTTTCATACAAAATTGAGAACCTTTAGAAAAGTTTCATGTGTCCAACTAACATGTCTATATCAGCCTTTAAAAACATTACATTAAATTCCAATTTTAATAATCCAACAACCGTGAAGATATCGAGTAAACTCACATAAAGCCTTAATTAATCCAACACTTACTTCAAATGACATAGAAATAATAATCAACTTTATATCCTCATATGTATGTTCAATGCCTCTTGGAAGCTTCCAGCTCAGTAAAAGATCACAAGCTTGTTCACCTATGATTTTACTATCCCTGTTGGTGTCCACCTCAGAGAAACCCTTGGTATACTTTTGAGCATCAGACTACATCATCTTTGGCCAGGACAATTGGATGTTTCCACCTAGGCTTGAATTTGTTGCACCAAATCGAGTAGATGCAAGAAAAATTGATGTGCTATGTGATTTATCTAGCTGATTTTGCTTAGCCAAAGTTGGAGAAGCAGTAGTAGGTATTGGTACAAGAACCATTGAAAATTAAACATTGTTGACTAAATACAAAGGTTGGTAAGATACAATATATTTGGATTGAGAGAGGGTAGCAGAAATAAAATCTCCACTGAAAATTGAATCTGAGGAGAAACCATTTCCATTATTAGACATGCATTTAACATCACTGCGTCCTGTGAACAAGCTGTATTTTATGTTATCTTGTAGAATTTTTGATGGTACTAATGGAATTAAACTTCCTTGAAATTTTGAACTTGCTTTCTTGAGACCACATTGCTTGAGTTAAAAGGGATCATTCCAACAAATTTGTAACAGACTTTGGAAAATAAACAATTCTGATAGGTCCAACGAAAGTTGGTCCAACAATCCTTGAACTTGGCCACTTTTCCAACTCACTAGAAATTTGTGGTCACTGACCTGTTGTAACAACTCTAGGAATTCCCATGGAAGCTCCCTGCAAAGGGGTTGGTGTTGGAATAAGTGGGGACAAAAGACGTAAAAACTAATTAGTACCTAGAGGCACATATTGTTGAGCAGCTCCCACACTCAGTTGTATTATGGGACCTCTTAATTTTGAAGTATATTGATATGAATTTACCAAGCCATAAGGGAGATATTTTAAGCTTTCAAAGCTGGATAAGTCCAATAACCTCAATGATGAAAGTTTTTGTGTCTTGTTAGGAAGCACTTCTAGACTTGTACACCTGCCCATATGGAGTTCTTGCAATGATGTAAGCTTTTCCAAACTACTAGGAAGAACAATTAGACTTTTACAAGAGCCAAAATGTTCGAAAAAATGTCCAATCAAATTCAATATACTCTTATATGGATTCATTCATTGAAGGACCATCCTTCTTCACATTAGTTTTACATTAGCTTGTGACAGGATATCATTAACTTAGTTTTATATGCCTTTGTCTCATATTGTTTCTTGTAAAAGCCTTTGAGAATTTTATTTAGTACATACATTCTTATAAACACTATTGATTCATTTAAACACATTTTTATTCTTAGAAAACAAGAATTTTATGCCATTTTTGATAACTCAAATACTTCTTCTGTTAAGCGGATTGAGAACCATTGCCATTGTTAAGAACATAATATTTTCTTGCAACTTAAATTATTGATCCTCAAAGATTCATGTTCTTGGTTCTTGCTTACATTAAGAAGAAAAGAAGAACAAACACTTGTAACGGTGACAAAGTATAAGGGGGTGGATCTGAATATGTTTTCCCTAAAATAAACTTCTAATTTTATAAAACAAATTTTATTTGGACATACTTTATTACACTTTTGACAAACTAATTTAAAAGGGAAAAACTATTTGTGTACTTCTTTGATACTGAAAAGGAAGACTACATAGCTATCATGTTTTCTATCTCAAAGTCAATAAATAAAACAAGTCTTTGAAAGGAACTTGATTCTTTCTTAGAAGATAACCAAGAATCAAGGTTAGCTCTCTATTCGACTAGGTAAATTACCTTTAAGAGTTTGACCACATATAAAATTGTGGGGAGATTCCCTGGAACTTTCAATGTGCACAATTCTATTGAATTTAGCACCTGCTTCCTGGGCCCACGAGAGATGAAGCAATATAGCGTGTCTTCTACTTGGTCCATATTGATCATATGAGTCACCCAACCCATGATATTTCCACCTTCCCCATATTTTAATTCCATACTTGTAGGCTCCTTACTGGTTAAAAATCACAAGAAAATCACTCCATAGTTGTAAACATCACCCATAGATGTTGCCTTCCATCTTTTACCTTATTTAATAGGAATATAACCGAAGGCTCCTACAATATTTTTTCTTACATGACTATCATATGCACTTATGAGATGGGAAAGTCCAAAATCAACAACCTTGGGTTCAAATGACTCATCTAAAATGATATTTCTATATTTCATATCCCTGTGAATAATATGGGGAATGAAAATATGATGCGAAAATGCCAAATCTTGTGCAAAACCCATGGAAATTTTGAAGAATTTTGACCAGTCAAGGACCTCAACTAAATCTGCATGATTATGGAGCCATAGATCAAGACTACCATTCTCCACATACTCATAAATCAAAAACTTGTCCTCCCCCAAAACGTAGTAACCAAGTAAAGCTACCAGATTCCAATGCTTCACCTTTCCAATAGTTTCCATCCCCACTAGGAACTCACAATTACCATATCCAAGCTCGTGGCACCTTTGGATAGCTACAATTCTGCCTTCTGGAAGGAAAACTTTATAGACATTGTCAAACCAACCATCTCCAATGATATTGTTTTTGTTGAAGTTATGAGTTGTTGTTAGAATATCAGTTGGGCTAAGGCACAATAGAAGCCTTTCAAACATTTCCACATTGATACTAAGAGGCTCCTTCATATTTTTCAAAAAACCATAGTCACTGGGTCCAAGAGGAGCTATTGGAATTATTTTCTCTGGATTTTTTTACCAAAGCCTCATGTCTGAACATACTCCACATAATAATGGCCAAGATAAAGTAGAGAAATGAAAATGCACTCCCTATTGCTATGGCCCATACACTAACTTTGTTCAAGAAGGATTCTGAGGAACACACAACACCAGTTGGATGCCCACATGATCTCAAGTTGGCTAGCAATGATGAATTAATATTCTCGCAACTCTCGGGAAACTCTCCCACTAATTCATTTTCTTATAAGTTTATAAATTAAAGACCAAATATTTTACACAAGTTGGGAGGAATTATACCTTCAATATGATTGGAGGACAGGTCCAAGTACATCAGTGAGGCTAGGTTAGCCATCTATAAGAGAATTCTTCTAGTAAGACTATTATTATGAACTAAATACAGGACTAGTAAAGATATATTTCCTATAGTAAATTTGTTATAGCTCAAATCCAAAAAAAATAAAGGATTGCCTAGATTTGGAAAATATAATGGTAAGAGATTTTGAATGAGATTGTTCTTGCTCAAATATAAATGACTCATTCATTTTTTATTTCCAAGCGCTGCCGGAAGGGTGCCCGTCAGTTTATTATTCGTTAAATTAAGCTTCACAAGGCCTGAAATCCTTTCTAACCCCATAGGAGTACTACCATAAAACTAGTTATGAGACAAAATCAGAACTTGAATGTTTTGGAGTCTCTTAAAATAAGGAAAAATGGGCCCACTAAGAAATTTGAAGGACAAATATAGCAAAGTCAGATTTGCAAGCCAAGAAAGTTGCTAAGGAACATGAATATTAAGTAGGTTTCCCAGTAAATTTAGCTCAACTATCACACTGCAATTCCAAATCTGCTAAGTAATGTTACCAGTCAAAATTTTCCATGAAATATCCAATAGTCTATGGTGCCGTGTAAACTCAGAATTAGGTAATGGGAATATTTCGTTGTATCCAACACAAATTTCACCTAGAATGGAACCTAAAAAATTATGAGAAAGGACAAGGTTATCTAGCATTCCTAGCTGCCTAATCTTTCTTGGAATTGTGCTAGCCGAATCATTACTTCCCAAATTGAGGCCACAAGATTGACATATTCAAAAAGTTGAGGAGGAAATATGGATATAAAGTATGTGTGCATGCCTAAAATGTGACAAAAAGAAAATAATTGTTACCTATCGAATTTGTTATGTCATAAACAAATATAGATGAAATAGCACCACAATAATACATGGGAGCCAAGATATGACATATTTCCTATCCTATAGTGTACAATATCTCAAATTTCATAGTCACCTCATTCAAAACTAGTGTCTTTGAGAAAAAGGCTATTGCAATTGTCGGCTCCTAAAAACATGCAAGACTCTTTAAATCAAGTAATTGAACCAAGAATCAAACAGATATTGTACGAAAAAATAACAGTAGGAGTGTAATGAAATTAAAATTATGACCTAATAATCCAAAAATTGGTCTTTGACGAATTGCAAAACAAGGCTCAATTTAATTGTACCCATATCACTAGCGATAACCTCGAAAAAAAAAATCATTAGAAAATTTAATTTTAAAAAATGAAAATCCAATAACATAAATTTAAAATGATAAATTTGTTTTCTTATAAAGTAATAATGTTTCTTCAAATCCAATATATGGTTAAAAAGTGATCACAATTAAGAAAATTTTTGATAAAATCAAATAGTAGTTTGCCAAACAATTTATAATGGTTGGTCCATCAATGGCAATAAATAAATTTTGATTATTTACACTTATAATTTTTTTCCAAGAACATGAAATAGATTGGGAATTACTATGATCCCTAGCTTGGATGTGCATGCCATCACAAAATTTTAGAAGCTTCAATAAATAAATTATAGTTGCGGGGTGTTTACTCCTTCACTCATACAAAAGACATTGGGAGTTATCTCTAACATGAGGACTAGAAACATCTTATAGACTGAGCCTATGGGGGGAGAATTTGTACGTTGGAACACATATCTTTAGAGGTTTCAATAGAGATACAATAAGTTGAAAGATGAATAGGACACCTTAATCTAGTCCAAAAACAGTGATTCAGGATATAAAGCAATGTTTACTTGAGATAAGTAAGAGAGGTAGAAATAGTGGTGGAAGTTTGTATGGAAGATAAAAGTGTCATTAAAGACTTATCAGATTATTTTTGAATAATATATTGACTTGGGAAGTTTTTATTAAAAAAAGAAGAAGCCCTGGCATGTACCTGTCAGGTACAATCTCTATAGAGCCGTAAATGAATATATCAACCATATGCTTGTCCATTGTCCCTTCTCTAAAGAGGTATGGGCTAAAGAATTGACCTTTACTGGAGGTTCAGGTTCATGGAAGGATATTACAGTAGAGGAATGCTTCAAAGAACGGATTTAATATGAGTTTGTGTGGGATTTTAGGGAACTACCTTTGTAGCTTGCAAAAAAACCGTGTTATTTCGAAACATAGTAAATCTGCCTTTCCGGGTAATTCATGATTTAGCAAACAAAGTAGACTTATGAGGGGTTGTGGTCAGCTGGATCATACAAACATTCTAGAATATTTTTTGAACTAAATATTGAAAATCCATAACTAGAAATTCTTTATGGTGCATGTCAAGGAAGCCTATGAGCCTGTAGGGTGTAGGGTCTCTTATTTAATTTTCTAAACCATAAGGTCAGATTTAAGGATGAATTGGGAGAATCCATTCATGGGTAGAGGTTAAATCACTCTCATTATTGTTTAGGACTGCTATTGTGAGAGAGGTCACCTAGTTGCAGACCTATTGAGATTCTAAACTTGTTATATAATGGCTAACTGGGTAAAATGAACTTCATAATTTGTTGCATTAAGGACCTCGAAATAAGTTTCAATAAAATTTCTACTCTCATGTTTACAGGGAGTTGAATATCCAATCTGATGAGCTTTCAAAACAAGCATTTGAAGGGAACACATGTAGATTTATCTTAGTGTATATTGGCTTCTACCAAACAAAACTTTTTGTGTGTCACTTTTTGTATGCCCAGGTGCAAGTAGATAGTTGATGCTTAGCTATGAATGGGTTAGCTCTATGTAGATGTACCATAACATGAAATATTTATCATGTAGCACAATAAGGTATAATTTATAAAGGACTGGGATTACATTTTCACTTGAAATATGTGGACCAGATTTATGATTCCATAAAAAACATCCCTTTTTGAAGTGCATCAAAGCACAATCCAAATGTATTTCTTCATTTATGATTGAAATAGAAAAATATGATTTTTGTTTCCTTGGATAAGGAAAGATTGGGAATTACTCCCCCTAAAAAAATATTTCTTACATTTTGAGCCAAAGACGGATATGGAATAACATTAATGAATTTTACTTGCAACACATTACATAACTTAATAAGAGAGCCCCCAGGGTATCTCACATGGAAAATCAACATATTATCTAAAACATTATGAGGTCCTTGGTTCAATTCAATGATTAATCTATGTCCACATTAGGGGGTAGCAAGAGTGGTGTACCTAGTGGTTATGGTGGTAGCAGATGGAATCAAACCCTGTCACACGAGTACAAGGTCACTCTAGTTTCCAGCCCTAGATGCCAATTCCACTAGTCACTAAAAAAATAGAGAGATGAAAAAAAAGGGAAACTTAAACAGATAAATCTAATGTGCAGGAAACACCATGCACTATAATAATGGCCCAAATCCTTCCATTATTTTGATTGTTACCTTAATTTATATTTTACTTTGATTGTCTTACATATTTAACAACATTTTCAGTATATGAGAAACAAGACCATGCGCCCCTTGAGTTCAGAAATCCATTTGAAAAATATTGTTGCGTTTTATTCCATTTCACTATCTACAATTGAACATTGGTCCTATTCAACTTTCCTTGGGATATATTTGATGAATATTTTAAAGAATTTGAGATCTATGTGTGGCTTCTACAGTATATTGGCACATATAGTTTTATCAATAAGGTTGTATACAAGTTATACTGACACATGCATGACTTTTCTATTAAATTGTCATTTATTTCTATCATTGTAATTTCCTTAAGCATTTCATTCTAAATTTCTTTATAGTTTCCTATTTAGTTTTTAGAAATATATATTTTTTGACTTATTTATATTTTTTGTTAATTTTTTAGTTCCCTGTTTCCTAAAAATTTGAGGGATCACATTACCATCCCATCCCTGTTTTAGAAAACTGCACCCATTTTGAAGTTTTGTGCAACTTCGAGATACATCCACCCCAATTAATCACATTAACTAAAAGACATATGAAAGAAGCTAACGCCACTTAAAAATAACAACCTTACATGTATCGAGGCATTCCATGATAAACCTAATTAAGTTGTACAAATTTCCTTGATTTCTTCATTAGGATGTTCACTGCTATATTAATGGAAATACCCTAAGATGCATAGTTTTGTTGGGAAAAAGTGTATCTACGCTTGAATAATAAAATCAAAGAAAACAAGTATTGTGATTTATTCCATCTCCAACTTACTTTATTGTTTCCCTCCCCGGCCTCTTTTAAACTTATAAACCCTTAGGTTGCAAAGCACAATAGATTCCATAAAGTTGTTGATCATGCAACCCCACCATTTTCAAAGCTTGATTAAATAATGCCATCTTTTTACTATTTAGGAAATCCGTAATATTCGAGCTAGATCATGGATGCTATCGATGTTCACGAGATAACATACAAATACTATTTGTACATAAAATCATCCATACCATAAACATCATGATTGGAGCCTTACACGACAATATTGGCCTATGGATTAATGGCATGTTGCCATTGTATCACATATAGGCCCCATACAACATCTTATTTCCCATATAATTGAGTGGTTTAGTTGCTTGCGGGGAATCTTCTAGGACTGCGACAAATCTTCCTTTTTTCTACAACAAAGTATTGGATCCTTATGAATTTGGGAAAGTTGAAATATATTTAGGGTATGAATAAACCACCTCAAATGTTGAAGAAGCTTCATTGGAATCTATGTTCCATGGTTCACCCAAGTGCAGGTACAGGTACAAGAAGGAAGAAAACTTTTCAAACCACAAGAACATGGATATATTAATAGTTTGAACTTATAAAACACTTTTCACATTTCATATTAATGTATATCGTTGCATAGACTCAATATTCCTCATTTTTGTAAAATATATTAATTAATTTTTCATCCCAATAACTAGGATTCGAGTGTTAAGTCCCTATATTAATAGTGTAGTCCCTTATTATTTTAGTGTATCCCCCATTATTGTTATTGTTGTACCCCTATAAGCCCCATATTGTTATTATTGTGCCCTTACATTATTATATTTAGGTCAGCTAGGATTACATTGTGGCCCCACTAGGATTATATTGTGGCCCCATGGACTCCTATATATAGAAGGAGGTTTTGGTCATTTGTATCATCCAAGAATTGTTCATTAATGTAATGTATTGGAGGTTTCCCCCTCGAAGTGTCTTATTTCTAAGGCGTTGATATCTCTTTTCATCTCTTTTGGAACTAGTTCCACAACATTTGGTATCAAAGCTTTAGATTTTAGGGTTTCACTACTCCAAACAAGTCATCGTGGAATTTTCGCTATATATTTTTTTCTACGAAGCTTCAGAAGCTGAAATTTTTAGAGTACGAAGCCGAAATCCTGAGGAACATCGTCGCAAAATTTCAGAGCTTGGTTTGGAATATTTTCGGAGATATGATCTGTGGAAGTTAGGTCTTTTTCAAGCTCCCAAATTTCATCTCAAAGAGGTGATCGTGGGAAAATATTCATAACTCTCTCTCTAAGCATCAGATTGGAATTATATAAAAAGTGACTGAAATTACATGGACTGTAGTTTCTTGTCTATAACTTTTAGAGCCAAAGGAGCAAACAGGGACATGTGGAAAGTCGTACAATTTCACTCTACTGAACCAGTCCATAATTAGGTCATTGTGGGAGATTGGACATAACATTGTCTTAAAGAATCCAAATCACGTTAGACCTGTGGAATTTGAAAGAAGCTTCAGAGGACTACTATAGGGCCTAATTTCAGATATTGAGGATCTGCAATTATAGAGATAAGTCAATTTCAATATCGAGCTCCTCAAAAGCAAGTAAAAGGTGTGTGTTTTTTTCTGAATTGCATAAGTCTTGTTTGAAGAATCAATTTGAATTGATTCCAAGGGAATATTGTAGAATATATTTCACTATTGGGTTCTGAAATGCCTCCTAAAAATAATTCAACACCCATTAAGCCTTTAAAAGGCTCTACTATGACTCATGAAGACGAAGAATGGAAACATGACATATCAAAGTTACAAGAGCAAGTGCAACAAATTTCGATCTTACGAAGAGCAACCGAACATGACATAGATGGTTTAAAAGAAGAAATGGAGGCTAAGTTGGATGGTTTGAAGGATCAAATAATAGCTAATATGGATGATAAATTAGTGGAATATCACATCGAGCATCAACAACAATTTCTCCAACTCTCAAAGTATAACCTAACTTTGGTGCAAAATCTAATGAAACAACAGGAAGATCAACATCACATCGAAAGAAGTTCTGAAGTAGTCACAGAAACAAGAACTCGACAAGTACGATCAATTTCAGAGTATCTTAGCAAGTGGAAGAACTTTCTTGCAGAAGATTCCACATGGGAGGATGAGAATTTTATACAGAAGCATCAAGAAATAATCAAGCGTTGAGGACAACACTTGTTTGAAGGAGAGGGAAATGTTAAGTCCCTATATTAATAGTGTAGTCCCTTATTATTTTAGTGTATCCCCCATTATTGTTATTGTTGTACCCCTGTAGCCCCAATATTGTTATTATTGTGCCCTTACATTATTATTGTTAGGTCGGCTAGGATTACATTGTGGCACCACTAGGATTATATTGTGGCCCCATGGACTCCTATATATAGAAGGAGGTTTTGGTCATTTGTATCATCCAAGAATTGTTCATTCATGTAATGTATTGGAGGTTTCCCCCTCGAAGTGGCTTATTTCTAAGGCGTTGATATCTCTTTTCTTCTCTTTTTGGAGCTGGTTTGACAACATCGAGTGCCAAAACGATGCTTTCTAAGTCATCCAAACTGTCCTCCTCGAGCAAAGTTTTCATGTCATACTTTACCTTGTTCTCTTCTACCACTTCTTCCTCATTTTATTGCTAGTTTTATCCTTATTTCCCCCTAGGTTTTCTTCTATAGCCTCTTTCTCTATCCTTTTCAAAATAAGAAAGTCCACAAAAACATTAATCCAATCATTATGTGACACTTAAAAGAAGGTTTTTCTTACTCTCTTTCTTGCTAATATTTTCATATTTCCTTAATTGATCCCCCATTTTCAAATTTGCATAAATCAAAAAATTAAACCAAGAATGAAAAAAATATTGTATGGAAACGTAACAAAAGGAGTGTAATGAAACAAAAATTATAACCTAATTATCCAAAAATTGTTCTTTGACAAATCGCAAAACAATGCTCGATTTTCAAGTACCCATATCACTAAGAAACACATGGGAAGAAGAATTCATTTCACAAATTAATTGAAAAAAAAAAAATACAATAACATACATTTAAAATGATAAAAAAAAAATATTATAAAGTACTAATGTTTCTTAAAATACAATATATTGTAAAAAAACACTCAGAATAGAGAAAAATGTTGATAAAATCAAATAGTAATTTTCCAAACAATTTATAATGGTTGGTCCGTCAATGGAAATAAATAAATGTTGATTATTTACACTTGTATTTGTTTCCAATAACATGAAATAGATTGGGAATTACTATGATACCTGGGTTGGATGGGTAGGCCATCACAAACTTTCAGGAGCTTTGATCAATAAATTACAGTTACGAGGTGTTTACTCCTTCACTTATACATAAGACATAGGGAGTTATCTATAGCATCACGACTAGAAAAAACCTCATACACTGAGCCTGCGGAGGGATAATTTTTATGTTGGAACACCTATATTTAGAGATTGAAATAGAGATCCAATAAGTTGAAAGATGAATAGGACACCTTAATTTGGTCCAAAGAGAATGATTCGAGCAGGCATACAACGCACTTAGGATATAAAGCAATGTTTAGTTCAGATAAGCGAGGTATAAATAATGGTGGAAGTTTGTATGGAAGAAAAAAGCCCTATTAAAGACTCATTAGATTATTTTTGAATAATATATTGACTTGGGAAGTTATTATTTAAAAAAATAAAAAGGTATGTCATGTACATGCTGGAGGCAAGCCGTGTAGAGCCTGAGATGAAACCATGAACCATCTGCTTGTCCATTGTACCTTCTCTAAAGACGTATGTGATGAAGCACTGACCTTGACTAGAGGTTCAAGTTCATGGCAGGATATTACAGTAGATGAATTCTTGAAAGAATGGATGTATGATGAGTCTGTGTGGGATTGCATGGCACTGCCTCTACGGCTTGCCAAACAAATCATGTTATTTCAAAACATAGTAGATCCCCCTTTCCAGGTTATTCATGATTCAATAAATAAAGTATACCTTTGAAGGGTTATGGTCATCTGTACCGTAGAATCCTTCTAGAATATTTTCTAAACTAAATATTGAAAATACATAAACTAGGGTTTATTTATGGAGCATGTCAAGGAATCCCATGAATGTGTAGGGTGTGAGGTCTCTTATTTAATTTGCTAAACCATAAGGTCATATTTAAGGTTTCACTAGGAGAAGCCATAAATGGGTAGAGATGAACTCACTCTTTTTATTGATAAGGACTTCTATTGTGAGAGGGGTCACCCAATTACTGACCTATTGAGATTCTAAACTTGTTATATATTGGTTAACTTGATAAAATTAACTTCATAATTTTCTGTGTTCACCTGTATATGCTAGAATTAAGGACCTGGAAATATGTTTCAATAAAATTTATACTCTCATGTTTACAGGGAGTTTAATCTCCAATATGACGAGCTTTCAAAACAAGGATTAGAGGGTAACACAAGTACATTTATCTCATTGGATATTGGATTATGCCAAACATACCTTTTTGTGCGTCACTTTTTGTATGTTCGGGTGAGGCAAGTAAGTAGTGAAGGCTTAGCTATGAATGGGTTAGTTCTATGTACTTACTCAGTAGCATGAAAACTTGATCATGTATAACAATATGGTATAATTCATAAAGGTTTGGGAAGATATTTTGACATGAAATATCTAGACCGGGTTTATGATTCCATAGGCAACATCCTTTTTTGAAGTGCATCAAAGCACAATCCAAATTTATTTCTTCATTTATGCTTGAAATAGAAAAATATGATGTTTGTTTCCTCCCACTAAAAAAATATTTCTTATACTTTGAGACAAATACAAAGATGCCATAACATTAATGAATTTTACTTACAATACATCACATAACTTAATAAGAGAACCCCCAGGGAAGCCCACTTGGCAAAGCATGCTAATGTGTCATGTAAAACATTATGAGGTCATTGATTCAATTCCATGATTAACCTGTGTCCACATTAGGGAAACATGAGTAGTGTACCTAGTGCTTATAGCGGACGTAGATGGAACCAATCCTGTGTCACGCGAGTACAAGACCTCTCTAGTTTCCAACCCTAGTATCCAATTCCACTAGGAAAAGAAAAAGAGAGAGAGGAAAAAAAGAAGCAAACTTAATCAGATAAATATAAGGTCCAGGAAACACCATACCCTGTAATAATGACCCAAAATATGTTGATGCTTACCTTCATTTATATTTTACTTTCATTGGCTTACATATTTAACAAAATTTTCAGTATATAAGAAACAATACCCTGCACCCCTTGAGTTCAAAAATCCATTTGCAAAACATTGTTGAGTTTTATTCCATTTCACTATATACCACTGAACGTTGTTCTTGTTCAACTTTCCTTTGCCTATAGTTCATCGAGATTTTAATGAATTTGAGAGCTATGTGTGACTCCTACTATATATTGGCACATATAGTTTTATCAATAAGGTTGTATGCGGGTTATATTGAATCTTAAGACGTGCATGACTTTTCTATTAAATTGGTGTTTATGTCTGTCATTGTAATTTCCTTAATCATTCCATTCTACGTTTCTTGATAATTTTCTATTTAGTGTTTAGAAATAGATATTTTTTGAATTTTTTATATTTCTTTGTTAATTTTTTAGTTCTCCATTTCCTAAAATTTTGAGGGATCATATTACCATCCCATCCCTATTTCATAAAACCACACCCATTTTGAAGTTTTGTGCAACTTCAGATACATCCGCCCTAATTAATCGCTTAAACTAAAGGACATATGAAAGAAACCAACACTACTAGAAAACAACTTACCTTACATAATTGGGGTATTCCATGACGAACCTAATTATGTTGTACAGTTTTCTTTTATTTTTTCATTAGGGTGTTCATTGTTATATTAATTTAAATTCCCTAAGATGCATAGATTTGTTGGGACAAAGTACATCTATGCTTGATAATAAAAATCAAAGAAAACAAGTATTATGAATTACTCCATCTCCAACTTAGCTGACTGTTGCCTTCTCTTTCCTCTTTTTCACTTATCAACACTTAGGTTTCAAAGCACAATAGGTTCCAGAATGTTGTTGATCATGAAACCCCACTATTTTGAAATATTGAGAAAATAATGCCAACTTTTTACTATTTAGGAAAGCCTCAACATTCGCGCCAGATCTGTAGAAATTTGAATAATTGTTAAATTATTCACCGAGATTATCCTGATCACACACTATTTTAGCTTCATGCATAATACATAACCTCTTCTACCATTGATCATTAATTGCAGAAATATAAACAATCGCATGCGCACATTAAAACCATAAACAATCACACATTTAAACACAGTATTTATGGGAAATCTTAAAGCTGAAAACCCCCAACTATCTGTATATTATAATGATAGAGATCATGTAACAATAATTGTACAAACTCCTCACAAGCTCTCAGTACAATCTCCAATTGTTACACACTACACAAGCTCAGATCTAGCAAAACACATGCTCCAATATGCTCCACCTGTTAGCCTGCCTCTACTGCACAATCCAAGATGAATAATGGCCCAATCTAAGTTCGAATCCCTCTGGTATGCACTGCGCAATCCTCATTGGCATCTCCATCAATGTGTGGTGCAAAATCATGCACCAGTATAGTCACAACTGATAGTCACACTGCTCTTTCACCTACCTCTTCACTGGTCTCCACTGAAACTGTCCATGCACTGAAGTTAACTGATGTATTCTTTAGTTGATTTATGAGTTAATAATTAGTGAATTAATTAATAATTAATTCACACCACTCTCACTAGTGTATCAATCAGCTAGACTAGATACAACTAGCTCAACTATGTTTAACTGAGTTAAACTGAATACAACTCCACTTACTTCCTCAATCAACTCCACCAAACTCTGTCACATGAGTTCTAACTGAAGTCTCCATGCAATAGCTCCACTTAACCCTCAGGAATAGCGTAATTCCTTCTGTCGGCTCCTGTGCCACATCTGTGCACTTAACTGAAGTGCTCCAAGAGAATAAGATAATGTTTATAGTCCAAATATTATTAAGAGCTAATAATATTCGACATATCTATTTTTAGACCGGCAATCTAAAAATAGATTCCGCCCAATATGTCTAAAAATAGAAGTCCATATATTTTTCCTGACTTGACCAACCATCCACAAATAGCATCCCGCAACTCATAGAACATGATCCATATGTCTAAAAATAGACATAGTATAAAAATAGACTTTGCGCCAAAAATAGCCTGCGGGCCCACTTAGTGAAGGCGACTTCTTTCCACTAAGCTCATCATCTTGTTGCAATCTCAACACTCTCTCTCAACAAGATATGGATTATCTGCACCCCCTATCCTGCCCCCGTGGTATTCAAATTTTCTCCTGGTGAGCGCCTTCGTCAAGATATCAGCATCCTGATCCTCCATGGGAATGTATGAAAGTAACATGATCTTCCGCTGCACACAATCTTTGATATGATGATACCGGATGTCAATGTGTTTAGATCTATCATGAAATACTGGATTAACCGAGAGTTTGATGCAACTCTGATTATCAAAATAAATCACAGTAGGCTCTAAGTGTGAACCGAACAACCTGACCAGGATCTTCCTCATCCATATAGCCTCGCATGCAGCCAAACTCGCTGCCATATACTCGGCCTCTGCTGAACTGAGTGCCACGGATCTCTGCTTCCTGCTGTACCAAGAAACTGCTGTCAACCCGATACTGAAAATCCCTCGAGATGTGCTCTTTCTGTCCGTTGGGCTCCCTACCCAATCTGCATCCGTGAAGCCACACAGCTTACATGATCTTGAAAGCAATTCTACTAGGGTAGAATTGATCTTACATGGTGTACTTTGGTCCATCTAATGGTAACAGGTTAGATGACTAAAAATTGGTGTAACACCCATCATTGCAGTTGCTTGAGGACGAGCGACAACTTGGCAGGGAGGATTGTAATATTCCTAATTAGAAATTATGCTAATTAGAAATATTTATTTTTGATAACTTTTGTATTTCCTAATGTTAGTCAAAAATAATCATGGGTCGGGGAACCAAAAATTAGATTAAAGTGAACTATGTAATTTTACTATAGTTGAGAGGTAAAGATTGTGGCTTTGGTGGGGACAGGATGTCCTAATGAGGAGGCACTGCGCATTTTAGAAAGGCAACATTGTGGTTGTGCAAGAAGATATAGTGCATGAGTGGCCATAGGAGGGGCAACGCAGTTTTTGGTGGGTCCCCAAGGGAACGTTGGGCCTTTGGAGACAAAAAGGAATAGGAAACTCATTTTTCTCATTCATTCAATCATCTAATTTGAATTGTGTTTTGATAGAGTATGGTTGAGCAGGGGCCAATTTTGCATTTTTGTTTAACAAATCAGTGTTCCCGAGCAGGAATATCAACCTATTTTTCGAGGGACTTCGAGTGTCTGCCCTATGGAGGAGAATCAAACCAGTTCGATTCAGGTAGAGGATGTGGATCCATAGTAGCATATTCATTGGCACAAAACAATGTAGTGAAGTCCCAGCAACACAACAGTGAGGAAGACATCATCTGGGAGCTGAGGAGTGCAGGAGTTTTGGAGGAGGAAATTAGTGGGGAGGCTGACCGCTTCCTAACAAGGCTATTTCATATCTTTTGGGAGCATTATGTAGTGTTATATCTAGGTGCACAGTTTCAACCAGCAACTCAGAGATCCAAGCCCAAGAGGGCCAATTTTCATGGTCAATAATTCCACAATTCCTTCACAAGTTATTGTGGGTTTTTTGAGTAGTGTCTAGGGTTAAAAGCCCAAAAACTTTTGAGCATTATTCCAGGACCTAGTAGCAGGTTTAGTGGAGCGGAAATAACATTTCTGAGACAGGACTACACAGAGCTAGAGTAGCACAACGTACTTTTGGGTGTTGATTCGAGCTTGTGACAGAGGCTGCTTCAGCTTTCCTTGAGTAAGCCCAAGTGCCATTATTACAACACCCACATTAATGTACACTTATTTGAGAATTAATAAAATGGCTCAACCCTAAATTTTATGGTTCTAGTTTATGTTTTCATGGCGTGATTTTATTTGATGTTTTTAATGTCTATTGATGCATTGATTTTACAGATAATTTCTAATAAGGAATGTTACACATAATCCATTTTCTATTATTTAATCAATTTTCAAAGGAGTAAACCTTGTCAATTTAGGAGAGGGAGCATGATCTTCACTATATTTATTATTGATTGGTATTCTAATGGCCATATTCTTACTTTCTACTTCACTTTCCATAGTAAAATAATGCTCAAAATATTTAGGTTCAAAAGACGTAATTATTGTTTGATTATTTCCTTTAAATTTCCCATAAATAGGTCTAACAAATTATCCTTTGAATTATTATTTTATTTCTAATCTAACTTTGGAATTTTTTGAATGTGCTCTCCATAAATTAACCCTTGTGGTCAAATATTAACCAGATAATAACAATGGTATTTATCTTAATATCCCCATAATTTGCTAATAATTCTTCTCGTAAAAAAGAACAGAGTGACATAAACAATTTTCCTTTCACAAAGCCATTGATACCATATATGTTGGTATTTTTCTAAAAAAATGGATGGAATATCTACCATTTGTGAGGACATTGCTTGTTGTAGATCAAAGTATTTTTTTGTCTGGAATATCCATGTTATAGGATCATTACCATCAAAATTCCTGCTATCAATATTCATAATGTATTAGTTCCTCGGTGTTAATCTTAAGTCTCTGATTTACGTGATCTTGAACAGCAACCATGATTTTGTTCCATGATTCAATGTTTTCCTTCCAATACTTCATAGAGATTTATTCTCAAGAATATGCTCATATTATGTTCATGATTTATAGTTTGGATTCCTTTTTAGGAAGCCTCTGAAGAGAATATTTTCACGGAAATAATGGATTTTTATATTTCCTCCTTATATTCATTCATATTATTTTCTATGCCTTCCTTATTTTCATTCATATTATTTAACATTTCCTTTTTAATTTTGTCTTGAGAACTTGATAAATCTACCTTTTTCAGGATACTATAACCCATTTCATTAATTTTTTTCTCTAGTTGAGATAACTTCAACTCCAAGTCTTCACTTTCTCCATGAGTCAAGGATCAACCTTCAATAGACGTAATTCGTGTAGTAGCTTTCATTGGAGGCATGTTCGAAAAAATTAATAGTATCCCCCTTTATCACTAGTTTCACTCACAAAAAAAAGGGATCTTCTAATCAATAATTAGGTCACTACTAAGATTTTACATATCTTAATTTGGAGAATATCACAATAGTTGAAGATTTATTGATATATCTATGATATTTGCGCTTTTTAAGATCTAAAAATAAGCTTCGTATTACTTTGATATTCGTTTCTACAATTCCATAGGTGTGAACTGAATTTACTATGCCAAGAGAAAGTTATGGTAACTTTCTCAGAAATATTCTATAGTGTGTTATGTGTTTGATTCTCCAAATATAATTTTGAAATTTGTACCAAAGGTACTTCGGTGTGTTCTTGGGAAAATTTTGTCATTGATGTCAAAGGAGTAGTCATTGATGACAAGTATTATGAAGCTTAGGGGGAGCTTGTTGGAGAGTCATGACTATCATAAATGCTAATTAATATGTAGTATGATTAACCTACATAAAATATCAGAAGTGAAAAATATTCTAAAGGTAACACAGAAAATAACATAATGAGGTAATAAAAATGGAAATATTTTATTAAGATCTACAACAATATTGTTCACTTGTCTCTTTGAGGGGGAAACCTCCAGTAGAGTAGAGCTCAATTGTACAACCCAAGACAAGACTTCCATTTATATCTTCGAGAATATATACTTTCATGAGACCCAAAATCCTAACTACTCGTGGTCCCTTCCATAATGTTGGTTAACCACTTTATTTATTAACTACAACCTATTGTAAGTAATTTTGGTCCAACTTTTATAATGTGGCTCAACTAATTACAATGCTTACGAACTTTATTTATTCAAATAACTAATTATGAATCTTACAAGGATCCTTGGGCTTATTATGTTATTAAATGGGTTAGGGTAGGACCCTAACATTCCCTCCCCTTTATAAATCAACTTTTCCTCAAGGCTAGAGGTATGGAAAATTCTAGAGAATATTTTCTAGTTCCTACGTTGCATCTTCTAGTAATGTGTCTTTCCACTAGATGAGGACTTAATTAATAGTGCATCCACAAAGATGCCATTCCCGTGAATATAGGACCTTTATAGTTGGATCCAAATATAACCTTCCTCGTATAATTCAGGTAGTATGGTATGGAAATTGCAATTGTGCCCCACCACTTTCACGAGGCAAGAGACATGGAGGACGGGGTAGATTTTTTAAGTGGCAGAAAATGCTAGTTTTCAGGTGACAAAGACAATATGTTTAATTACCTAATAAGACCCATGGAATTTTGGAGAAAATTTTAAGAAGCACTTGGTCGCCCACTTGAAAAGACGTTTCTAAGAGATGTTGTTCAACCTGTTACTTCATCTAGTTTTGTGCTTGGTGGATATTATCCATCAAAAGAGCGAGAGTCACTGCCAGATTCTAAAGAATATAATCAATGACTTGCACTTTGTAAGATCCTAGAAGATAAGAAGTGGAAGAAGGAGAAATTTATCCATACACCACCTCATATGGCGTCATTTTGGTTGCTTCATCATAATTAGTATTATATCACCATTCCTGCTAAAGTTCACCATTGCACCCATTGATGTTTTCCTTATGATGAAAATCACTGCAAGTAGGTCTCTAAATGGATTTTTTGTGTTTTAATATAGTTTATTGTTTATTAGTTATTATTTCTTTTTAACTTTTTTTTTGTTTTTTTAATTTATTTTACTTTTATTTTTATTTTTTTCAATTTTTCAATATTTGTTTTGTTTTGTATTTTTCATTTTTATTTCTTTATCATTCTTATGTATTTTATTTTATTTGTAGGGTTTGTGTAGATATTCGACTAGCAACCTAACCTCATTATGTGTCAATTTGATAGTTGATTTTAAAGTTTTCATTATAATGGATCAAGTCTACTCCAGAGTGCGTTAATTTCACGATTTATTTTAAGATTTCACTGGAATGAGACAAGTTTGTTGACACTACGTGTCAATTTGATAGTCGATTTTTAATTTTTTTTTGCAAAGTGCCATGTTGTCTTAGGCAAAGATTTTAAAATAGCTTTACTTTTATCATTTAAAGAAGAAATTACTCTTGGTATAATGACTCTTTCATTTCATTTTTAATGTAATTTTTTTAGTCATATAATTTTTCCATAATGCCATGGTTGAATATACTGAAAATTTAAGTTTTTTTTTAGTCATGATATTTGATTTTAATTCCATGGTTGAAAAATTGTCAAAATTTTAAAGTTTTTTTGACTCATGGTATTTTATCTTTAATTCTATAGCTGAAAAAAATTATAAGTATTTTATATTTAATGCCATGGCTGAAATTTGTTTGTTAAGTCTTTTCAAAGACATGATATTTTCTCTTTAATGTAATAACTAAAAATTGCTGCACTTTTAAGGTTTTTAGGAGTCATGATATTTTATCTTTAACTCCATTGCTTAAACCATGTTGAAAAATTACCAAAAAAAATGATATTCCAACTTTAAAATTTTCGTTTTCATGGTGTTTTTTCATGTCTAAAAATTGGTTTTCACTTCCATTTTTTAAACATGTTAAAAAATTACCCTAAAAGAAAGCATCATTCTAGCATACACACTGTTAGTTTTCGTGCTAGTTTTTCATATTTTTAAAAGTTTTTTTAGCTAAGTTTTTTTAATTCCCATTGTATAGGTTACTTTGTTTTAAATTTACATATCCTATTCATACATGAAATGCATCCCAACTCATATATTCCCATAAATCTACATATCCTACTCATACATCCAATGCATCCCAACTCATCTACAAGAAATATAGAATAGCTCATCACTCTATTTCACTATTCTTGGATCAAATAGACAACATTTAACATTGTAACCTTATACAATATACATGAGGTGACCTTACACTAACCATCAAAATCTATAATCTTTGAGAAGAGCACTCATCTTTGAATGGATGGTATAGTTAAAATATAAAACTTATAAGAAAATAGTTTAAAAATATATAAATATTACTTAATGGGATCCCATCTAGGAAATTTATGTAACCAAAATTTCCTTACACCATGTGACAAACACATGCATTTATTTACCTCATATTCCATTACATGTAAAATAACCCTTTGGTGTTTCCATCTAAGTACGTTTCTGAAGAACAACTTGGGGGTTAGTGCCTCCTGTAAATGGGCACTTGCAAAATCAAAGAGTCAGTGCTTCTTGTAAGATGATGAAATTCCTGCAAAGAGGGAGTTCATGTTTTCTCCTAGTGTCTGCTAAAAAAATAATCTAGGGAGTTGGTGCTTCATACTATTTAATGCTAGAAAAATAATTATTGGAGTGAGTGCTTCTTGCGAGTGGGTGCTTAGGATACTTGATGTAATCAAAAGTGGTGGCTTTAGAATTACATCGTAACAAAACAATATTGATGGTTTTCTCCCTTTATGGGTTTCCACATAAAAATCCGTGTGTCATATGTGTATGTTGTATATTTCATGTGTTTATTTTTGTTGTTTCTTACATGATATGTTGTTGAATGGTTAAATGTTTAAATCTAGTAAAAATTGTTAGAATTGGCCTGAGCAATGTTTCACCCCCCTTCTTAGTGCTAACTTGTTTTTCAACATGTGTATCCTAAAATCCGTAAAAAATTCATAGTTTGAAAAGTCACAAATATGACATGTACCAAAAATATGAAGGTGACCCATTTAAAATTTATTTTTGAACTATTTGTAAAACCTAACTTGCACAATGTATAACTCTGAAAGTATAGTGAAGAAAATTTTGAAAATTGAAACAAATGTTCCTTGGGATTTAAAATTTATATCATACAAGTTTCACTATCTAAAACTTCACAAAAAAAAAAAATTTAATTTCAAACTGACTTGTTTGAAACTAATTCGAGGAGCATTCAGGAACGTGAAATTTATTAGAGCATATATCCAAAATTATAGCAAAACAATATCTAAAATTTGAATAATATGTTCACCACAATTTTGTCTAAATGAGTCCACATGTCATGATATGAAACCTCGTAGGAATACATAGTATAGAAAAATTTTCAAATTCAACTACTTGATACTAATTTCATGAGCATTAAGAAACCCTAATTTCCTTCTAACTTATCTTTGAAAATACAACAAACCAAGACCTAAAATTTGAACCTAATATTTCTTGATATGCATTCTAAATTTTCTCCAAGTTTCATGATTTGTAACCTTTAAGAAAAACATTAACTACAAAAATGCCACAATTACTGATTTGAACCAACAAAAACTTAGGATCACTAGCTCTAATACCAAATATTATGAATCTTATGCCTTAAAATTTATAAGAAACTAATAAGTATAGTCCTATTTAAGGGAGAAAAATCCAATTACAATGAATATAACATATAAGTGAATATTTGATAATACTAAGGCTAGGTATCCTTAGTACACACACACACACACACACACACACATAGTAGAGAATGGGTACAATTAAAATAAAATGGGACCATTAAAGGTTCTAGCCTACATAAAAATATAACAATATAAATGTAATCACTCCATATTTAGGGACTAATAAACCATTTTAGGGTTAATATGGGTCTTATATATGGCTTAATAGGTATTGAAATCTTACAGTAACTTTTAACAAATCTATGGTAGTATTTAACCCATTAAATGAAACTCCTTAACTCATGAATTGTTCTTAGTTCCTCTTAATCCTTGATCACCCTTATCTTCATAGTATTGAAATGGATACATCCTTGGACACCAATATTATCACATATGAATGCAATTTTAGTCTGCCCAAAGACACACTTGGATTTCTTCGAGTACAACTAATTCTACCTTAATTCCTCAAAGAATTTCTCCACATATCTCTTATGTTCTTCCATGTTCTTGCTAAATACCAAAATTCCATATTTGTAGACAACAGTTGACTTGTCCAATAATCATATGCATACAATATTTGTAAATGTGCAAAACGTAGCTAGATCATTACATAAACCAAAAGAAGAAACAACAAATTCAAAAATACCACTCCTTGTCATACATACTATACTTAGCTCATCTCCTCCTAGAATCCTAACTTAATAACATCTCCACCTCAATTTCTAATTTTAGGAGACCTTACATTTATCCAATTTTTCAAAACAATATACTAAAAAATGCAAGGGGTGTTGGTTTTTGTTGGTCTACAAGTTTAGTGCATATTATTTCAAGTATATCCTCAATTTTGGTATTCATGATCTTTTGGAAGAGAATTGGTGCACCATACGGGGACCTAAAATGTTTTATGAAGCCAACATTCATGAATTAAGTATATATCACTTCAAATCTTCTAGAAATTCAACAAAGAGATGTAGGAAAGGTTACAACTAGGGTTTCCACCCCAAACACTAGTCAATGGTATGCCTAGGTCGTAGAATTTTAGGAGAATAATCAAGCATCCAATTTGCAAAATCATCTAATATTTTGGGAAATAAGTGGTGGAATATGCATCCCACTCCTCCCCCATCCACTTCTCTAACAACATTGCGAAAATTTGAAACTATGGCCCTTGGCTACAATCTTCATTCTCATTGTAGATACAATCCATGCTTTTCCATTTGATTTCCTTGTTTTTGTGCACAAAACACAGGTCTTCCATCCACAAGATATCACCAACTTTCCCATAAATGGCATGAAATCTCTCTACGCTCTCTTTAGAAATTATTTTCCATGAATGAATTCAATAATTTCATTCATCTATATTATTGTAAAGTATACATGTTCGAGACATGGTGCTTCTATGTGAATTGGAAATGCAACTCTAGACATTTCCCTCACCTTAGAATTCATCGTTTAATTGAAGCACCACTGGTCCAACTTTACATTAGATTTCACTTGCCAACTTCTTCTTTAAGAAGTTTCTTGAGACATTAGAATCCACCAATTCTTGTACTATTATTTGATTCAAAATCCGCACAATGAATCTAGTTGAATTTTTTCCCTTGGTTTCCAGCTAAGACACCTATCCACTACAAAGTATTTTGCAAGAAGTGTTTCCCATTTTCATCTACTAAATAAGACTAACATGAATAAATTGTTAAAGGAAATATAGTGCAACAGTAATGAATTGAGTTTTACCTTTTCATGAAGTGGCTTACCAAGGGGTACCATATAGTGCAACCTTCAATAGGTTCATGGAGGAATGGTTAGGCTTGACTACACTTGAACATGAGATACTTCAACATGTGTCCTCTATTAATTTTTTCTGCATCTTAACTTGGCTAAAATGCACCTTAATACAATGTGACGCACCCAAGTAGGGTTCTCTTGGACCAATTGTGGCTTGCAACAACAACTTTGTATCATCCTTCACCTTCATATAGTCTCCAACAACTATAGGAACTATTATAAATAACTACTAAAACAAGGGTCACTCGAACACGTGTGCTATTATATGTTTCCTCGATGAGTTCCCAAACCTCCCAAGAAACTTTGTTTCCATGAAATAGCTGCAAATTTACCTTGAAATAGTCATAAAACATTCCAAACCTACAATTTCCCTCTAGAACATGGTGAAGAGTCTCTAAGAAAGTTCTAAAATAAAATTCTTGGACAAGTTGAGCTTTGATATAGACTATTAGAGGCTTAATATTCTTACCCATTTTTTTCTTTATGTCATCATTAATTGTGCGAAACTTCCTTTTCTTAGCAGTATATTTGCTTACTACAACTCCATTACACCTCTTCATTTAAGGTATGGCCATAATTTGTCTTAAACTATAGTATGTTATATGAAAAAGTAGGTCCAACACAATAAAGTTCATCGAACAATAGACATATTTCCAACCATTGATTTAAAACATCCTAGCAAAACTTAGTAAATATTTTAATACTTAGCCAACGAAAAACAAATCAAGGAACATAATTCATTTATTTAAGTAAAGAAACCACAATACAAAAGTATAGGCGGTAGAAGATGTCTTCTTTTTATTTATATGAAGAATGCTACAATGTACAATGGAGTAGGGTAGTTAGGCCAACTACCTATTGCTAATATAAAAACTATAATTATAGAAGATATAACTTCCTTCAAGAATTGTTAATCTAACCCTTGAAGCAGCCATGAAGCTACCTCCTATATAAGTTCTATCTTCTTCCTCATTTCACTTAGCTAGTGCAATCTTTTTACACTTTTGTAAATAAACAATGAATTTTGAATTATGTTTTAAAACCTTTAAGACATCTTATTTTTTATATGAGACTTTCCTTACACTTCCACACCACTCCAACTCTAAAGTTGACTTAAATTCCATTCACCAACTTTGTATCCCTTAATGTCTGGTTTTCCAAGGATCTATTTACCCATAAATCTACATATCCTACTCATACATACAATACATCCCAACTTATATATACCCATAAATCTACATATCCTACTCATACATGAGATACATCCCGACTAATCTATAAACAATGTAGGATAATTCATCACTCTATTTCACTATTCTTGGATCAAATTACACTAATGTAACCTTCTACAATCTACCCGAGGCAGCCTTACAAAAACCATCAAAATCTAGAATATTTGAGAAGATCACTCATCCTTGAATAGATGGTATAGTTAAATTATAAGACTTGAGGCATAAAAAATAGTTAAAAATATATATAAATATTAGTTAATGGGCTTCCACTCGGAAATCTATGCAACCACCATTTCCTTACACCATGTGCCTGACACCCAATGCTTTTCCTCCCCCCGGAATCCATGGCATGTGAAATGGGCCTTATTTTTAGTTTGGTGGCATAGCAGCGAGGATATCCACTGGGAATTGGATGTCTACGAAATCTTGGCATATCTTTATATCTTAATACATGATCCCATAATTCCCATAAATGGAAATCTGAAAACGACATTCCGTACGCTGCCGTTGTTTTCAGTTCACCGAATCAGCCTTACTTGACACTTCATAAATGGGTGAGACACTGGTCAGAGGTTCAACTATTTGTTTACTGGCCACCGAAGAGATGATGGACTAAAGGGAGGTCTGAGACTTCAGTTCTTAATATGTCAACTCGTCGATGGTGACAATATTTCCATTATGAGGAAATCACATCTTACAGTGAACTGCAAATTGGACAATAGACATCGCATAAGTGTAGCTATGACCCAATATAATGTTGTAATCTAAAGGGGCATCAATGACTTCAACGTCAACAAGAATAGTCTTGCCAGCAAGAGTAATGGGGTAATTGCAGAACATGCCAAGGGGCTAAGAAGAGTCGCCATCCAACGCTCAAAGGGTGATAGTGGAAGGGGCCAACTCAAGAGATCTAATTTGCTTCCAAACTTAAGTGAACATCACATAGGTGGATGCCCCCTTGCCAATGATACAATGGGAGACGTTAGCATTCCGGATCTTGATAGGGATTTAGAAGGTGGTGGAAGGAGGAAGAGTGGGGATGTTCTAACTGGTCAACATCGAAGATGATAAAATGATCATCTGAAGGATCCATATCACCCATGGAAATTAGTAGAGATTTTCGTTGTGAAGAGCATGACTGGAGGAGTTCGACCGTTGATATGGTGGTAGGGGATTGCGCCAAATCATATACTATACTATACGAATGGGAAGATTATCATTTTGGTGTAATGGTCCTATGGGGATCTTGGTATGAACCTTTGTCTTAGGTTGAGGGATCTGTAAAGGACCATTGGGTGTCAAAAGAGGCTCTATAGGACCTGAAGAAGGGGTCTCAGGGGCAGACCTAACAGGGGGCTTATTGTACTGACGAGATCGAGTCTGAAGGTTGAGGTCAACGATATTGGGTTGATCAGAGTTCATCATGAGGATCTGGTAATCATAGGTATCAGATGGAGGAGGTTGAGTGGTCGCCTTACCTTTAGGGGGTTAGCCAGCCACATATCCTTACTGAGGGAAAGGATTGGTAAACACAATCAATTAAGGAGAGGCAACATAGGGAGGAACCGAATTAGAGGCTTTTTTTCCTTGAGATGCTACTTCAGTTTCCCACAGTTGATGCATCTAAGGTAAAAGGGGACAATCATGGGTATAGTGACCATAGACATTGCCAAAAGAAAAATTTTTATTCATGCGAATAGACCTGTCCTGCTTGGGCTGAGCACCCTGTTGTTGGGTTGCAGTGTTAGATGTAATCCCTTATGGATTGTTTCCTGGATTACCTAGATCTTGAAAAGGAATGGGAGGTAGAGGTTCTTGTGCTAAAAGAGTTGGAGCACCTAGCTGTGGATACAAAGAATAAGGAGGTAGAGAAAATTTGGGGTAAACAAGCTGGGAAAAAGGAGGCATGCTGTATCCTAGATACCTGCTACGAGGAGGGGGAAAAATGCTGGAGGAGCTGGCCCCTCCTTGAGGGAAACCATAACCCATGGGAGGATAAGTGTATGTATGAGAAATGGCTCCAACGATACCATTGACAGCATGGGATGCCCCCGGTGCATTGCCACCACTGGGTCTAGGTAGATCAGGTAAGATGGTATAAACATAACTGGACTGTGCGTAGATCAGGTCATATTTCAATTCAATATACAGAGCAACTTCTTCAGTTTGAGGGAAATGAGATGCGGCATATTTTCCAATAGTAGGAAAAAGGGATCTAAGAAACCAGTCCATGTAGACAAGGTCTTCGAAGGTAGGGGATTGACATCGGCTCTTTCTTCTCCACCATTTTTGGACATGATCAGATAGGTGGGTCGCAGATGATTGACGGAAAGAGGTCAAGAGTTTGATACCAGTGTCATAGTGAAGGGGAAGCTAGAAGTAAGACATAAAGCTCGGGCAAGAGTCGCAAATGTAATATGAGAAGCGGGGGCTTGGTCGACATACCACTTAGAAGCTTCTCCAATAAGCGTACGTTGGAACAACCGAAGATGGATGGAGTCATCAGTGATGGAGTTAGATGAACACCACATGTGGAAGGAACGAACATGGTTTGTAGGATCCTCTCCAGCAAAACCTTAAAACTTGGGGATGTCGGAAGGGAGCTTGGTTGGCATAGCAGGCCAACTAGGATCATGGTGTATGGGGTCATTGATCAACTAGTAAAAATTAGGAAGACTGAGACCCACCATATAAGGGAGCAAGGGAGCAGCCAGAATAGTTCCTCTCATGGCCCTACTAGTAGTATTCCTAGCATTAGGGCCGAGGCTAACACCAACGTTAGGACCTGAACCAGACATGGTGAAGGTGACAGGAGGAGAGCCAGGGATAGAACCAGAAGGGGAACCCGATGAAGTAGAAGAAGAGCCATAATGGGGACTCAGAGGAGGAATAAATCGAACCCTACGTGGAGGAGTAAGTATTCCTAATGGAAACTAAGGATGAAGGCCAATAAGTCTCTGGGATAAATTCCTTGGGGATGAAATGATGGAAAACAGACACATATCACAAAAGGATATAGAACAAAAAGGGCAAGGAGGTGCAGGATCAAATGATTACAATGTCGAAACAAGGGGAGGGAGGTGTAGGATCAATTGATTACAATGTTATAGTCTTGGCCCGGTGGTGTAAACCAAACACTCTTCACTTAGGGTATGCGTATATGTGATAAGTGTGTTAATTTTAATCAAGCCCATACATGTGTAGAGAAAAAATAAAAATATGTTTGTATAACTGTAAATAAATTTGAATACAACAGTAAAGGAAACTGAATATGACAGAAAATAAACAGCTAAAGATGCATCAAATTAAACCCAAGGAGGAGGGCTTCCTAACAACTATTCTATGGGTGGGTGAAATCTAATCAAAACACGCAAAATGGCCAATGTACCTAATCCAGGAGGGACAGGGATCTAAAGGTCAGATTTGTGGGAAATAGCTGTAGAAAACAACAAAAAACCAGAAGAAAAAATGCTGCAAAATAGGTGGCGAAAGGCTACAACCTGAAGGGAAACGGAGGGGACCCTAAAGGAGAATAAAAAAAAACTAAAATAGGTGTTTTGGATGGATGAATGATCAATCTGAAATGGATCTGACAGTAAAGGTTCCGATCTGAAAAATGGCTAGACAGACTGAAATCTCAGACGACCTACTTCTGCAAAACTCCTCTTAGAAAGGTGGAAGTGTATTGAAGCCATAGGGGGCTTGGTTCCTACTTCGACGAGTAAAATGAAGCAAGTACAGGTCCAAAACAGGTGGAGAGGGAGGTTAGACATCCCTGAACAGTAGCCCAAACAAACTAAAAAAAACCACAAAAACATTCCCGCAAAAGTATAGGTTGCAGGTTCTGACCTATTTTGAGAAGAGGTTGCAGTTTTCAGGCAGTTTTCTGCTTCCTAAATGTTGAAGTCAAAGTTTGTGGCCCAAAAAATTTGACCTGCACTTCTGGTACTCTCAGGAGCAGGTTCCAAAAAAAATTATCATCTCAGCTGTGGTTGATACCTGTCACCTACGCAATATGCCCAGTAACATACAGAAGTAAGATTTTTTATTGTTTTAGGGTTTTAAAGGTTAAAAAAAACATCAATAAATGCAAAATAAGAAGCTAAAGAAAAACCCGAAGGGTTGAAGCAGGCGGTCATGCAGGGATCTAAAAAAAGATAGTGGTCGTAATCATAAAACCTCATGGAGTCTCCAGTTGTTAGTGTGAATTCTAATCGCAAGCATATGAAAAAATCTCACTTTAGATGTGCATAACAAACAACCCTAACATCAAAGATGGCTGTAAATTTCTTTAGGTCCCCAGTTAGTTGACCAAGACAAATGCTACAAAAATCTAGATCTATGCAGTTAAAGATATTAAATAATAAATAAGAGTTGCGCCATGCATCCAATGAACAAGACAAGAATATTTTTAAAGAATTTTTGTATTATGACACCTGGGAAGGGAACATAGAAAGATATTACCAGTCCCCGTCAATGGGATGGGTTCTTGTATTTCCTCAGTGCTTCAGATCTAAGATCTCTCTCTCTTGATGGTGTGGAAAAACCAGACAAAAATTGAACTCAAGGGGAGTTCGTAAGCAAAAAGTAGAAAGATATGACAACGATGGAGGATCAAAGTCAGACCAAAAGTGTGGATCGAGAGTGACCTTTAGGAAAAAAAAGGTAATGAATGAATGGAAAAACCCTTCTATTTATAACAAGATATTGAGTTAGTCTAGATATTGGTGCATAATTAAAATATTATTAACCAAATCTAGATCCAACTTTTATGGAATATTTTATTATTTTTGTTGGAGGGAAAAAGAATTTGAATTTGGTCAAATCCCTTTATTTGTAAACAATAAATAAATAAATGATTTATTTATTATTTTAAGAATGTGGTTGAGTAATAATTAAATAAATAGTGATTTATTCAATTATTTATAAATGATTTAGTCAAATTTAACAAGGAATATTATTTAAATAATGTATTAAATAATTATTCCTAAAAAAAATAAGATAAATAATGATTTATCTAATTAATTTTCTTGTTTTGGGTTAAATATGACCAGGAATATTAATTAAACTACTGTTTAACTAATTATCCCTTGAGGAAAATCAAACAAATAAGGATTTATTCAATTATTCCTCATGGGGTTTCCTTTATAAACCATAAACAACTTAATAAATTAAGGATTAATAAGTTATTTTTCATAGTGAAAGCAATTCTACTAGGGTAGAATTGATCTTACATGGTGTACTTTGGTCCATCTAATGGTAACAGGTTAGATGACTAAAAATTGGTGTAACACCCATCATTGCAGTTTCTTGAGGATGAGCGACAGCTTGGCAGGGAGGATTGTAATATTCCTAATTAGAAATTATGCTAATTAGAAATATTTATTTTTGATAAATTTTGTATTTCCTAATGTTAGCCAAAAATAATCATGGGTCGGGGAACCAAAAATTAGATTAAAGTGAACTATGTAATTTTCCTATAGTTGAGAGGCAAATATTGTGGCTTTGGTGGGGACAGGATGTCCTAATGAGGAGGCACTGCGCATTTTATAAAGGCAACGTTGTGGTTGTGCAAGAAGATACAGTGCATGAGTGGCCATAGGAGGGGCAACGCAGTTTTTGGTGGGTCCCCAAGGCAACGTTGGGCCTTTGGAGACAAAAAGGAATAGGAAAATCATTTTTCTCATTCATTCAATCATCTAATTTGAATTGTGTTTTGATAGAGTATGGTTGAGCAGGGGCCAATTTTGCATTGTTGTTTAACAACTAAGTGTTCTCGAGCAGGAATATCAACCTATTTTTCGAGGGACTTCGAGTGTATGCCCTATGGAGGAGAATCAAACCAGTTCGATTCAGGTAGAGGATGTGGATCCATCGTAGCATATTCATTGGCACAAAACAACGTAGTGGAGTCCCAGCAACACAACAATGAGGAAGACATCATCTGGGAGCTGAGGAGTGTAGGAGTTTTGGAGGAGGAAATTAGTGGGGAGGCTAAGGGCTTCCTAACAAGGCTATTTCATATCTTTTGGGAGAATTATGCAGTGTTATATCTAGGTGCACAGTTTCAACCAGCAACTCAGAGATCCAAGCCCAAGAGGGCCAATTTTCATGGTCAATAATTCCACAATTCCTTCACAAGTTATTGTGGGTTTTTTGAGTAGTGTCTAGGGTTAAAAGCCCGAAATTTTTTTAGCATTATTCCAGGACCTAGTAGCAGGTTTAGTGGAGTGGCAATAGCATTTCTTAGACAGGACTACACAGAGCTAGAGTAGCACAACGTACTTTTGGGTGTTGATTCGAGCTTGTGACAGAGGCTACTTCATCTTTCCTTGAGTAAGCCCAAGTGCCATTATTACAACACCCACATTAATGTACACTTATTTGAGAATTAATAAAATGGCTCAACCCTAAATTTTATGGTTCTAGTTTATGTTTTCATGGCGTGATTTTATTTGATGTTTTTAATGTCTATTGATGCATTGATTTTACAGATAGTTTCTAATAAGGAATGTTACACATAATCCATTTTCTATTATTTTATCAATTTTCAAAGGAGTAAACCTTGTCAATTTAGGAGAGGGAGCATGATCTTCACTATATTTATTATTGATTGGTATTCTAATGGCCATATTCTTACTTTCTACTTCACTTTCCATAGTAAAATAATGCTCAAAATATTTAGGTTCAAAAGACGTAATTATTGTTTGATTATTTCCTTTAAATTTCCCGTAAATAGGTCTAACAAATTATCCTTTGAATTATTATTTACTTTGAGACTCAATTTTTGGAATTTTTGAATGTGCTCTATAAATTAAACCTTGTGTCAAATATTAACTAGATGAATAAATAATGTATTTATCTTAATATCCCCATAATTTGCTAATAATTCTTTTGTAAAAAAGGAATGAGATATGACATAATCATTTTTACTTTCACAAAGCCATTGATACCATACATGTTGGTCTTGTTATAAAAATATGTATGCAATATTTAACATTTTTAAGTATGTCACTTGATGTAGCTCAAAGTATTTCTCCATTTGAAATATACATGCTACAAAATCATTACCATCAAAATTCATCATATCAAACTTTGCAATGTACTAGTTCATTGGTGTTAACTTTAAGCCCCGACGATGTGGATCTTGGAATGAAAATTCATGATTTTGGTTCCATGATTCAATGTTTTTTCTCTCCAATACTCTCCATAGAGATTTATTCTCAGCAACATGCCTATGTTATGTTCATGATTTATAGCTCTTGGATTCCTTTTTAGGAAGCCTCTTGAAGAGAATAATTTCAATGGAAATAATGGATTTTTATATTTCCTCCTTATATTCATTCATATTATTTTCTATGCCTTCCTTATTTTCATTCATATTATTTAACATTTCCTTTTTAATTTTGTCTTGAGAACTTGATAAATCTACCTTTTTCAGGATACTATAACCCATTTCATTAACTTTTTTCTCTAGTTGAGATAACTTCAATTCCAAGTCTTCACTTTCTCCATGAGTCAAGGATCAACCTTCACTAGACGTAATTCGTGTAGTAGCTTTCATTGGAGACATGTTCAAAAAAATTAATGGTATCCCCCTTTATCACTAGTTTCACTCACAAAAAAAGGGGATCTTCTAATCAATAGTTAGGTCACTACTAAGATTTTACATATCTTAATTTGGAGAATATCACAATAGTTGAAGATTTATTGATATATCTATGATATTTGCGCCCTTTAAGATCTAAAAATAAGCTTCGTAATACTTTGATATTCTTTTCTACAATTCCATAGGTGTGAACTGAATTTACTATGCCAAGTGAAAGTTATGGTAACTTTCTCAAAAATATTCTATAGTGTGTTATGTGTTTGATTCTCCAAATATAATTTTGAAATTTGTACCAAAGGTACTTCGGTGTGTTCTTGGGAAAATTTTGTCATTGATGTCAAAGGAGTAGTCATTGATGACAAGTATTATGAAGCTCAGGGGGATCTTGTTGGAGAGTCATGACTATCATAAATGCTAATTAATATGTAGTATGCTTAACCTACATAAAATATCAGAAGTGCAAAATATTCTAAAGGTAACATAGAAAATAACATAATGAGATAATAAAAATGGAAATATTTTATTAAGATCTACAACAATATTGTTCACTTGTCTCTTTGAGGGGGAAACCTCCAATAGAGTAGAGCTCAATTGTACAATCCAAGACAAGACTTCCATTTATATCTTCGAGAACATATACTTTCATGAGACCCAAAATCCTAACTACTCGTGGTCCCTTCCATAATGTTGGTTAACCACTTTATTTATTAACTACAACCTATTATAACTACTTGTGGTCCAACTTTTATAACGTGGCTCAACCAATTACAATGCTTACGAACTTTATTTATTCAAATAACTAATTATGAATCTTACGAGGATCCTTTGGCTTATTATGTTAATAAATGGGTTAGGTTAGGACCCTAACATTCCCTCACCTTTATAAATCGACTTTTCCTCAAGGCTAGAGGTATGGAAAATTCTAGAGAATATTTTCTAGTTCCTACGTTGCATCTTCTAGTAATGTGTCTTTCCACTGGATGAGGACTTAATTAATAGTGCATCCACAAAGATGCCATTCCCGTGAATATAGGACCTTTCTAGTTGGATCCAAATATAACCTTCCTCATATAATTCAGGTAGTATGGTATGGAAATTGCAATTGTGCCCCACCACTTTCATGAGGCAAGAGACATGGAGGATGGGGTAGATTTTTTAAGTGGCCGAAAATGCTAGTTTTCAGGTGACAAAGACAATATGTTTAATTACCTAATAAGACCCATGGAATTTTGGAGCCAATTTTAAGAAGCACTTGGCCGCCCACTTGAAAAGACCTTTCTAAGAGATGTTGTTCAACCTGTTACTTCATCTAGTTTTGTGCTTGGTGGATATTATCCTTCAAAAGAGCGAGAGTCATTGCCAGATTCTAAAGAATATAATCAATGACTTGCACTTTGGAAGATCCTAGAAGATAAGAAGTGGAAGAAGGAGAAAGTTATCCATACACCACCTCATATGGCGTCATTTTGGTTGCTTCATCATAATTAGTATTATACCACCATTCCTGCTAAAGTTCACCATTGCACCCATTGATGTTTTCCTTATGATGAAAATCACTGCAAGTAGGTCTCTAAATGGATTTTTTGTGTTTTAATATAGTTTTTTGTTTATTAGTTATTATTTTTTTTTAACTTTTTTTTTGTTTTTTTAATTTATTTTACTTTTACTTTTATTTTTTTTCAATTTTTCAATATTTGTTTTGTTTTGTATTTTTCATTTTTATTTCTTTATCATTCTTATTTATTTTATTTTTTCTGTAGGGTTTGTGTAGATATTCGACTAGCAACCTAACTGCATTATGTGTCAATTTGATAGTTGATTTTAAAGTTTTCATTATAATGGATCAAGTCTACTCCAGAGTGCGTTAATTTCACGGTTTATTTTAATATTTCACTGGAATGAGACAAGTTTGTCGACACTACGTGTCAATTTGATGGTCGATTTTTAATTTTTTGTTGCAAAGTGCCATGTTGTCTTAGGCAAAGATTTTAAAATAGCTTTACATTTATCATTTAAAGAAGAAATTACTCTTGGTATAATGACTCTTTCATTTCATTTTTAACGTAATTTTTTTAGTCATATAATTTTTCCATAATGCCATGGTTGAAATATACTGAAAATTTAAGTTTTTTTTTAGTCATGATATTTGATTTTAATTCCATGGTTGAAAAGTTGTCAAAATTTTAAAGTTTTTTTGACTCATGGTATTTTATCTTTAATGCTATTGCTGAAAAAAATTATAAGTATTTTATATTTAACGCCATGGCTGAAATTTGTTTGTTAAGTCTTTTCAAAGACATGATATTTTATCTTTAATGTCATAACTAAAAATTGCTGCACTTTTAAGGTTTTTAGGAGTCACAATATTTTATCTTTAACTCCATTGCTTAAACCATGTTGAAAAATTACCAAAAAAAATGATATTCCAACTTTAAACTTTTCGTTTTCATGGTGTTTTTTCACGTCTAAAAATTGGTTTTCACTTCCATTTTTTAAACATGTTAAAAAATTACCCTAAAAGAAAGCATCATTCTAGCATACACACTGTTAGTTTTTGTGCTAGTTTTTCATATTTTTTAAAGTTTTTTTAGCTAAGTTTTTTTAATTCCCATTGTATAGGTTACTTTTTTTTAAATTTACATATCCTATTCATACATGCAATGCATCCCAACTCATATATTCCCATAAATCTACATATCCTACTCATACATCCAATGCATCCCAACTCATCTACAAGCAATATAGAATAGCTCATCACTCTATTTCACTATTCTTGGATCAAATAGACAACATTTAACATTGTAACCTTATACAATATACATGAGGTGACCTTACACTAACCATAAAAATCTATAATCTTTGAGAAGAGCACTCATCTTTGAATGGATGGTATAGTTAAAATATAAAACTTATAAGAAAATAGTTTAAAAATATATAAAATATTACTTAATGGGATCCCATCTAGGAAATTTATGTAACCAAAATTTCCTTACACCATGTGACAAACACATGCATTTCTTCCCCTCATATTCCATTACATGTAAAATAACCCTTTGGTGCTTCCATCTAAGTAGGTTTATGAAGAACAACTTGGGGGTTAGTGCCTCCTGTAAATGGGCACTTGCAAAATCAAAGAGTCAGTGCTTCTTGTAAGATGATGAAATTCCTGCAAAGAGGGAGTTCATGTTTCCTCCTAGTGTCTGCTAAAAAAATAATCTAGGGAGTTGGTGCTTCATACTATTTAATGCTAGAAAAATAATTATTGGAGTGAGTGCTTCGTGCGAGTGGGTGCTTAGGATACTTGATGTAATCAAAAGTGGTGGCTTTAGAATTACATCGTAACAAAAAAATATTGATGGTTTTCTCCCTTTATGGGTTTCCACATAAAAATATGTGTCATATGTGTATGTTGTATATTTCATGTGTTTATTTTTGTTGTTTCTTACATGATATGTTGTTGAATGGTTAAATGTTTAAATCTAGTAAAAATTGTTAGAATTGGCCTGAGTAGTGTTTCACCCCCCTTCTTAGTGCTAACTTGTTTTTCAACATGTGTATCCTAAAATCCGTAAAAAATTCATAGTCTGAAAACTCACAAATATGACATGTACCAAAAATATGAAGGTGACTCATTTAAAATTTATTTTTGAACTATTTGTAAAACCTAACTTGCACAATGTATAACTTTGAAAGTATAGTGAAGAAAATTTTGAAAATTGAAACAAATGTTCCTTGGGATTTAAAATTTATATCATACAAGTTTCACTATCTGAAACTTTACCAAAAAAAAAAATAAAAAAATTCAAACTGACTTGTTTGAAACTAATTCGAGGAGCATTCAGGAACGTGAAATTTATTAGAGCATATATCCAAAATTATAGCAAAACAATATCTAAAATTTGAATAATATGTTCACCACAATTTTGTCTAAATGAGTCCACATGTCATGATATGAAACCTCGTAGGAATACATAGTATAGAAATTTTTCAAATTCAACTACTTGATACTAATTTCATGAGCATTAAGAAACCCTAATTTCCTTCTAACTTATCTTTGAAAATACAACAAACCAAGACCTAAAATTTGAACCTAATATTTCTTGATATGCATTCTAAATTTTCTCCAATTTTCATGATTTGTAACCTCTAAGAAAAACATTAACTACAAAAATGCCACAATTACTGATTTGAACCAACAAAAACTTAGGATCACTAGCTCTAATACCAAATATTATGAATCTTATGCCTTAAAATTTATAAGAAACTGATAATTATAGTCCTATTTAAGGGAGAAAAATCCAATTACAATGAATATAACATATAAGTGAATATTTGATAATACTAAGGCTAGGTGTCCTTAGTACACACACACACACACACACACACATAGTAGAAAATGGGTACAATTAAAATAAAATGGGACCATTAAAGGTTCTAGCCTACATAAAAATATAACAATATAAATGTAATCACTCCATATTTAGGGACTAATAAACCATTTTAGGGTTAATATGGGTCTTATATAGGGCTTAATAGGTATTGAAATCTTACAGTAACTTTTAACAAATCTATGGTAGTATTTAACCCAATAAATGAAACTCCTTAACTCATGAATTGTTCTTAGTTCCTTTTAATCCTTGACCACCCTTGTCTTCATAGTATCGAAATGGATACATCCTTGGACACCAATATTATCACATATGAATGCAATTTTAGTCTGTCCAAAGACACACTTGGATTTCTTCGAGTACAACTAATTCTACCTTAATTCCTCAAATAATTTCTCCACATATCTCTTATGTTCTTCCATGTTCTTGCTAAATACCAAAATTTCATATTTGTAGACAACAATTGACTTGTCGAATAATCATATGCATACAATATTTGTAAATGTGCAAAACGTAGCTAGATCATTACATAAACCAAAAGAAAAAAGAACAAATTCAAAAATACCACTCCTTGTCATACATACTATACTTAGCTCATCTCCTCCTACAATCCTAACTTGATAACATCTCCACCTCAATTTCTAATTTTAGGAGACCTTACATTTATCCAATTTTTCAAAACAATATACTAAAAAATGCAAGGGGTGTTGGTTTTTGTTGTTCTACAAGTTTAGTGCATATTATTTCAAGTATATCCTCAATTTTGGTATTCATGATCTTTTGGAAGAGAATTGGTGCACCATACGGGGACCTAAAATGTTTTATGAAGCCAACATTCATGAATTAATTATATATCACTTCAAATCTTCTAGAAATTCAACAGAGAGATGTAGGAAATGTTACAACTAGGGTTTCCACCCCAAACACTAGTCAATGTTATGCCTAGGTCATAGAATTTTAGGAGAATAATCAAGCATCCAATTTTCAAAATCATCTAATATTTTGGGAAATAAGTGGTGGAATATGCATCCCACTCCTCCCCCATCCACTTCTCTAATAACATTGCAAAAATTTGAAACTATGGCCCTTGGCTACACTCTTCATTCTCATTGTAGATACAATCCATGCTTTTCCATTTGATTTCCTTGTTTTTGTGCACAAAACACAGGTCTTCCATCCACAAGATATCACCAACTTTCCCATAAATGACATGAGATCTCTCTACGCTCTCTTTAGAGATTATTTTCCATGAATGAATTCAATAATTTCATTCATCTATATTATTGTAAAGTATACATGTTCGAGACATGGTGCTTCTATGTGAATTGGAAATGCAACTCTAGACATTTCCCTCACCTTAGAATTCATCGTTTAATTGAAGCACCACTGGTCCAACTTTACATTAGATTTCACTTGCCAACTTCTTCTTTAAGAAGTTTCTCGAGACATCAAAATCCACCAATTCTTGTACTATTATTTGATTCAAAATCCTCACAATGAATCTAGTTGAATTTTTTCCCTTGGTTTCCAGCTAAGACACCTATCCACTACAAAGTATTTTGCAAGAAGTGTTTCCCATTTTCATCTACTAAATAAGACTAACGTGAATAAATTGTTAAAGGAAATATAGTGCAACAGTAATGAATTGAGTTTTACCTTTTCATGAAGTGGCTTACCAAGGGGTACCATATAGTGCAACCTTCAATAGGTTCATGGAGGAATGGTTAGGCTTGACTACACTTGAACATGAGATACTTCAACATGTGTCCTATATTAATTTTTTATGCATCTTAACTTGGCTAAAATGCACCTTAATACAATGTGACACACCCAAGTAGGGTTCTCTTGGACCAATTGTGGCTTGAAACAATAACTTTGTATCATCCTTCACCTTCATATAGTCTCCAACAACTACAGGAACTATTATAAATAACTACTAAAACAAGGGGCACTCGAACACGTGTGCTATTATATGTTTCCTCGATGAGTTCCCAAACCTCCCAAGAAACTTTGTTTCCATGAAATAGCTGCAAATTTACCTTCAAATAGTCATAAAACATTCCAAACCTACAATTTCCCTCTAGAACATGGTGAAGAGTCTCTAAGAAAGTTCTAAAATAAAATTCTTGGAGAAGTTGAGCTTTGATATAGACTATTAGAGGCTTAATATTCTTACCCATTTTTTTCTTTATGTCATCATTAATTGTGCGAAACTTCCTTTTCTTAGCAGTATATTTTCTTACTACAACTCCATTACACCTCTTCATTTAAGGTATGGCCATAATTTGTCTTAAACTATAGTATGTTATATGAAAAAGTAGGTCCAACACAATAAATTTCATCGAACAATAGACATATTTCCAACCATTGATTTAAAACATCCTAGAAAAACTTAGTAAATATTTTAATACTTAGCCAACGAAAAACAAATCAAGGAACATAATTCATTTATTTACGTAAAGAAACCACAATACAAAAGTATAGGCGTAGAAGATGTCTTCTTTTTATTTATATGAAGAATGCTACAATGTACAATGGAGGAGTAGGGTAGTTAGGCCAACTACCTATTGCTCATATAAAAACTACAATTATAGAAGATATAACTTCCTTCAAGAATTGTTAATCTAACCCTTGAAGCAACCATGAAGCTGCCTCCTATATAAGTTCTATCTTCTTCCTCATTTCACTTAGCTAGTGCAATCTTTTTACACTTTTGTAAATAAACAATGAATTTTGAATTATGTTTTAAAACCTTTAAGACATCTTATTTTTTATATAAGACTTTCCTTACACTTCCACACCACTCCAACTCTAAAGTTGACTTAAATTCCATTCACCAACTTTGTATCTCTTTTTCCAAGGATCTATTTACCCATAAATCTGCATATCCTACTCATACATACAATACATCCCAACTTATATATACCCATAAATCTACATATCCTACTCATACATGAAATACATCCCGACTAATCTATAAACAATGTAGGATAATTCATCACTCTATTTCACTATTCTTGGATCAAATTACACTAATGTAACCTTCTACAATCTACCCGAGGCAGCCTTACAAAAACCATCAAAATCTAGAATATTTGAGAAGATCACTCATCCTTGAATAGATGGTATAGTTAAATTATAAGACTTGAGGCATAAAAAATAGTTAAAAATATATATAAATATTAGTTAATGGGCTTCCACTCGGAAATCTATGTAACCACCATTTCTTTACACCATGTGCCTGACACCCAATGCTTTTCCTCCCCTCGGAATCCATGGCATGTGAAATGGGCCTTATTTTTAGTTTGGTGGCATAGCAGCGAGGATATCCACTGGGAATTGGATGTCTACGAAATCTTGGCATATCTTTATATCTTAATACATGATCCCATAATTCCCATAAATGGAAATCTGGAAAAGAAATTCCGTACGCTGCCGTTGTTTTCAGTTCACCGAATCAGCCTTACTTGACACTTCATAAATGGAAGTCTGAAAACGACATTCCTAGACTGCCATTGATTTAGTTCACCAAATATGGCACTTCCTAAAATCGATTTAATTTTATAACAACTTTGTGGGCCTCTATATTGTAAGTGCAACATCGTGCGCTGTCCATTTACTGCTTTTGGTCTCCACTAAATAGCCATGGAGGTTTGATTAATATTAAATATACACAAACCTGGCAGCATGTCCGTTTAGAATTTTTAACAATATTATTTTTCCAAGTGCAACCACGAACTACACCACTTTGATAGACACATTTAATGGTCACAGCAGTTGCAATAGCTTTCATGTTCACCTTTACACGCTTTAAACAAGTGGCACTCATGAATTCCAGATCGTTGCAGTGATTTAGGGTTCGGAAAATTAGTGTTCTTGTGATTGATCGCTGATCTGAATCGTTTCATATAAAGGGCAAACGAAGAGTTTTTGAATACAACATTAGAGACGGCTAACCAGGTTATATGGGTTATTGCAATTGTCAGCCTCGCGTTGCTTGTAAGTCTGCCATTATTTCTTCCCTCAGTGTCGCCTGGCCGTTGCAGAAACTTGATGATGGTTACTAGAAAAATTAAGGCACGATGCCTTAAGTTTTCCAGTAATGGTCATCAAGCTCCTACAACGGTCAGGGATATTGCAGATTTAAAGAATGGCACGTTAACAAACAACCCTCAGCTGATAATTGGTACCACCTAAGCGTGTCGTTCAAGACTTTGAGTTATGTATTTTTTTTAATTGAAAAAATCGAGCCTGGAGCAACTCAAGTATATAGTCTTGTAAAGATTCAAGTTATACATCTGCAATCTGATACAGTAATCAGAGGCAGGATTGGTAACAAAATTTCTTAGATGGTAAGAGGCAGTTTGGTTGGCTGAATTGGTTATTGCAGACATGATTTCCATAATTTCCAGTGGTAGATATTAAGATGATTTTATCAAAATATTAGTAAACAGGTTGACTATAAGAATATAAATTTTAGATAATTGATTTCTCTCTAGTTAGTTAAAATTTCGAACATTTTCTAAATCTACCATCAAGATAAAAATAATAATAAATGTAATCAATGTTTACTGTCCTGTTTTCTTTTATCTGTGTTCTGATTTTGGTTGCAAGAAGATGTTTCGAGATTCAGATTTTGTAAATGAGACTGATTTCATGAGGTTGTCACAACTGGCAACGATCTTTACACTATTTGATATTTTCCAGACAATGAGGGGATAAAATAAAAGTCGGCGTTATCGGTTATTATCATAGAATAAATCCGTCTCCAAATCGTATTGTTGTATATTTATAACCATATTTAACCAGAAATAGAAATCACAGCATTATATTATTAGCCGAGGATGATAAAGTTCATTTATTTTTAAATATGAGGGTTGTGTATGATTAAATTTTCCATTTCGCAGGTTCCACCATTGATTTTTCATGCATAGTTCCTGGTAAAATACCCAAGTATACTAGCACAGCTACTAATTAAGTTAAGTGGTTGAGATAAAAATGGATAGGTATTCATAACCATGACTGCATGCAGCCGGGAGTCCCTGCCGGTAAATAATTTTTTTTTGCTCTTTAAATTAAGTGGTTGAGATAAAAAAGAATAGATATTCATAACAAGGACTGCATGCAGCCGGTAGTCCCTGCCGGTAAATAATTTTTTTTTCCTATTTCAGAAGCAAATAAATGTTGAGTTATTTCCCTATGATGCTCACAGCAGCGATACATTTCTGCATACATGGTCTGCTGTCTTCAAAACCTTCACCGCCAGGGCAACGCTTCCCAGCCAGTCACCGCCGAATCTGTTGGGTAAAATAATCCTTCAGGACTGAGTAACCTCTGATATAGACTGACGTGCTCGCATCTTTCTTTATGTGGGCGTAGACTGGTCTAAGCCGGTCAAAGCTCACTTACAAAAAAAAAAAAAAAAGGGTGATAATCGGTTATACTTAGGTTGTCATGAATGCTGAGTCTGGTGGTTCGAATCCATCCATCTCCATTCCGTAACTCAACTCTTGCTCCTGGTTTAAGTTGTACGATTTTTATTAAAATATGGTATAACTTACCAATACATCACCAAAGAAGAATTTGAATTTGTCACATATACCTGAAACTATTTTTGTTATAGGTGATGAAGCTTATAAGAGTGGAAGAAATTTGAAAGCGGGAAACTAGTTGACAGAGCCAACCATAAATGTTGCGGAGGAGTTGGGAAGATAATATGTGAGGTTCTACCAGCCGTAACTATCGGAGTTAGGTGAGTACAAAATATATGTTGAATATATCTGTTGGTTAGGTGAGTACAAAATACATGTTTAATATATCTCTTATTTCCATTCATAATGCTTAGAAAATGTTGAAATGATGGAACTTGAAATTTTATCAGTTAGATAATACGACATTCTCCAATTTTGCACACTAAAAAAACTCTATCTAATTTTGCACACTAAAACCCAAAGCATAGATATTGAAGATGACAATATTGGTTTCAGAATTAAAAAATTCAGCACACAAAAAAAACTCTCTCTAATTTTGCACACTAAAACCCAAAGCATAGATATTGAAGATGACAATATTGGTTTCAGAATTAAAAAATTCAGCACACTTAGGAAGACAACTAATATTGCATGGTTGGAAGCTGCCTCAACAGTAGTATCCCAAGAATCCATATTCTAAGTAATTGAATAGAACATGAAAATATGAAATTGTACAGGTACATGAAACTACAAGAAAACTCTTATTAAACTAAAAAAGTTACACTCGTAATGCATGCAAAATATGAGAGTGTGTGTACAGATATTGAATCTTTATTTTTATTAGTATTTTTTAAATAAAATAGATGTATAATATGAAAAGCATATAAACCATCAAAATAATACAACACTTGGCACCCTGCATGAATTATTGCTGGATAGCTAGATAGTGAGGATGTTATCCAAGGGCCTCACATGAAATGATCATCAAGTGACATGAGATGATAAAAAAAATGACACTATGGGATGGTAGCAAGAGCTTGAAAAAGTGTTGAGCAAGCATGATAGAGCGGCAAAGAGAAACATGGAAAAGAGCGGATTAATGAATCCCAATAACTTCTTGGCTTGGGTTTCTAAAACTTATCAACTTCATCTCCAGCGGCAACTCTACATAAAGGCTTGTTTTGTGATAGGCGATGAGAGGAAATGGTCCCCAGCTTCCCTTCGCGCAGTTCCTTATCCAATTGACCCAGTTTAAGTTATGGTTGGTATACTTTACTAGCCCCTAGAGACTTCTGTATGGCAGCTGCTATGGCTAGGTCTCTTGGTTAGATATCCCAGCTAGGTATCCCAGCCTCATCATGCAAGAAGCACAGAAGCTCTATCGAAGAGAAGGAATTCAACCTACAAAAGAAGAAGACCGACTTCTCTAACGACCATGGTCAGTACATAAAAAGTGATGGCAAGTCATTTCATCTTTTGAAAAGACAAAACCTGGAAATTACAATTACAAAAATCCAACAAGTGAGTTCGAATCTGCCCTGGATGCTCACGAAAAACAAATTGTTTCATCGACATAAATCACATGTAACGGTTTGAATTAATTTATTAACTGTTGTGAGGACAAAAAACAGTACACAAGAAAAGGAATAGGAGAAATATAACTAAATTGGAAACCGAAGGACAAAAACACTTGGAAACTTTTATTGATCAAATTCTCAGTGCATACGAGTCTCTTGGGCCACCTCTTTTAATTTAGTCTATTTTGTTATTCCAACTATATTTCATTATTCAACTTACATTTCATTATTCTAACTACATAGGTAAATTTACAATATTTGTTGTCACATTTTTAACAAACTCCACCTTGACAACAAATTTTCCTAATGCCCATTCATCATCTTTTCTGCAAGCCAAGAGAAGCAAGACACCATCTCATCTTCTCTACTGTAACTGGCTTCGTGAATATATTTGCATGATTCTCGTGTGTGGACCTTCTTGAGGACTACTTTGCCGTCTTCGATTACATGTTTCACAAAGTGATAGGTCTTGCTGTGATAGGTTGGATTTGTAGCTAAATGAATAACGCTCTGATTGTCACAAAACACATTGACTTTCTCCTGCGTCCTTCCAATCTCATCAAGCAGACCTTTTAACTAGATTGCCTCTTTACAGGAATCTGAAGCAGCTATATACTCTGCTTCAGTAGTGGACAAAGAAACTATTTCTTGAAGCTTTGACATCCAACTGATTACTCCACCTACAAGAGTAAAAACATAACCTGTAGTAGACCTCCTTTTGTCCAAATCACCTGCATAATCAACATCCACATATCCGCAGACTGTACCTTCACGACCATTAAAGCTGATGCAATGGTCACTTGTGCCTCTCAAATACCAAAGCACCCATTTCACTACTCGCCAATGTTCTTCCCCTGGATTTGCCATTGCCATGAACCTGTTGACAACTCCAACTACATGTGAAATGTCAGGTCTTGTAGATACCATCGCATACATTAAGTTTCCTGCCGCATTTGCATATGGTACACGAGACATATACTGTTTTTCTTCATTAGTTCTAGGACTTAAATCCGAAGAAAGCTTAAAATGGAAAGCTAATGGAACATTAACAGGTTCCACATTTTTCATACCAAACTTTTCAAGTATTTTCTCTACATACTTCTGTTGTGATAACCAAAGCTTACCATTCTTCTTGTCTCTGTGTATCTCCATGCCCAAGATATGTTTTACCGCTCCAAGATCCTTCATTTCAAACATCCTAGACAACTGAGTCTTTAACCTGCTGATTTCTTCCATGCTTTTGCTTGCAATAAGCATATCATCAACATATAACACCAACATAATGAATATGCCATTGAAACTTTTAAAGTATACATAATGATCATACTCACTTCTGATAAAATTTTGGCTCACCATGAAGGAATCAAACTTCTTATACCATTGCCTGGGTGACTGCCTCAGGCCATACAATGATTTCTTGAGCTTGCAAACTAATCTTCTGCTGCGACCTTGTACAAAACCTTCTGGCTTATCCATATATATCTCTTCATCCAAATCACCATGAAGAAAGGTTGTTTTAACATCTAACTACTCTAACTCAAAAGGTCAAGTAAAGCAGTTAGTGCTAACAAAGTACGAATAGAAACAAGTTTAACTATTGGTGAAAAGATCTCATGAAAGTCAATACCTTCAACCTGAGAATACCCTTTTGCAACCAGTCTCGCCTTATACCTTTCGATACTTCCATCAACTTTTCTCTTCAACTTGAAGACCCATTTGCACCCAACAATGCTTCTCCCTTCAGGAATTTCTACAAGATCCCAGGTATTGTTCTTGGCAAAGGAGTCCATTTCTTCTTCCATAGCATTTTTCCATATCTTGCTATCTGCATCATCAACTACTTCCTGATAACAAGATGGTTCCCCATCTTCAGTAATCAATGCAAACGATGAAGCAGAGTCTTCACACCTTTTTGGTGTTCTTATTTCCCTTGTAGACCTTCTTAGAGTGACTGGTTGCTGACTGGATTCTCGAATTTCTCCAGTTTCCTCTACTTCTCCACCTTTTTCAGAAGTTTCTCCTTCCTTTCGAATTTCTGGAAAAGGTACAGTCTCCAATTGAATCTGCTGACCTTGTGATACCTGCTTCTGTTCAACTTTTTCAACATCTGATTTTAAAAGAGATTATTCATCAAATGTTACATCTCTACTAATGACTATCTTCCGTGAAGTAGGATCCCACAACCTGTATCCCTTCTCTAAATAATCATATCCAACAAAGACACAACATTTTGATTTTGGATCTAATTTTGAACGCTGATTTATAGGAATAAGAACATAGGCATCACAACCAAAAATCTTCAAATGCGAATAATCACAAGACTGACCCGACCAAATTTCTTCAGGAATTTGATAGTTTATTGCAACCGAAGGTGATCTGTTAACTAAATAACAAGTAGTAGATACTGCTTCTGCCCATAACTCCTTTTGCAGATTAGCATTAATAATCATGCTTCTGGCTCTTTCCATAAGATTCTGATTCATCCGTTCAGCAACACCATTCTGCTAAGGAGTATAAACAACAGTTTTATGTCTAACTATCCCTTCATCCTTACAAAATTGTTAAAATTCTAAAGAGGTAAATTCACCGCCATTGTCAGTTCTTAAACATTTAATTGATTTTCTTGTTTTCTTTTCCACCATTGTTTTAAATTGTTTAAACACATCAGCTTTCCTTTTCAACATATAGACCCAAAATTTTTGGGAGAAATCATCAATAAACGTTAAAAAATATAAGGCACCTCGATAGGACACAGTAGGAGATGGTCCCCACAAATCAGAATGAATGTAGTCCAAAATCTGCTTACTATTAGGATTTCCAGACTTGACTCTTTGTTTACATTGTTTGCCAAACACACAATATTTACAAAAATCCAACTTCAAGGACTTCAAATTAGGAAGTAGCTTGTGGTTCATCAGTACTTGAAGACCTTTCTTGCTCATGTGACCCAACCGTTGATGCCATAGATGAGAACCCTCTTCTGCTTTCACTGACACGATCATCGCTTCACTAACTTGAGTGCTTCCTTTGAGTCTGTACAGATTTCCGACCTTTTCAGCCTTCATCACAACGAAGGCTCCTTTTGAGACTTTCAACACTCCATTTTGACCTGTAAATTTATAATCCCTCGAATCCAAAACTCTCAAGGAAATCAAGTTTTTCTTTAGATCAGGTACATGCCTAACATCAGATAATGTTTTAATTGTACCATCATACATTTTAATTTTCACATTACCAATCCCAACAGTCTGATAAGATGCATTATTTCCCATGAATACAGAATTACCATTTACAGTTTCATATGATGAAAACCAATTTTGGTGCGGACTCATATGATGAGAAGCACCAGAGTCTAATAGCCAATAGTCAGCATCTTGTGAGATATTACAAACAGGGAGAGCTTCAGCAATTAAAACCTCATCAACCATACCTGAATCTACCTAATTTTCTTCCTTGTTGTTGTTTTCTGACTCCTTCCGTTTCCAACAATCCTTTTTGAGATGTCCTCGTTTGTTGTAGTACAAGGTTTCCAATTTTCCCCACAACCCTGCAGTTGTGCTCTCTTCAACAATATTGAAAAGAACATCATCTGCCAAACATAACCAAATTGTACTAAGGGCTCGGGCATCCATGTCCTCCCAGTCCGAATCTATCATGTTAGCTGGTTTTTTCTTTACCCCGCCTAGTGCTTTGTGCAACCCCTGTTGCACTAGCAAATCCTTAGCCTTCAACTTCCACAATGCAAAATTATTTTCTCCGGTGAAGTTATCCACCTCAAATTTTGCATTTGACATGTTTGCCATTTCATCTCCTAGTTTTTCCTTCTCTTTCCAACTAGGATTTTTCCTTCTTTCCCAACTAGGGTTTTAAAGAAAATTTCCCTCTTCAGCTAGGGTTTCAAGGTTTTAGATTTTCCTTTCTATTACTATAATTTTAATAGACAATAAAACCCCTTCAATTTCAATTTCTGCACAGAAAACCTACTTCGTTTCAAAAACACAGATAAACAGAAAAACCCTATTCCATTAATTTTATTTTCTCAATTCTATTTTTGCTTTAAAAAAAAAAAATTCCTTCTCTTTTATCCAGAAAACTGACCCTTTTATATGGCAAAATCAATACCTTCACAATTTCTTTAAACCTTCAATCTAAACAAAAACTTAGCCATGATTTATGTTTTTTTTTTTTTCAGTATTCTGCTCAGAAACCCTATAAAAGAAACATAGATTTAAAAAAGAAAACTTCCATTCATGCATCGATGAAGTTGATTTAAAAATACCCGGCTTCTATTCAGCAGCGATGGCTCATATCAACATTGCTGCAGCCATCAACTCTGCGTTCACAACATTCACACTCAATTCTGCCCAACATCACTCTCCTCCCAGCGGCAACAACAATGGCCGACAGCAGTTCTTGGCTTGTTTATCCAGCTTTCCACACAGATTGGCTTCTAATAGGAAACAAACGGCTCTACGGCTACAACCATGGCCTTCTCTTCGATGGTCGGCCTCAGCAGCACCTCTGCAGCAACCGGCAGGCATTGGTGGCTCTCATAGTAGGCTTCGGCTCTCTAACAGTTGACTTCTCTCTCGATGGCTGCTCCCCTTCAAATGCCCAATTCTTCAGAGCAGTGGCTTTTCTTCTTTCAATGTCTTGACAGTCGGTCTCTTTAGTTGAACGGCAGCCTGACCTCTACCTATTTCTCCTCGGCAGTCTTGGCAACCTCTATCATAACAATGAACAATCCTTATTGCCACGATAATCACTCGACAAATCCAGCACTTCTCCGGTAGTAGTTACATGCTTGTCTGCTTCACTGCGTCCTTGGCTTCTCTCTCCACAATTTGGGCAGCTTCTCTCTCCACGATTTGGACAGATAGTAGTGGTTCTCCATTGCAACTTTCAACGGTCCTTTATTCTTTTTTCTTCTTGCATCGAACAGCGGACAGCCAAAAAACCTCACACGGTTCTTGAACCTTCAATACAGCAGACAGAAGGCTCTTGGCAGTTGATTAAACAATCTTCAATACAACGGATCCTCCAAGGCTTCGATTAGGCTTTGATACCACTTGCTGTGAGGAAAAAAACAGTACACAAGAAAAGGAATAGGAGAAATATAATTGAATTGGAAACAGAAGGATAAAAACACTTGGAAACTTTTATTGATCAAATTCTCCATGCATACAAGCCTCTCGGGCCACCTCTTTTAACTTAGTCTATTTCGTTATTCCAACTATATTTCGTTATTCAACTTACATTTCGTTATTCTAACTACATAGGTAAATTTAGAATATTTTTTGTCACATTTTTAACATTAACATTAGAATTTGACAGAGGGTAGAATAATATTGCAAGGAAATATGACAGCTCCGCACTGGCACAACCATGCCAATGTTATTTCAATGGTATTTGGAGGTAAGGGAAGAGTGGAGATTGTATGCTTGGAGTCCGCAAACTCAAGCTAGGAAGGGGGGAAAGTGAAGGGGAAGGGGAGATGCAACATGGGCAACAAAAGAGAAATGGAATTGTACAAAAGAGAAGAGGCCAACTAATCCAGGAGATGGCTTCATCATTATTGCAGGCTATCCATTTGTTCATATTTCAAATTCTAAAGAATCCTTTCAAATCCTTACTTTCCTAATCAATAATAAACACAATTCCATCAATCTAGTCACAAGTATATCAGACTAGTATGTCAGAATGGTTAGTTATATTGTTAATGATTGATATTTATGATATGAATGTATGTGTTGGGTTTTGCAGCGAAGAATTTAGCGATGAGGGAGATCAAGGGCTTCGAATTTAAGTCTTATAGTGTAACTCAAATCTTAATGCAGAAAGGACACACATAAAATTACAAAGGATGCAAACCAGATTGTAGTCTATCTATCAGTGGAGGAGACTCAAGAACAAGACAACTCAAGATCTTTCTGGAAAACAACGCATCATATCCACGTTTACTTGTTGTAATTAAATTGGCTTGAACGGTTCATTATCTTGACTTATAGATTAGTATTCTTTTTGTTTTTATTATTACAAATTCCTTTTTTCTGTGTTAGGTTATTGCTATTCATTTTTTTCTATGCTAAGCTATTACTAGTCATATGAATTACTATTAGATAAATGTATATTTTGGTTGTTCTAAGCTATTGAGCATTATACTTTTCAGAGTGATATTTTCAACGTTAGGTTTCCCACCTAATTCATGTTATTTAATTGGCTAATTGGCTCTTGGGTACTCATGACCTAGAGCTATATCAGGGTCCTTAAAATGAGCCTATGAATGAAAAAGAAAAAAATTGCAAGGTTAATTACCCAGACATTAGTGGATGTGAAGAGAAGCTCCAGTGGATGTGAAGAGAAGCTCGAGCCAGTCAAAATTTGAAGTGGCAGTCATAATCAAAATCAATTTATGTTCTCTCCATATGGAGAGAAACAAAGTTCAACTTGAGACAAATGACTACATACCTGCAAGTGCTGGAGAGAGAAACAATGTTCAAAATTTGACAAATGAATCCATACCTGCAAGAATTGTAGAGGCTAATGTTGATTTCAACGATTTGGGTCTATCCTTGCAATAGAGGAGTCCAAATTTGGAGTGGTGGGAATGTTGCCATCAAGGGGAAACCAGAGCAAGCTTATGAAGTGGTATGGATGCCTCAACACATTTCAGGCCTAAAGCGAGCGGACGGAGTAGTTGGACCAAAGGAAAATGGAGGGAACATGCTTGTAGGGGAGCAACAGAAAGAAGAAGAGAGCAGTGGAAAGAAGAATAAAGGTCCGAGAGAGAGCTTACCTACAATGCAAAGAGGAAAGAAGAAGAAAGGTCTGAGAGAGAGTTTACTTGCAATGCAAAGAAGAAGAGAGCAGCGAAAAGAAGAAGAAAGGTCTGAGAGAGAGATTACTTACAATGCAAGTTTTAATGTAATAAGCATGCAACTTTCCACGATTGTGTGCTGCCAAATAAGTAAGTGGGAAAAGAATAAAAGAACCCTTTGGATAAAACAAACATTTGATAAACCAAGCAGAGACGTAAGACAAATTTTGAAACAAAGTTTGGATGGCAGATACTTTGGATAAAACAACATAGACCAAAACACTCCACCAAGAAAATTTTGGATAAAATGTTTAAGAAGAAATTAAGATTTTGGATAAAAGTTTGAGAGAGGGCTTACTTACAATCAAAGCTGTAATGTCATAAGCATGAAAATTTCCACGATTATGCACTGCCAACACTACAAGAAAAAGCCCCTTTAGCAGAGATTATAACGGAGATTTTTAGTGTTATAAAATTGGCCAAAATTGTCAAAAAAACATTTGCGGTAACAGAGGTTTTAGCGGAGCTTCTAACAGAATTTCAACACAACTAAAAAACATAAGAGGCCAGAGGTTGTTATGGATGTTTGTCTCATTGGTGTGCTAATCAAGTTTCAATGCACAAATGCATTTTACATTAAACACACCGGTACTGTAAGCCTACCTAGGACCAGGACATAAAATAAATTTAGGATACCCTGGGGCATTTAGAAAAGTCTTGGTGCGTGTCAACCAGACAGTCACCCGGAGGCAGTCGAAGGTGCATGTACCAGGCCATTAAGGTGTAAAACCGCACTGGACGCACGGTAGGCGATACAATGCACCGAGTCATTCTAATTGGTATTGGTATTTCTGCGGTGCCCATAGGTTGTATCAACACACCCATGCGTATTATTATGCAAAAAAATTGGCACGTATTATCACACAAATGCACTGAGCATTCTAATTGTTATTAGTATTTGTGTTGTGCCCATAGGTCATAGAAACACATAGGTGAGCAGTCTCACATAAACACGCCGATGCGCAGTATCACACAAACTCGCCGAGTGTTCTAATTGGTATTGGTGTTTGTGTGATGCTCATTGGTTGAAATGCACCGGTGCGCATTATCATACAAACACACTGGTGTTCATTTTGTATTATTTAGAAACATCGACCTGTAAAATTGTAATTATTGTGAGTTTTTTAAAATTCATTATTCATCAAAAGTCGACACATATCTTATAACATTATTCATATAAATTATATTTTTATTAGTGCATTTTAATGTGATGTTTGGATTAATTTGTTATATCATATCATCAGATTTCACATCTCTTCATTATAATATTTAATCATCCATATAATTAATTAGTGTTGTTACATTTCACAGTGACAATGGAGAACACAATAGTATAAATTAAAATGTATTTTATTTTATATATATATATGAATAAGACACTCTTTTTCATACAAAATGGGACAGATATTGGTATCCCTTTGTCTTTCAATTGGCACACTATGTCCATTACATTAAATAAAATGTCTGATTTCACAGAGAAATATTTTAAAAAATACAACGCCTTGCTTTGATATCCAAACATATTGATCATCATTCTTCGCTTGAACTACTGTCACTGCTCAATCTACTTCCATGAATTTTCTTCACGATGTTGATTGTTTTCTTCTTCTTCACCTTCCATCTATAAACATAAAAATAAAGTGTAATGAGTGTATACATTGGTGAGAATAATGAAAATTGCAATATTAAATAATATACATCAATGTAAATCGAAAAGAAATGACATACCATAGCAATAATTGACTCATGAACTATACACATTCTTTTAAAACCAAATTTCATGCCATCTTTAAAAATCTCATTTGTTGGCGAGTTCCATACTTTGTTTTGTGCAAGTTTTATACCCCATAACAAATCATATATTTAATATAAAAGATTTTTTTGTTCTATTAATTATAGAATGAGCTAAGTAAAACAAGATCGATATATGCTTGAAATTTCTACAATTAATTTCTGGTATGGAAACATATACTGACAACCCATATTTAACCCAATGTCAATCAATTTGTTTGATGGTTCTTCTTTGTATTTTAGCACCTATTTGAAGACATTCAATGATGAGTGTTGTAAAACAACTTAAAATACAAAAAAAATGAAATCTAGTTAAGTTGTTATAAGGAAGTAACCATTACTCACAAACTTAGATATCGACCCTTTTCTTCCTGGTCGTCTTGTTTTATGTGCTGAATGGGTTCCATTTTTTTTTTCTATTCTACAAGAAAATAATTGAAAATTAATATTTAATGCTAAATTGTTTATTTATTGTACCGAATCGAAAAATTCAATGATTACATATTAAATTCAAGAAGCACGTTGTTGTTGAGATGACTTCTCGTGCGATGCAATTATGTCCATTTCTTTGAAAATCTCCTTGTACACCTTTTTGGACATTCCTACTAACATATTTCTGATATCAGCTCGTTCATCCTTTGAGATTTTCATAATCTTCCTTAAAATTTAACATCACAATAAAATATTTAATTTTTATATTGATATATGAAAAGTAAATATAAAAAAAGTGATATTTATAAATGATTGCTTTCTAGTAATATATGCATATAATTCTAGAAAAACATTTAAAGGAATATTACTTTTTCATTCCTTCTTTTTTTGTTGTTGTAGGTTTTTGCTATTAAAAGTCTCACATGTCTCATTGAAAAATTCTCTGGAAACCCATCATATACTTTAGATAAAATTTGGTCCTTGGAATCATTGGATTTATTTTTGTATTGTAAGTGGAAAGAACGTCTATACATTCATTCCACTAGATCCCTAAAATTTTTGTAAAAAATTTTCCCCCTTCCGTTAACCTCCAACACCACTCCAGATGAGCTAAGGAGAAATTCATTTTCATTTACAAGTTCTATTTTTTTAAATTTTCTTAGAACAACATTCCTTTTCTGAGATGCTGGTCACTGTAGAACATTAAACATATGTGAATTAATAGATTCTTTGAAACATGTTATCTAATATTTTTAAGTATATTATTAATGAAAATTAAAAAAAAGAAACTCATATTGGATCAAAAGTAATTTTTCATTCACCTGATTCATCCTTCTCCAATTTTTCCATCAAGCTTTTACACTCTTCTGGTCCTAGATCAGAAATAATATTATCGAGCTTCATCATTTTGTGGCTCTGCATGATACATAGTAAACAATACATATTAGTTAAACTTATATATAGTTCAAAAAAAAAAAAATTGTAAAGAATTTACAAATAACTTTCCTTTTTTTCTTTTCTCGATGTGCTATTAGTATTTTTGTTGTTTGATCTCTTATCAGTCATTTCTTTATCAATATGAAACCTGTACCATACCATTCACTAATATATTTTATAAATAAGTCACAAACTTTTCAGGTTAAAAAAAAAATCAAGAAAGCAGTTCGCCTTTCAAGCAGTACACACCGACGTCAGTGCGGCGTGTTCTTATAAACACACTGCCAAAATAGTAGAAACACCGTATGATGCTCTCTGTCAACAACACGAACCTATGCATTATATGTTAATGAGCACACTGATTAACACAGAAAAATTAATAAGAATCCTCAAATGTTAGATTTTGTAGCATATAATGTTGTGGAAGGGGCAGTGTGTCATGTTCTAAAAATGCACCGAGAAAACAGGGGACCACTGTACGATGCTCTCTGTCAACAAGGAGACACGGTGCGTTATATGTTAACCAGTGCACCGATTAGCATAAACATAAAATAAAAAACTATTTTTGTCAAATAGTACATGCGTTGTGTGCTATTTTACACAAGGTGAATAGATTAAAAATAAATCAAAATTACATTTTTTTTATTAAACAGTACTTACAGGGTGCGTTGTGATAAAATAGTGCACCAGTGCACTATTTTACACACGGCACAAAAAAAGTGTTTTATAAAAATTCACGCAAGGGCCGACATGGATTGGGATCTTACTCTGCAAGTCCTCCTATGGATTAGATACCATAGGTCTATATATGTAGCAATGAAAACCCTACAAATATAAAATAAAAACCTGTAATTCTGAAGTCACAGAAATAAGAATAAGAAAGGGCAGAAACAAAAAGAATCAAGGGTTTAGCGTAAGAATGGTTTTTTTTTTAATCTCAAAATGAACAATAAAATTTAAAATTTTTATTTATCGTGTATTAAATCAAACAAATAATGTAAAAAAATTGATTATTACGGTAAAAATTAATCACGCTATGGTTTGAAATTCTATGCTACAAGGTTTGAATTATGAGAGGTTCAGAATTCTGATTGTATAAATAGTTTTGTTCGAAAGTATTTCGCTGCTCCACAGTGATCTCATGCTCTCTTACTCCAGGTATGTCTCTCGTGCAAATCTCCCCCCCTGAAAATTTTTGCAAAAATAATGAAATAATAAAAATTTGTTGCTATTTAAGGAATTGTTTTATGAAATTAGATTTTCGAAAATAATTTTCTGCCCACTTTTCAATTTACCATTTTTTTCACTTAAAAAAAGTAAACTTGTGTTTTTTTATTTGCAGCTATTCAGCACTTGTGCATCAATTAATAAGACAGAACCTGTGAGCAGTAACTAAAATGCATTGGTATGATTAACTACACATGAGCACTGATAACAATAAGTCCATTTTCAAGGCACCGAAATTACTTTTAGGTGTGTACACCAAAATTTATTGTTGATTTTTCTCAAATGCGGGGAGAAAATATCATAATTATATTGAACGGACAATTATTCAAAATCCAGCTTGTTCCATAATATTTCTCAAAGTCCATCAGGAGTTCTCCCTATCCATCTCAAGACGTAATATTTACTTCAAATTTTATTTATATTTTCATTATCTAATTGAATTTATGTTTCTTATCCATGTCAATCAACCTAATAAAATTAATGTATATAAATTTACACGCTCATGCAGATTCAGAATTGAGTTTAGATGCACAAAATATTCAAACAACTACAAAATGTTGAAAGCTCTTATCAGGAGCAGCATACCGCAAGGCGCATTTGGTAGATGAAAATCGATCGCTGCTTCACCCTTCCAATTGTAACATTGCATCTTCTAGCCACAATCCTCAGAAACATATGGTAATAATAATTGTTTGGTATCTTAATGTAATTATTTCAATATCAAACCAATTAATCATGCATTGTCGACGTGCTTACTAATTGATATCATATATTTTTTACTAATCATGTTAAAATATACTTTTTGAAATTATTAGGATTCTAGTGATGATGAGCGACCTACCTACCATCTTCTGTTGCACCCCACGACAATATCAAATCGATAGAAGGCTGAATTAAGAGAAAAAATCAGAGAGGAATGATACCAAGAATGGTTGAATCAACCACCTATTCAATTCCCACTACGTCCAGATTGACCAATAATTATTAATGACTATAGAAATAGTAGTTCTTCATAAGTTGGAAATGGAGGTAATCAAATAGAGGTTGGCATGGATGATTACTTAAGGGATACAACTACCATGGAGACAATGTTGTTAGATGCATTCAACAACGATGATCAGCTAGCGGATGATGCTCATTTCGCTGATACCTTTTTTGAAAGCCTTAAATTTTCTTCCACTACCCCTCTCTTTGGACTTGGTGGTTAGTCAAATTCTACCAAGTTTGGGACAATGATGTTACTGTACAACTTGAAAGAAAAATTTGGCTTGTTGAATGCATGTTTCTCAAAAATTTTGAGGTAAGTGACCTTAAATTCGTCCCTTATATTTTGAGAAATATAATCACACAATTAACATTACAAATGGTAAATTTTATGAATGTTAATAATTATATCGGCATTAATTTATTGTTGGAAATATTTTCATTGATGGCAAAGGAGCAGAGAAGCAGCAGCAATAAGGCAAAGGAGAAGATCAGGAAATGATGCAGTGAGAAAGCATAAAAGAGAGGCAAGGAGTAGCAGAGAGGCAAGGAGCCACACTAGACCATCAACAAACGCAAAGGAGCAGAGAGGAGCAACATTATAATCAAATAAGCAAAGGCAGCAAAGGCAACAAAAGAGCAAAGGCAGAAAAAGAGCAAAGGAAACAAAGGCATCAAAGGAAAAAAGCTAGTTCAAGTCTTGAATGTATTGGGTCAAGTCGTGAACGTGGGCAGAGTCATGCATGAGAGGTTCGAGTCGTGTATATTTATGTTCAGAATAGTGCATCGAGTCGTGAATGAGTTGGGTAGAGTCAAGCTAGTTTGTGTTCAGAACAGTACACGAGGGCACATGTAGTTCAATGGGTCAAATAAACAAATGGATAAAATCATACACGTAAGGGTCAAGTTAGAAAACGAGAGTGAAGCATAAACAGAAGGTCATGATCAAGTCACAGAAATTACAATGAGAGAATGGACACACCAGATTAGGTCGCATTGGCCAGAAGACGATTGGTGCAAATTTCAATCGGTAACTTTTATATTTACATGTTAAGACATCGTAATTTATTTAAGTTGTGATGCGAAGCATATCGAATATCACATAAGATAAGGAGAACTGTTATGGTAAATGTTAAAAGGTCCGACGTGCAATAAGGTTTTCTCATCGGGTTTTGAAATCGTGAAATAGAAAATATTACAAAATTATTAAACTTGTGAAGTGCAAGAGATGATGTGGCAGCTAACATGGCAAGTGAAGTGGTTGCTGGCATGGCAGACGACGTGGACCTGACCCCAAAAATCCAAAATACATCTTCATGACACGACAGGTGACTTGACAGACGACATGGCAGATGACATGGTAGACAATGTGGCAGTGATGTGGCACCCTAGTAGGACCCGCACGTTTATCGCAGATCGAAAGTTGCAAGTGGTGATAACCAGAGATCAGAACGTTCTGTGATAAGAAATTTGTGAAATGGAAAGTGCGATAGGAAATTGTGATAGTGAAGTTGCGAAGTGGTGGGACCCAATCACAATTCACAATTCACAAATTTAGAAGGCTAAGAACACAAGAGTTTAGATTGATTCCACCGAAATGGGAAATGAAAAATGCACTGGACGTGATGCAACATAGAGCTAAATTTTAAAATATTTCAAGTCTGGGGCTATGGAGATTTCCTTAATAAATCACATCTGAAGATCAACAGGCACATATAACATGAAACACAAAAGCAATGCCAAAATGTGAAGTGCAAAGTGGAGTAGACGCGTTGCAGCTAAAATTTTAATTCTAAAGAAATTAACGTCCAGGGCTAGGTATATTTGGTTAAGAAATTGCATCGAGAGAATGATTGAGCATTGTATAAAAAAGTAACAAAGGAAGTTGCTGAAATGCGAAATAGGCTTAGACGTGATACCATTCAGAGGTAAATGCTAATGTATTTCAAGTCCAGTTTTATGTGATTAAGCTGTTGATGAAAGGAAAGCCTAAATGCAATAACAAAATTCAGGTAAGAAATAAGACCCGACACTCGTGTAGAACAGTGGTTGATGTGGATATGCTAGTTTATAAAGAAAAGTCTCAACGCAGGAGTAGACTCGGGAGAAAAGACCCGACACTCGTGCAAAGGTGTTATGTGGCTGCGGCTATTTATCAAACAAAAGTATGAATGCAAAGGAAGTAATCGGGTGGATAAGTGACCCAACACAGAGAGAAGAGCATAGAATGTTACGGGTAAGGTATGCAATAGGTAGAGGCTTTGTAAAACGTAAAGGCATGGGTCAAGCCAGGAAAAGACGGTTAGGCTACACTGTTGGAAATAAAACCATAGGAAGAGAAGAAAAAGGGACAACATGCAAAGAAGACAAAATGAACAGAAAAGAAATGAGTTGAAAGGAATGAATTAAATATTTTTGTAACTGTAAATGTAAATTCATTGAGTATTTTATATTTTTTGTGATGCAAAGGCAAGTCTCGAAGGCAAAGCAAAACTCCATTTGATACTGAAATAATTGTATATATTGTTGTAAAATTCTGAATATGTTGAGTGAGGAAATGAGTGGGTGGAAGGCAAAGAGGCATGCCTGTTCACTTCATATTCCCATATATAATGAAAACAACCATGAAGCTATGTATATAAAACATGTAATATCAGTGTGCATAGGAGGTGAGAAATCTGCATAATGAAATAGAGTGGAAGAAGGTAAGAGAGTTGCAGTAGGTTAGAGACTGGAAGGATGAGAGTGAGCAGATAGAGATGTTGTGCACTTCCAGAGCCGATAAGAAGTAGATATGAAGGATGAAATGGTAGCAGTGAAGGAGTAAAAAAAAGTTGATATCCAAGTAAATCATCATATGTTTTTATTGTAGTGTGAGGAAGTTGGAGATTTCATATCAAGTTGTAGCTTGATAGATGTCAAAGATCTCCTCATATAAAAGTTGGGATAGGCTATGATGGAAAAACCAACAAATCCAAGGTAGAATATAACAAGAATATCATTTTTGTAAAAGCTGTAAATGATAATGAAGCAGCAAAAAGGGGATCCAGAGAATTAGAAGCCAGCAAGACCATGATGTATAATGAAGCAAACATAAACAAGCAGAAACCTCACGTGACAAAGAAATAAATGAAGAAACAATCAACTACAAAAGGCTCATCACTCCTAAGGATAAATTGAACAAATTCGGAAGATGTCAAAGGAGGTTCCTTCCTCCTATGAGAAGTATCACTTGTTTTGCTGACTACAAACCTAGACATAATGCGGCATACTGTAAGACAAAGAAAATCTAGTCCAACCAGAAAAATATACAGCAAATAAAAAGACTACCTCAAGCAAAAAAATGGAGAGGAAAACATTTCACAAGGTACACACATCATTTTCAAGGCTATTTTTATTCATGCAATTAATTTGGACATAAATCTGTTGAATGTAAATTATGTTTAAAAACGAGCACAAAATTTTATACATTAGCTCAAATGTATCTAGGTAAAATAAGATGTTATGTGTGCTACAAGCTTGGACACAAAGAAAATGACTGGAGACTGCCATGTACACTAAAGGAATCTACACAGATGATGGAACCAAATCAAATCAGACAAAACTGTAAATAAAAAAGAAATGCATAAATTATGGGGAACCACAACAAAGTATAGAAGAAGAAGAAAAATGTGGAGTCTGTTACTTTAATGACATTATGAATCCATCATAGGCTTAGGGGGATCTCCTCCAGGAAGCAATGTAGACATCCAGCCAGGGTTAGACAAGAAGCAACTTCTCAGGGGGAGAGCAGCCCATAAAATTTGTCACATAAGAGCTAGAGCTATGGAGCTGTTAAAGATCTATAGAGGATTATTACATCGTATGTCACTTAACAAAATGCTCTTAAGAAGGATGAATAAGAGAAATCTTTATCATTTTTATATAATTACATCATTCATCAATTGGTATTTGGAGCAAGCAGCCTACCTATCAGTAGAATACCGTGTTATTAGTGGAGCAGTGGTATGGTACAGGTCCTCGGGATCAGATTATTATGGTAGGATTACATCAAGGTAGTATTCCCAGTGTTATCAGAATTATAGTATATGTGGATTAAGCTCTCATTTCTCTCATTATTGCAAATTATTTTCTTATTGTAAATATTGGAGAATGTCAAGCTGCATTATTAAATCATGGAAAGGTTAATAAAAGTGACAAAGGATCATTATCTTGTTTTCATTTGAAGTGTTATATTGAGCATTGAAGCAATATATATTCTTGTATATAACTGCATGTCTTCCTCAAGTCAGTACGGGTATATCTTCAAGGCCTCTTTCTCAAGATCATTCATAAAACTGCGTGAAGTCTGTTTGCTGAGATTTCAATTAAACAACTTGAAGATGTTTTGTTGAAGGAAATTGTGATAGAACAGGTGAAGTATCTGAAGTATGAAGGGCTAGTTGTGTTAATGTTACTATTGAAGCTCAAGAGTATTTTATTGATTCATCTAAATCCTACCTCAACATAAAGGAATTGCTCATATTTCACCATTGCAGAGAGGTTGATCATTGACATACATAACCCCCTTATGTCATAAATAAAATTGTATAGGTTATAAGTGAGACTGACCAATGCATCGAATGTATCTAACCTCAAGGGTTTGTTTTGAAAATACTCTGTAGAGTATTAAAGTCATTTGGTCTTTTATATTGAAAGATATTGTCTAATATTACAATAAGTTGTAAGTTTTAGTTTGATTCATTGATTCACATCAACATCAAGAACTTTTGGCTTGTAGTGATTATATATTAAGAATTCTAGCACATATCACCACTATCAAGTAGTAATGGAAAAAAGTACAGAACATCCAATGGTGACATGCCTTCCAGCATTCTCATGAGGTTGGGATAGCATCAATTTGTTGTGTATATTCATGCAATATCAATGATTTTAATATTGTTTTCCCAAAAACTCTTATACACCAGTCTGAGCAGCAAGGTATAAAGACAGAATGAAGAAGGCCTATACACAACTCAGGAAGAAGTAATGCAAATATGGAAACTACACTGAAAAATGGGTAACCTTTTGCCATTGATGTCAAAGGGGGAGGAAAAGCAACCAAAAGAGGAGAGGCACTTCTGAAAATCAAGCAGAGGAAGAAAGACACTTCTCAGAATGAAAGGGGGAGGATGTCTTGGAGGAAGTATTGGAGTATTGGTGGATTTGTTGCCATCAATTCCAAAGGGGGAGACTGTTGGAAATATTGTCATTGATGGGAAAGGACAAAAAAGGAGTAATAGCAGAATTATCATTGATGGAAAAGGAGCAAAGAAGCAACAACAATAAGGAAAAGGAGCAGATCAGGCAATGATGCAGTGAGAAAGCATAAAAGAGAGGGGAGGAGCAACATTATACCATCAACAAAGGAAAAGGAGCAGAGAGGAGCAACATTATAATCAAAGGAGCAAAGGCAGCAAAGGCAACAAAGGAAACAAGCTGGGTCAATTCGTGAACGCATTGAGTCAAGTCGTGAATGTGGGAAGAGCCATGCATGAGAGGGTTGAGTCGTGTATCTTTACATTAAGAACAGTACAACGATTCAAGAATGATTCGGGTAGAGTCAGAGTATTTTGTGTTCAGAACAGTGCATGAGGGCATGTGCAATTCAACGGGTCAATTTGGAAAATGGGGAAAATTGTGAACACAAGGGTCAAGTCAACAAACTAGAGCAAAGCAGAAATGCATGGTCATGATCAAGTCACAAAAATTTCAACAAGATAATGGATGCACCGGATTATGTCGCATTGGCCAGAAGATGATTGGCGCACATCACAATCGGTAACTTTTATATTTACATGTTAAGACATCGTAAGTTATTTAAGTTGTGATGCGAATCATATCACATATCACATAAGATAAGGAGAACTGTTATGGTAAATTTTAAGAGGTGTGACGTGCGATAAGGTTTTTGCCGCGGGTTGAAAAATCGTGAAATTGAAAATATTGCGAAGTTCTTAAACTTGTGAAGTGTGGGAGATGATGTGGCAGCTGATGTGGTAGCTGATGTGGATGCTGAAGTGGTAGACAACATGGAAATGACCCCACAAATCGCAAATACATCTTGATGATGTGGCAGGTGACGCGGAAAATGATGTGGTAGGTGATGTGGTAGATAATGTGGTAGTGACCTGGCACCTCTGGGGACCCGAACCTTTATCGCAGATCAAAAGTCGTAAGAGGTGATAACCGGAGATCAGAAAGTTGTGCGATAAGAAATCTTGGAAATGGAAATTGTGATAGGAAAGTGAGATAACGAAGTTGTGATAAGAGGTGGGACCCAATTACAAATCACAAATCACAAATTCAGAAGGCAGAGAACACAAGTGTTTAGATTGATTCCGTCGAAATGAAAAATGCGAAATGGGCTGCACGTGATGCAACATAGAGCTCAATTCTAAAGTTTTTAAAGTCCAGGGCTCTCCGGATTTCCTTAACAAATCACATCAGAATATCGGCAAGTGCATATAACATGAAACACAAAAGCAACATTGAAATGCGAAGTGTGAAGTGGAGCGGATGCGATGCAACTCAGAATTTAATTCTAAAGAACTTAAACTTCATGGCTAGGTATATTTGGTTAATAAATCACATGGGGAGAATGGTTGAGCAATGTATAAACAAATAACAAAGGAATTTTCCGAAATGCGAAATAGGCCCAAACGCAATACTGTTTAGAAGTAAATGTTGATATATTTCAAGTCTAGTTTTATGTGATTGTGCTGTTGATAAAAGGAAAGCCTGAACGCAAGAAAATACTTGAGTAAGCAATATGACCCGACACTCGTGCAAAACAGTGGTTGATGTGGGTACACCAGTTTATAAAGAAATTTCTTAATGTAGGATTAGACTCGAGAGAAAAGACCCAACACTTGTGAAGAGGTGTTATGCGGATGTGGCTCCTTGTCAAACAAAAGTTTGAATGCAAAGGAATTACTCAGGTGTATAAGTGACCCAACACAAAGAGAAGAGCATAGAATGATGTCGGTAAGATATGAAATAGGCAAAGGCTATGTAAAACGTAAAGGCATGGGTCATGTTGGGCAAAGAAGGTTAGGTTGCACAGTTTGAAATATAACAGTAGATAGAGAAGATAAAGGGACAACAGGAAGAGAAGACAAAATGAATAGAAAAGAAAGAAGTTTAAAGGGATGAATTGAAATATTGGTGTAACTTTAATTGTAAATTCATTGAGTATTTTATATTGATTTTGATGCAAAGGGAAGTTTGGAAGGTAAAGAAAAACTCGTTTTGATACTGAAATAATTGTATATATTGTTGTAACATTCTAAATATGCTAAGTGAGGAAATGAGTGGGTGGAAGGTAAAGATTCATGCCTATTCACTTCATATTCCCATATAGAATGCGAACAACCATGAATTTATGTATATAAATCATGTACTATCAGTGTGCATAGGAGGTGAGAAAGCTGCATAATGAAATAGAGTGGAAGAAGGTAAGAGAGTTGCAGAAGGTTAGAGAGTGGAAGGATGATAGTGAGCAGATAGAGATGTTGTGCACATCCAAATTTGATAAGAATAAGATACAAAGGTTGGAAAGGCAGTAGTGAAGAAAGAGTAAAACGTAGCTGATATCCAGGTAAATCAACGTATGATTTTATTGTAGTGTGAGGAAGTTGGAGCTTCCATATCAAGTTGTAGCTTGATAGATGTCTAGTTGGAGTTGGTTGAGGTAGGAGCCTCCTATGGGTTGTAGCCTACAGAAAATACATGGGAGTTGGTGCTTCCATTTCAAGCTGTAGCTTTATAGATGTCTAGTTGGAGCTGGTTGAGGTAGGAGCCTCCTGTGGGTTGTAACTTACAGAAAATAGATGGGAGTTGGAGGTTCCTTACAAGTTGAAGCTTGCATAATTTGAGGTAGTAGCCTCTTGTAGGTTGGAGCCTACATAAAATCAGTGGTGAGAGGGATTTGGTTCTTTCCTTTGCATCACAACAATAATAAGATGTGGTATTCTCCCTTATGGGTTTCCACTTATATCTGTTGTCTTTGTGGTTGATGATTATGTGTTTATGTGATGTTTTAATATGATTAATCACTTGTTTTCCACACATTAAGATTGTCAGTTAATTATGTATTAATATGCTTATCAAATGAAGGTGTAAATTAGTTGAATGAAAAGAGTTTTAAATGTCCATGAATGTATTAAACTGATTCACCCCACCCCCCCCCACACACACACCCTTCTGAGTTTAACTAAGGGTTCATCAAATTTAATATTTTCCATGATCACCAACTACAGGTTATTCAAAGATAAGGTTCTTCCGAGTGATAATGTCTTGCCCGGTAGCTGTGAAGAGGCAAATAAATTGTTGAAAATGTTGGGTGTTGAGTAAATATCATATCATGCATGTACAAATGATTGTATTCTATATAGAGGATAATATGCAGCCAAAGAGATATGTCTGAAATGTGGGCATGACAAGTATGATAAATAAAAAGAGAAGTGTAAATCACGTGGTCCTCCTTTTAAGATATTGAGGCACATGCCTATAATCCCAAGTATTCAAAGGCTCTTTCATTGCAAATAATTAGCTATGTTATAGGGATGGAATGCCTCACACAGAAGTGAGTTGGGAGTTATGCGAATCCCAACAGATTCAATATTCATGAAGCATATAGAGGATACATGACCCAAAATATTCAATGATGAAGTACAAAGTCTATGACTTAGCATAGCCATGGATAGCGTCAACCCATATTCCCTCCAGAACACCAACTATTCTATTTGGCCTTTAGTAGTGATCAATAAAAATATCCCCCAAGTTTTTCCGTGAAGAATTAACATCTTATGTTGGCTCTTAGAGTCCCTGGTAGAAGACAAGTGAAGAATATGGATGTCTACTTACAACCACTGGTAGATGAATTGAAGGAAGTATGGGACGGGATAAATGTATATGATGTATCAATACCCATCATAGCAGAGAGGAATTTTACGTTGTATGGAATATATGCTTACACGACACATGATTATCCACGCTTAGGAGTTTGCTCTGGTAAGTTACATGTTTATTTGTTTATATATGTAACAATTTTCTTTCACATATTAGTTATTTAATTCGTTGTAATTGTTCCGATGTTCATGATATTCTTAAACATACCATGCATATATATTATACACAATAATCTCATAGGTCTTGAAACAAAAGGATATTTTGGATGTAAATGTTGTGGACCTTCTTTGAAAGATAAATGGTCCAACTACCTACGAAAGCCAGTGTATGACTTCTGCAGGGTATTCCTCCAAAAAGAGCACCCTTACAAAAGAGCAACATCCACTTTCAATGGTAAATGAGAGAGAACCCAAATTCCTCCAATAATGACACCAGCTGAATGGATTAGAGATATGAGAAAGAGAAGGAGGAGTTCATAGAAATGTTTTATCGAAATGGGGAGCATATGTTCAATGATCTAGAATTCTTTGACACCTATGTTGAGAAATTTCCCATTGGGATGAAAATGAAATATATCTTTTATAACCTCCCATATTGGGAGAATATTAAGATTACCCATTCATTAGTCCCATGCATATATTTATGTTGGAAAAATTACTGAGAGGGGGGGGTGAATCAGTATTTAGGGCTGACTGAAAACTTTTTACTTTTTCTTTCTCTAAAACCCATATGCTTCTTTACTGAAGCCAACTCGTGGATATCGTTAATAAAACTTGCGTATTACTAGAGATCTCATTATGAAGATAATTATTTACTTAGATCATTGCATCATTCATTCATTAGATGTTTAGTAAGCAATAAAATTGTGTAGTAAGAAAAAAATAAATCATCACACATAAGCAACACACATGAACACCAAGATTTAAGGTGGAAACCCAATTCGGGAGAAAACCACCGCTGTTGTCGTATCTGTCTTCAATATTTATTATAAAGAAAACTTCTTACAACCATGTACTAGCGCAGACTCATACCAGCACGCAGGCACCCACCTGCAGAAGGCTACAACCTTCTCTCATTTACCAGCCTCTCCTCGAAGGGAGCTACAACCCCCTGCTCTCGTTTACCAGCCTCTCCTGGAAGGGAGCTACTACCCCCTGCACTCGTTTACTAGCCTCTCCTGGAAGGGAGCTACTACCCCTTGCTCTCATTTACCAGCTACCAGTAGAAGGGAGATACAACCCCCTCACTGAAGGCTTCGACCCACAGCACCATTGCGGACCACGTTTCATCAATTTTCATACTGGATCCACCAGTTTTCACACAACATACCTTGCAGGCCTCTCCTCATCAGATTTTCAGACTCCACCCATTCCACACATACATCAAAATGAACCTTATAACCCATTCAATTCATTCATTGAATCATAAACCAATCAACCAACCAACCACTGATCTTTAAACGTAATCAACCAACAACATAATGAGTGTTCAAACAACCCAGATCCAGATTTCTTCGTTTTAGGCTTGCGCCAGGTCTTCATCATTTCTTTGCTGATCTTCATAGAGCTTTATCACTTCCTCGATCAACTCCATAGGTGCATCATAGATTCAGCGTTAACAGACAACAGAGTTCGATCATGTAGATATCTCTTAAAGAGATTTATTTATTTACAATCCTTACATATGAACACCCTGTTCTCTATTTCTCTTCTCCTTATATAGTTTTTCCTTTAGTAAAACCATGAGTCAAAACCATGAACCGCTAGTGGTATTCCTGGACGGGGTCAAAAATAGATAATCCAATGTATTAAAAATCGATCCAATCCAGATTGAAACCCCAACCTTCGTTCTTCCATGCACGAATCGTCCCAAAGGTAATATTTTATCTCCGCCATATAATATTATAACTATAACCCCAATGGTTATTTTAAAACTTTACACTTCCCCCGTAACATTAATTTTAATAAAATTTCAATGAACTTTTAACTCGGACTTCAATCTTCAAACAAACTGGATTTCATTCTTTGACCTCGGGCCCACATTGCAGTCGGCCATTTGCGATGTGCTATATGCGATGGTGCGATCAAACAAAAATGCGCAAAGTTAACATTTGCGATTTGCGATGGGATCGCATTGCAAATTGGCTATCAAACATATGGCAGAACACTTTTTAATATGCGATGGTGCGATATGTGATGGTGCGATAATTATAATATGCGATGTTGCGTTGGTGCGACGATCACACATCGCAAATATCCACATCAACAAGACATTTAAAATTCAAAACTTGTGATTTTGCGATTTGCACTAAAGTGGTGGGGACCACTTGTCCTCCCTTTTCAGACATTCAAAGTCTTTGGCCGTTTTATTCAATTTTCTTCATTCCTTCTACAAAAAGACTTTGCCCATAACAAAAATTAATTCTCCTCTACAATACTTGGCTGCAACCCATCAACAATCTGTTCTTTGTCTATTTTTCCAATTGATAGTTTAGGTGTTGCTCTTGTCTTTACCTTTGTTCTCTGCAACTTTTCTTTTCTCTATTACATCTGAAATGCTCTGTATCATTAAAAAATAGGACAAGTCAGTTTTCATCAAGAACAACTTCATCAAGTAGGTTGCCATCAAGGACAACACTCTGCATCAGATTGCCAAGAATCTCCCCCTTTGGACTTAATCGAAACCATGATGGTGTTTGTTCATCACAATAGATAGATACATTGATTATAACCATTATTCAAACAGCATGATACTCTCCCCCTATTCAAACACCATGATACTCTCCCCCTTTGACATCAAGGGCAAAGGGTGGATCAAAACCAAAACAAGGTTTTTCTCATCATGTAGAAAGAATAGCTCTGTAGATCTGATGTGCACTGAAGTTACCATGCTCCCCCTAATTTCACGCTGAATCTTCAAACATATTTTTCAATGAAGTACATGAATCTATGACCTTTCCTATCACCAAGGACTCATACTTACATCAATGATCCAACCAAGTGGATTTACATATGTGACTCAAGTACCCAACCAAGTGGGTTTACACATTCTGACTCAACTACCCAACCAAGTGGGTTTACAAATTTGAAGAAGTCCTTACATGACTGAATATAACAATTTACATCATAGGTCTCAACATAACCTTTTCATAAAATTACAAATATGACTTTTTATAACCAATACCAAAAATACCTCAAGAGAGAGATCATATTTCAGAACCATCATAATGCCAACAATGCATTACTCTCAGCAAGGCTAATGCTCCCCCTGAAACTGTTCTCTTGTCCTTGAGCTGACTCACTGTTTTTCTTATCAGAAAAACATACGCTTCTGTCTCCAACGGAACTCGTGTGTATACGCGGCTTTAGTTCATGAAACCCGCGTATGAAAAGTGAAATACTGAAAATTTCACAGCTCCATTTTCTCCTGGATTTATACATTCTGTACCTGTCTTCTGTTGTCACATTAGATGCACTGTTAGAAATAAACACAACCAGAATTACCAAACCAACCATGGGAATCACCATATATTTCTCCCCTTGTGATGATACATTAATGATTCCTATAATGTATCTCACATCACTCCTGCAGTCATTATGAGAAGTAAGCTTTAGAAGCGGAAGACTGCAGTAGGATTATTATCCCCTACGTTTTTGACCGGTCCTCCTTCTTTTTCCATCTTTGCTTGAAATTTCTTATTGTGTGCTGGAAATTATCCAATTTCTCAGATCTATTCATCCTGCATTCTTTTTCTACATGTCCATACTTGTTACAAGCATAACATCTTGCATGACCAGAAAAGTAAGCATAGGGATCATAATGTGTTTTTCTATTCTTTCTTCTATTGCAATCAGCTGCTTTATGACCATACTTGCTGCATGAAAAACAATATCCCTTAAAGAAACCAGAGTACCTTTCTGTGTAGAATCTGTTTGTTTGTGACTGAAATGATCTGCTTCTGCAATTGGCTGCAACATGCCCATAATTGTGACATTTAAAGCAATCATTATTGAACAAAGGAGGGAATTATTTCTTTTGATAGTTCATGATTGTCGGTTGACCTTTTGTTTCTTTTAACACTTCAGGTTTTGCATTATCCTTTGAATCTTTAGCACTTCCTTGTGAACTAGATTCTCCTTTAACAGTTTCATGAAAACCAAGACCAAATTTAATAGAAGGAGACCTTTGACTATTAAGAATATTGTCCAGAATCTTAGTACTATCTTGAAACCTCAAGAGTTTATCATTTTCTTCTAATTTACCTTTAAAAATGTTTACCTCAACCTCCAATCGTTGGCATTGCTTCTTCAAACTTTCTTCAACCCTTCTTCCTTCTTCTACTTGATCATTCAATTTTAGAATCTCTTCTTTCAACCGATTTTCTTTTTCTTCAAATGTTTGTAGAAGTTCTTCATTCTTTTTATTTGATTTTTCTAGATCTTCTTTGAGAGAGATGATTTCCGCTTCAAGTCTTTCACTTCGATTGGTTACTTCACCTTGCAGTCTTTGATATATTTCTATCTGTCCCTTCATTGTTTCTATCTGTCCATTCATTCTACAGATCATATCTTTGTAGATAGATTCCTTCCTTTTAAATTGATCCCAATCATTACTTTCACTTCCTTTTTCTCTATCTTCACCATTGCATGCACAAGGAAGTGAATTACAAGAACAACAATCAGTACCTGATTCATCTTCTTCGTTTTCTGCTGCACATATTTTCTGAGATATCTCCTTTCTTTGAGTAGCCTTCTTCTTTTGCTTCCTTTCCATGAGCACTTGCAGATTTTTGTCAGAATCTTCTTCATCTTCATTTGACACTTCATCATTATCTTCATTTGTATAGTAACTCTTTCCCTTTTCGAATTGTTTCCCTTTTTTCATGATTTTCTTCATAGGGACATTTAGCAGCATAATGACCAACTCTTCCACAAGTAAAACACTTGAAGGGAAGCTTACCTCTGAATCTTCCATTACCTGGTTGGAGTCTTCTCACAAAATTTGCTTCTTCTTCTTCTGATATATAACTTGATTATTTGACAACTTCCTTTTATTTTCCTTTTGCACATGCTTTAAAGGAAACTTCTTTGATTTGAGGGGGACCTCCTTTTCTCATTTCAAAATCAGTCAGGATACCATGTAGTTGAACAATAGTAAGAGTTTGAAGATCTTGCTTTTCTTCAATAGCTAACACTTTTGACTCAAATTTTGAAGTCAAAGATCTTAAGACTTTTTCAACCAGAGTATTATCAGTTATCGTTTCACCCAAATTTCTCATACGATTTACAATATCATCTAGACGTAAAAAGAAACTGGCAACACTCTCATCACTATGCATCCTTAAATTTTCATATTCAATTCTAAGTGTTTGGAGTTTTGCACTTTTTACCTTTGTATCTCCTTCATAGCTTAGAATGATTTTGTCCCATACTTCTTTTGCTGAATTTAGCTGCATCACTTTAACAAATTCTGATTCAGACATGCTTCCTAATAAAACATTGACTGCTTTGGCATTGATTTCATATTTCTTCCTTTTTTCTGCATCAGTAGGAATAATTTCCGGATACTGATAACCTTCTTCCACGATTGCCCATACATCTGCACCAAGACTTTGCAAATATGCTTTTGTTCGTATCTTCCAGAATAATAGATTACTTCCATTGAATAGAGGTGGCCTTATAGAAAATACTCCTTCATGACTTCCCGTTGCGACGGATCTCCTTCAAGCGATCAAGCTTTTGCAGAAGGACCAGATCTAATACCAATTGTTGGGAAAAATACTGAGAGGGGGGGGGGGTGAATCAGTATTTAGGGCTGACTTAAAAAATTTTACTTTTTCTTTCTCTAAAACCCATACGCTATTTTACTGAAGCCAACTCGCGGATATCCTTAATAAAAATTGCGTATTACCAGAGATCTCATTATGCAGATAATTCTTTACTTAGATCATTGCATCATTCATTCATTAGATGTTTAGTAAGTAGTAAAGTTGTGCAGTAAGAACAGAATAAATCATCACACATAAGCAACACACATGAACACCAGGATTTAAGGTGGAAACCCAATTCGGGAGAAAACCATTGATGTCGTCGTATCTGTCTTCAATATTTATTATAAAGAAAACTTCTTACAACCATGTACTGGCGCAGACTCATACCGGCATGCAAGCACCCACCTACAAAAGGCTACAACCTTCTCTCGTTTACCAGCTTCTCCTGGAAGGGAGCTACAACCCCCTTCCCTCATTTACTAGCCTCTCCTAGAAGGGAGCTACTACCCCCTGCACTCGTTTACCAGCCTCCCCTGGAAGGGAGCTACTACCCCCTGCTCTCATTTACCAGCTACCACTGGAAGGGAGCTACAACCCCCTCACTAAAGGCTTCGACCCTCAGCACCATTGCGGACCACGTTTCATCAATTTTCATACTGGATCCACCATTTTTCACACAACATACCTTACAGGCCTCTCCTCATCATATTTTCAGACTCCACCCATTCCACACATACATCAAACTGAACCTTATAACCCATTCAAATCATTCATTGAATCATAAACCAATCAACCAACCAACCACTGATCTTTAAATGTAATCAACCAACAGCATAATCAGTGTTCAAACAACCCAGATCCAGATTTCTTCATTTTAGACTTGCGCCAGGTCTTCATCATTTCTTTTTTGATCTTCATAGAGCTTTATCACTTCCTCGATCAACTCCATAGGTGCATCATAGATTCAGCGTTAACAGACAACAGAGTTTGATCATGCTGATATCTCTTAAAGAGATTTATTTATTTACAAGCCTTACATATGCACACCCCGTTCTCTATTTCTCTTCTCCTTATATAGTTTTTCCTTCAGTAAAACCATGAGTCAAAACCACGAAATGCTAGTGGTATTCCTGGACGGGGTCGAAAATAGATAATCCAGCGTATTAAAAATTGAGCCAATCCAGATTGAAACCCCAACCTTCGTTCTTCCTTGCACGAATCGTCCTAAAGGTAATATTTTATCTCTGCCATATAATATTATAACTATAACCCTAATGGTTATTTTAAAACTTTACACTACCCCCGTAACATTCATTTTAATCAAATTTCAATGAAATTTTAACCCAGACTTCAATCTTCAAACAAATTGGATTTCATTCTTTGACCCCGGGCCCACATCGCAGTCAGCAATTTGCGATGTACGATATGCGATGACGCGATCAAACAAAAATGCGCAAAGTTAAAATTTGTGATTTGTGATGGGATCGCATCACAAATTGGCGATCAAACATATGGCAGAACACTTTGTAATATGCGATGGTGCAATATGCGATGGCGCGATAATTATAATATGCGATGTTGTGATGGTGCGACGATTGCACATCGCAAATATCCACATCAACAAGACATTTAAACTTCAAAACTTGTGATTTTGCGATTTGTGCTAAAGTGGTGGGGACCACTTGTCCTCCCTTTTCAGACATTTAAAGTCTTTAGCTGTTTTATTCAATTTTCTTCATTCCTTCTGCAAAAAGACTTCGCCCATAACAAAAATTAATTCTCCTCTGCAATACTTGGCTGCGGCCCATCAACAATCTGTTCTTTGTCTATTTTGCCAATTTATAGTTTAGGTGTTGCTCTTGTATTTACCTTTGTTCTCTGCAACTTTTCTTTTCTCTATTACATATGAACTGCTCTGTATAATTAACAAATAGGACAAGTCATTTTTCATCAAGAACAACTTCATCAAGTAGGTTGCCATCAACTTTATCAAGTAGGTTTCCATCAAGGACAACACTCTCATCATATTGCCAACAATTTAAAAATATTTCATCTTCTTTAAGGAGGCACATATCATCGAAACAAAGTGACACATTGGCTGTTAGGAAAGATCATATTACATAAAAAACTAAAAATAAACATTGGCCAAGACGATTAGAAATTATTGGATCAGAGGCAGGCATTGGTCCCTCTAATTAATGGTATTTCAAAGAAGGTGATGTCCCACTGATTTTAAAAATATATGATATTTCTTTGGCAAAGGAAGTTATAATGGGCATGAGGGTGCCATCTTCATACAGGTCTTCACTACAGCACTACTTCTCTGTGGATGACCATTTTTCAGGGTGGAAATCGCATGACCATTTGAATCTTATAAGAGTACATATCATGTCAAAAGAATGATTTTATTATTTGTTATATTAATAAATTTTATCCCATGCAGGGATCATAAAACATAACTAATTTTTTATATTATTGCATGTGTTTATAGCTTTGCAGTGTCATTATCCTTTGTTTGTGTGTGGGTGTGTGAAACATGAATTCCCCCAAGACCTAGGATGTCCCATATCTAAATTATCTGCATTTGTACGTTGGATCACGTCAAAGGAGATTCATGTGCCTAGCATTCCATAGTGGTATCAAGAGATAGTTGAGATTGTTTGTATGTTTGAGAAGAAACTACCGACGAGTTTCATGGACTTTCAAGTTCATATTCTAATCCACCTAGTAGATGAGGTTGAATTAGTTGGGGTGGTTTCTTATCGTTTTATGTTCTTCTTAGAGAGGTAGATGAAGAAATTGAAAGGTTTTGTTTAACAAAGGGAAAAAGCTGAGGGGTATATGGCAGAGGGGTACATATCATATGATTCTTTCTATTATGCTAGTGAGTACATAAAGCAGATCGACAACAAACCAGGTGCGGTGATTTGGGACGATGAAAGGGGTGAAAACAAAAGAGAAGGGGGGCTACTCCAAATGAATGGAAAAAGGTGCTTGATAAAGAGCAAGTGACTTATAATTTTTCAAGTTTACACAAAGTAACTATTCATGTTGAAGATCGATATAATGTATATTTTGATCTCATATGTACTATATGTCGGTTTTATTTCATCAACAAATGCATAAATTGAAGCAATCAATAAATTCGTTCTTTACAATTCTGAAGCGACACAACTGTGGGTCGCATTGTACAAATAAAATAGGATGAAATGGGATAGTGGTAGGAAATAATTCATACGATTGAATGGTATAAGTGTGCCTTATCTCGATCATTTAAAAGAAAATTTGCCAAAAATATGCCCCAACAGTTGGGTTGCTGACCAAGTCAAAGAGAAATACGATGCAACCGGTCATTACCCGCGTGCTGAAGAGGATGCACTAAACGTAGGGATTGGGTGCACCCTCTCGGTAATAATCTATTTATGTACATTTAAAACTTATTAATACACCTTTGAAATGTAATTACATCTATATTTCATATTTTAAATGTTGGGTTATTATAAGACACATGACACTATGATTTTTTAACTTTTTTATAGGTGCATTTGTTCCCATCTATGTGCGCATATGGACACCATTTTATCACAAAAAATGTCATTGATGGACACATGACACAAGACTATGGAGTGGAAGTTGAGTTTGATCAATCTAGTCGATCTAGCCACTGTGATCAAAACCTAGTACGAGGGATGTTGGGTTACATTGGAAAGATACAAGAGATCATTGAAGTGGATTTCTCTTCTTTCCAATATGCTATTTTTAGGTGCAAGCGGTGGGATACCTTTGATCTGAATAATGTAAAGGAAGATCATGATAGTAGGATGATATGTATCAACTCTAGAAATATGTGGGATGAAGCTTAGGAGCCCTATGTTTTCCCCAAACACTAAAATGAGGTGTTTTTTTACCCAGATGTGTTGGATAGGGATTGGTGGTTCGTATTGAGACATGACCTTAGATTAAAACATATTTTTTAGAACAATAGTGTTATCATGCCAAGTGAGCTGGAAGATAATGAGCGTGATCATGAGACTGAGAGTGATATAGTACATGTGTTATTTCATCAGTTATACTTTTTAAGATGGGTTTTTATAAATAAGAGGACTTAATTACCTTATAACTAAGACTCTTTTTTTCGAAACATTATAATATGTATTTTGAATTAATTGGTAATTTTCATTGTCTCAATTTTAAAATCATTTCACTTGAAAATTTGCAATTATGTTGATCTTGAAAACAATGGCGTACTGTATAAAGTTTTTTTTATATAATGTCAATTCCTAAAATAACACAACTACTTGATTGCTTTAAATGTGTGTGAATGACATCTTCAAAATGTATACTGTTATTTTTGGTGTGTAAGATTGTAATAAAATAATGATAACTCTAAAGTACATGAATTTATTTGTATTATTTTCTAAACTTTATTATGTTACAAAAATTCATATTATTCTAGATTTATTATTTTACAATTATTTATATTCATACAAATTTACAATTTTACAATTATGGTAATTTAACAATATTTACGGTATATATTTTACTTACGGTAGTTATGGTTCAAAAGTGACAGTTAATTTACAATTTTACAAATTTACAAATTTGAATAAAATTGAGTAATGACAATACATACAATTACAATTACAATTACAATTTTACAATTTCAATTACAATTTTAGAATTTTACATAAATTACAATTAAAATTACAATTAACATTTTACAAATATTTTACATATAATTAGAATTAGAATTACAATTTTACAATTCCACATACAATTACAATTACAATCACAATTTTAGAATTCTATATACAATTACAATTACAATTTTACATATATACAATTACATTTACATTTACAATCATTTCACATTAATATAATTAGAATTTTACAAATATTTTACATACACTTACAATTACAATTTTACAATTTCACATACAATTACAATTTTGGAATTTTACATACAATTACATTTTTACAATCATTTCACATTAATACAATTAAAATTTTACAAATATTTTACATGCAATTATAAGTAAAATTACAATTACAATTACAATTTTACAATTTCACATACAATTACAATTAAAATTACAATTACATTTTTACAATTTTACATATATAAAATTACAATTAAAATTAAAATTACAATCATTTCACAATAAATTAAATATTACAATCACAACTAAAATTTTACAAATATTTTACATACAATTACAATTAGAAATACAATTACAATTTTACAATTTTACAATTTTACATATAAGTAAAATTACAATCACGACACAATATTTAATAAATATCATGATTTGATATTAAAAATAAACATCACGATCATGATAACCATCGTACAAACCTCATATTTAACTAAAAAACACATTAAAATTCGCTAACATCATTCAATCATCGTGATTATGATCATCGAAGAAAACATAAGCATTGTATAACATCATCACAACACAAACATGAAATATATATTTCATGTCAAATAACTGCTATCAAAAACACATCTATCTGCATGTTACACATTAAATTAATATATCTAACATGAACTAACAATATACACATCATGATGAACAACAACATGTAAATTAAGTACATCTGCAATATGAACATAAAATACATGGACTATATATATATATATAATGTCAAAAATATACAACTGTAATATAAATCTACAAAAATGTCAAATATCAGTTGGTGGTACATCAATAGTAGTACTAGTCGAGGCCTGCTAATTCGATGGTGCAACCTCGACATGCTCAGATAGATGCCGATCATGTGCTTGTTGATTTGTTGGTGCCTCATGCTGATCAGGATCAACTGTCTGCTCATGATGACTTGTGGATGGTCCAACCTGCTGATTTGTGGATGATGTGGCAGCCTTCTCAGTCGATAGACTTGCCTCCTCAGATGGACCTGTGCCCTCCTCAGGATCAAGTGCCTGCTTATGATCATGACTGCTGGATGTTGTAGGTTGTTCATCTGCGGTGCAAGGTGGAGGAAGAGGTGGAGTAATACCTGAACGATGATCACTCTCTTGATCATGATCATCATTAGATGATGCATTGCTTGATTGTCGATCACGTATTGCATATCCACCATGCCTTCGTCGACTAACCCTCCTCTCCCATGCCAGTAATCTGGTAGCTCCAATGATATTCTGCATCAGGGTCAATATATCATGTGACATTCCTCTCCATATCTATATTATCCCATCATCAGCCTATATCTCTCTGATAGTGAGCAACTTGACTCCCTCCTCCACAAGGAATCGACAGATTTGGTCGCCCAAATCCATCCTAAATCGAGTGTCAGGCCTATGCCTCACACTCGCCGATACCTACTCATGATCATGAGGAATAAGTCTGTATGCACCTGCCTGATTCTCTACATCTGCCATCACTTGATCGTCAGTAGGATCTACCCCTGAATCATTTGGTGGTGATGGCATCTCATTGCCAACAAATTACCCAATATCTACAAAATATATATAAGTACACAACAATAATTAGAAAAAATCATTAAAAAATTTAATGAAACAAGTTAAAGAACATGTTAGAATAAATTTAAATAAAACACTAATATTACCTCTCTCATCTGATGGCTCATCATATGTGAAGAGGATGTTGGAACACCCTCGCCAATCCAAACCAGCATATGAACATGACACCAGAACAAAGGCATGATCATCAACACTGGATAGCAACTCCAGTTCATCACGAGATATCCTGGTGGAAAAGTCAGACTTGCCCCTCTTGGGAATAATCTGGCCCTACATCTCCATCCATACTTGCAGCATCGGCCTACGAGGCTACCGAACAAAAGTAGGCCTTGTCTCTGAAAACCTCTCAAAAGATAAAAATTAAAAACTTCGAATCAAAAGGGAATTTCACCATCCCTTGTGCCTGAGAACGACATGTATTGAATGTTGTACAAAACTACCGCAAAAAAATCACAGACCACCTCACAAGTCGTGGTGCCTATAATAAAGAATAAAAATAAAATAAAAGTGGGCAAATAATGTGTTGCTCGTCATTGGTATGGTGTGAAATGGTCATCAAGAGTAGTGAGAGGCACCTCACCTCCTCTACACAAAACAAAGAAATACGTAACTAACCACTAGAGACCTGAAAATATGCAAGAGAAATTATATCGGTGCTAATGTATCTCTAGGAGTACACCAACTGGCTCCCTACTGCATAGCAGTCGGGGACCTCTGGGAATGAGGGAAAATCCTACCCTCTTCTAGATAGGCTAGTAATAAAATATTTTTCCTCCTCAGTGGGATCATACCACTGGTTATGACCAACCTGGAAAGCTTGTCGGTGGGCATCCCACCTAAAGATGAGTTGTCCCAATAACCCATTATGGCCCTTTAGGGAAGTAGCCTCATCATATAAATTGAGGAGGCCTAAATCCTTAGGAGAAATTGGGTGGCTTCCATAATAGCACGAGGGTAAATGAGTCTCTCCCTCTCTCATGCCTCCCACAAGAGAACCATGTTATACTAGTCTCCCATATGTTCTTGTTGTTCCCTTTCTTCTCTCGTTTGACATCCCTAAATGATTCACATATTAAATACATATTTTTTATTAAATGAGACATGAATTTACAAAGATATATATATATATAATTAAAAAAAAAACAGTCGGTGTGCCCAAAAAAACAGTCATGCATTGGTACTGGTGCATCTGTTTTTATCGCGCACCGTCCTCGATGCAAATGGAAATTTGTAGCTCACCGCAAAACATGAAATGCACTTTCTCCTGCGGTGCGTTGATGAAACTATCCACCACGAGGTAGATATTTAGGTCAACGCACCGTAGAACATTAATTCACGGTCAACGAGGCGGTCATGTAAACAACCACACCGTTGGCTATGTACCAGCGTTGGGAGGGCAGTGCGTTGACAAAACTATCTGCCTCGGGGCAGATAGCTAAGTCAGTGCACCGCCCTCCTGACATCAGTACACAGTCAACGGTGTAATCTTTTAAACGACTGCACCGTTGACTATGTACTAGTGTTGAAGAGGTAAATCCCCTCTGCGGACATAGGTGATCACACTATCCCAAATTGGGTCTAGCAACAATCAAGTCATGCAATGACGTTGGTTCCTAGTTACAAAAGGACAAATATCATGGTAAGTAGCCTACCTCAAATCCCACGCAGTTGTCATTGAAGAAAATATGATATTTCCCGTCCCTCGCTTGACAGATCATGATCCTTCCGTTTGACACGTCCGAACACCCATACATGTGCAAGGAAACAACAACATACAATGTAAAATCTAAAGCATGTAACCATATATCAGTCAGAGAGGATATAATTCATTGCATTACATAAATAAATGAACACATGAATGGAACCAAAATCAAAGTCGCTTATATTATAAATGACAAAAGGTAGATTACAACCAAATGCTCTGACGCTATGATATTCCTTCGGCAGAGCTGATAGTGGAGTGTGTCTCAACAAAGCCTGTCGGGAATCTAGACGAAGCTCTCTCTCTTCGGCTTGGATCTCAAAGGTTTCCCGAATATAGTTTCCTTCCTACAAGTTCAGCTAGCTTGCTAATGGAGAAGGCAAGATTTTATAGATGGAGGAAAGGAGTCTTTGGTGACAGACCATAAAGGACCATCACTATATACACTTACAGTGATAGTTTTTTAATGATCAATGATGACGGACATTTTTTGACCGTCACCAAAAGTAACAAAAAGAGCATTGGTTAGGGTCATTAAAAGTTCGTCACTAGAAGTGTCACCAAAGAGAGAATTAGTGATGGGCCTTTAACAACCCTCACCAAAAGTGTCATTGAAAATGTCTTTGGTGACGAACCATAAAGGACCATCACTATATACACTTACAGTGACGGTTTTTTAAGGACCGTCACCATATGTGACATTGGTGACGGACCTTGAAGGTCCGTCACAAGCATGACCCTCACCAATGTGATTTTTTCTTGTAGTGGAAGTTGGGATCCCTATAATCATGGGATAGGCCCTATCTCTAAGGAAGCTTCCATGATAGGTGGAAAACCACTTCCTATACATGGAGATCTGGAGCCAAACCACTCAACTCCTTTTGATGATTCATTCAGGAGTTTGTTGAAATCAAACTTCCGCCATTTATTTTTAAAAAACATCCCTTATTAATCTTGGCGCAAGTGAAACATAGGGACAGGGCGCCAGTTGGTGCACCCTCTATTGTGGATTTCCCCTATTGGCATGGGGGCTGAACTGGCTAGTCGTGCCAAGGATAAAACATCTATTTTTAGGGGTTTTTCAAAGGAAATGTTATTCAGGGGAATGTTTTTCCTTATGAAAGAGGATGCCATGAAGGTGGTTTCAGGTCATTTTACTGCTCACAGGTTACAGGAATAGCCCTCCAATGTATGGGATGAGGTATTGCAGGGACAGTGACAAAATGCTATGTAATAGATGCCCCCTAAAGCATGAGGCCCGAGAGAGAGGGAGGGGTGAAATTCTTTATTAGAACGTGCCCAACTGAAAACACTACCGTCAGAAAACCTGCGAACACAAATAAAACTGATATCTCAAATACACAGCCATCCATAGTAGAGTGTAGAATAACCAGGATCCAACTTATGGACACAACCATCTAGTAAAGAAGGATCAACAAGCAGACTCAGGTATGGTCACAGCCATCCAATCAAACGAGTCATGTAACTAATCATGATAATCCACAAAGAATCTGTAGCCTAGATTTTGTCAACCCGAACAGAGTATAAGTCCAAGCATGTGAATAAGTGAGCTGAAGTCAAACATGCAAGAACATCATCTGATTACCAGCCAATAATGAAAGTCGTTAACAGATGCGAGAGGAACCACCAATAATGAGGATGGCCCTCAAGGTACTATAGGTACAATCCACAGAATGTGAACAGTGAGCTGGTGTCGAACACCCGCAAAATCATCCGATTGAAGGCCAATAATGAAAACCTTGCGTCAAATGCGAAGAACCTGCCATTGAGGCATGCAGGCTCCAAGGTACCTGAAGGGAGTCTCTAGATCAGCTTCCTGGATAATGAGCCGAAGTCGACAGAAAGTGACCTTGATCAAAGGTGGGACATAGTGTTTCCCACATCATCGACGCAAGAAAGAGGAACATGATCTTTGCAAATCAAGATCAGTAGAGAATCAGAGAGAGGTTGAAAACTGCAGAGGCCAACTTCTCTTGAACATATTGGCGACATGACACTAGATTTGCCAGTATTTGACATCAAAAGATCTGAGGTCATGATGATGTGGCCAAGAGCAAATGAGCGGTCAAAAGAGATTACCCAAACCCATGGAGGCAAGAAGAGAACGAGATGAGATGTCCCCAACCTGACACAAATGCAGAAAAGTGTCGTGTTCAAGAGCAACATACTGCTGACACGACGATGATACTGGTTCCATTTTCCCCCACCATTTTTGGCGAGTACCCCAATTTTTTTTGGAAACAAGCTTGAAGGGGATAGCATATGCTTGTGATATAAGTTTGTGCTTCGGAAAAATCCAACCTAGTACATTTAACAAGTCCTAGGAAGGAGGAACTCGAGTATCGTCATTACGATGGAGTCCGATGTCATCAGTTTTTAACGAGTCTGACAAAGGAAGAAATCGACGTATTTTCATGTTTAGAGAGTTTGAAAAGACAGTGGGAAAGAAAAATCCAGTAGTCCCTTTTCGTAGATATTCTCACAGATCTGAAAAGGTAGAAAACTATGTCTGAGAGAACCTCCTAGTCACGATAGGCTAGGGTATTCCTTTTTCGTAAATAATCTATCCCAACCCAAAAAAGGGGTAAACGTATACTGGGTAGATGTCGTTTCAGAACCAATTTAACAAGCTCAAAACGACAAGCAACTTGGAAATATTTTCATTTTTAGAGAGTCAGAAATGAGCTGAAAGATGACTCCAGTAGTGAATTTTTCGTGTTTTTATCGAGTCCGAAAAAGTGTAAAATACAACTCGTGTCGTCATCCTAGTCGTGCGAAAACCTGTCGCTGCACAAAAACCAAGTGTAAAACCCATTTTTCGACAAAAATATGATAAAATATCAGAAAAATAAGCTCCAAAACCTAATTTGATTTTGAAAAGTTACAAATATGACCAAATTGTAAAAACATATTTACTTTTTACTTTTTACCTCTTGTGCAGAGAGATAGTGAGTTATTTCCTTGCGATCTTGCGGTGACAATTGTGGATGATCCAGTGCAAAAAAGTCGCGCCAACTGTGCAACCTCATATTCCACTAAAATTTCACAAAAATAGAACCAATCAATTGAATTTTTGAATGCCCAAGGGATCTTATGATGTGCTTATGACCAATTTGATGCAGGTATAAAGCCACAATGGTGATTGAATGGAAATAAAGGGAGCACAGTGAAGAGGACGAAATGGAAATGGGGAATGAGCAATGCATGAATGCTCTTCGGGATTGCGGATTAAAGAAATTCTTCTTGACACAATGTCTCAGGGCACAACCTGAATTGTTACAATATTTGATAAGTATCTGGGATGAGAATGAAGAGAAGTTTAGGCTTCGAGATCAAGTGCTTGAACTTGAAGTGTTAGATGTCTACTTCATCACTGGATTGTCTCGCAGAGGTCCAGTTCCGATTATATAGGTACCAAGCCTTCTGGTGAAAATATGTCGATGGTTATGGAGAGAGTGTGCCCAGGGGCACAAACAGGATCAAGTAGTGGCAAAGTTGACATCCACACTGTTCCCGATCTAGCACTTAGAGTGGTGCTACATACTATTACAGGGGCCGCAGGGTCACAGGCACCGCATGAGGCTACCAAAACACAGCTCCTTCTGGCGTCAGAATGTATGAACCCAACAGTATTTGATTGGGCCACAGCCATAACCATGAATATCAAACGGCAATTGACTAAATGTAAAAAGGAAAAAATGAAGCAATTTGGGTATGGGCCAATCTTGGTATTGTTCATCCTAGAACGACTACCTATCTTCCAGTGCCAAGGGGCGATAGTCGCAAATCCACCTTTGAGAGAGCCATAGATGGCTCAATTGGTAGCATTGATGCCCAGAGCAGGAGGGGGCCAGCAAATTTCATGGCAGCCTGAGTTCTTCGGATGGCTTCGACAATATTTGATCATCGTAGAGGACTGGCCCTATGCCGGTACTGATTTCACAAGAGACCCAGACCTTCCACTCCCGGAAGGAGAGGACTGGGATGAGGAGCTGGGTAAGACTCTTTTTTATTTTATGAATTTTATGAATTTTTTCTGTTATACATGCATGTTCTAACAACTAATCCTATATGTATGCATATGTCAGCCCAGAGAGGCCCTCCGGGATGTCACCGATCGCATGGAGGACCCTACTCACCTATGACCCTCAAGGTGAGGGGGGTGAGGGGAACGAGCTAGTTCAGAACTTAGAGGGAATCGCCCATGGGATTCTTGATTATGCTCGCCTAGCTGATGTCCCTATGGCTTATCAGAGGCACACTGTAGGGGTGCCTAGTTGTCTTCATCGCTTACTGAGGCGATTGGTGTGGGAATTAACATGCTACCATGAGCACCATGCTGATTAGTCACCTAGGATTTTCATATGCATATTTTTGAGAGACATGTTGTCTCCGGATGTAATTAAAAAAAACACGCATATTTTTGGATTTTATATGATGCACACGCTGCAAACATTCAACATATATAATATATATATATATATATATATATATATATATATATATATATATATATATATATATATATATACATATATACATATATATACATATATACATATATATATATGTATATGTATGTATGTATGTATGTATGTATGTATATATATATATATATATTTCTGCATGGATCTTTTTCGCATATGATGACATTTTTATATGTTATGCAAATGTCTAATACAATGTTATCTAGTGCATTAGCTACATAATCTACATAACAAATGATCCAATGGAAAAGTTAAAAGTTCACAAAATGCATCACACCACACATTTTATTTTTACGCAAGCTTAAAAGCTCACATGCAAACTATGCTTGGAAATGAGTTTTATTTTTTATGCAAGCTTAAAACATAAATGTAAACTATGCTTGAAATGATAAGGAAAAATGGGCATGCCCCCAGCATGGTCTCTCAATTCTAGGTACATGCCCCCCAAGCTTCAGTCCATAGGAAATGGAGTGAAGGTTCAAAACACAAGAGATTCAATCGAAATCTAACAAAACTCAAATTGAATGGGATCGTGTTTCATTGTTTTAACAAGGTTGACACCCTAAAAAGAATTGTCCTTGAAGCAACTTGTTTCATATTTTAGGGAGTTTGACACAAGAAGAGGAACTATGCTCCGATGAGCTCAAAGGAGCAGGTTCAGGATGAGGATATCCGGATACAAAAGGCTCGAGACAATCAGGCATTGCCCCCAGGCCGGGGATAAACAAGGAACGATGATGCCCATCACTCCATGGAAGATCTTCAAGAGACATAGTCTCCACGATAGCTTCATCAAACGAAAAAACTTCCCTCAAAGGATCAGGTGAATCTGCAGCGCCGAGCCAAGGGGATTGAGAATAAACATCAAGAGCCATGCTCAAAGAAGCATTTTCAGTAGGAGGAGGATCTGATGCAGCAACAATCTCGCAATAATTGATTTCAACTGGGGTAAAAGGCATCGATTCTCCAAAAGAGGCCACCTGTTCAGGAGAAGGGATGATCCACGGGTCATCCAACCTAGAGATCATGTTGACTTGAACAGTGTTTGGTGGTGGAATAGGAAAGATACCCATGAGAACAGGGTCCTTGAAAAGACCAGGTCCTACACTGTCAAGGGGATTAGGAATTTGATCCATGTATGGCACGTTATTCTCGGAGGATGAGGTAAAGAAATAAAACTGATCAACAATAATAATCTTTCCCTCATGTGGAAACTCCAAAGGTCGAAAGAGGGTGGACGGAACGCATAGCATGGCGTGGGTCCAGCTACAACCAAGTAGAATATTGTAGTTGAGTTTGGCATCAACAACTTCCACTTCAACATTGACTATTTTACCTTGTAATGTGATCGGTAGGCTCACGAGAACACCGAAGGGTTTTGATTCCCTTCCATAAAATGCCTCGAGGTCATTGGGAGATGAAGTGAGGGCTGGAGAGCATATGGCTTTCTGGCAAGCAGATGGCATAACTCAGGTTGAGGCACCTTCATCCACAATGGCTCTGTGAATATTGAGGCCATTGATGCCGACTTGTATAACAAGGGAAATCTGGTGTGGAAGTCGAGGGACGAAATTCTCTAGATCGAAGGTGAGAAGGCTAGAATCGGCAAGATCAATTTCACCGATTGCAGATAATAGAGCTTTCCACTGAGATGGGAAACTTTGAAGCACTTCCAACACAGACATTGTGGAGGGCGCCTGTGCCAAGTCCTCAACAATGTTGTAATGCTGAGCAGCATGGGCATTTGGATTATAGGAAGACTTTTGAAGAACACCTTTATAAGGTGGCCATATAACGGGTTCAGCACTAGGATTCTCAATTTCTAAAGGGCTAGAGGCAGGTGGGGGAGGGGGGCCATAAATGACTTCCTTCCCAGCCGCCTGGCGTGATCTGCCATAATCCTTTGATTGAGTGGCAATAGAAACAAGTGCAACACCATTCATCATGAAAACCTGAGACCCAAACGGTGCAGATGGTGAAGGCTAATCAACCATCTGGGTCTGTTGATATGGAAAAGGTTCCTTAAGAACTATTGAAGTTCCCTTATAGCCTTTAAGAAGTTGACTAACCTCGGATCGTCGGGGACAATCTTTGGTGTAGTGGTCTTCATCGCAGATCAGGCAAGGGTACTTCGGTTTTCATTACGAACCATCATCAGCACGTGGTTTGGAGGATTCTAGTTTCAAGGCATCGAATTTGGCCTTGCGTTTGCCCTTCTTCTTCCCTTTGGAAGACTTGTCCGTAGGATTTGCCTGAACGGCATTGACCTCTGTGGTCTTACTAGAATCTGGAGTAGCGAGAGGAGAAAAATTGTTGGAAGAATTTGATTTATGCTTCCCATTAGAAGACTTACGAGAAGTTTGAGAGACGAAACCAATAACACCATCAACCGATGGGGTAGGTGGTTCTTTAGAGGTCCCAGGTCGCGGGGCATCAGTTAAGATATCATATAACGTGCCGGACTGAGAGTACACTAAATTGAGGTACTGGGCACGAGCAATGGCTTGTTCCTCGGTTACACATGCCCTCATAGCAATGTCCTATGCAATATTTTTGACAAAGGAGGTAGTGAATCAGTGAGTTAGAAGCTGATCAGGAATGTCATACTTAATTAGACGATAACGACGTCTCCACTCATGAATATGATCTGAAGTATGAGTGGCTTTGTCCTGTTTTAGAGATGTCAGGAGATGCGTCCTAGCTTCATAATGAATCAGTAACTGGAAATGTGTCAGGAATTGCATAGCTAGAGTATTAAAGTCTTGAAAAATACCACAGGGTAGTTCTATGTACCATTTATCAGCAGTGCCGGTGAGAGTGCACTGGAAAAGATGTAGATGAATCGAGTCATCTACCCAAGAGTTTGAAGAACACCAAAAATGGTAGGTCATGACATGTGCTTGGGGGTCTTCTCTAGATTTGCCTTCAAATTTGGGATAGTCACCAAGTACCTTCATCGGAACCGGAGGCCAATATGGATTATGAAGAATCGGATCCTTAGTCAACTTGGATACATCCAGTAACTCCAACATGGCGAGAAAAGGTAACTAAGGATTAAAAGGCATGCCAGGTCCCTGATAAGGACTTGTACCTGTACTCAAACCTAGTTGAGCATAATTCTACCCCCATTGGTTTTGTCCTGGAGGTTTCTGACCATAGGGGGTATAAGCCATATAATTGGGTTGATACAGTTGCTGAAAACTAGGATACGGGGGTTGATAACCAGGGTACTGACTCTGATTATATGTGGGTCTCGTTTGAGCAGTGTACGGATTTTAATGTGGAGTATAGGTGTAGCCTAGCAGTTGAAGGTAATAACCAGAACCTTGGGGCAGGTTGTAAACTGGTTGAGACTGAACTTGAAGGTAATAGCCTCCTTGGGATCGAACGGGCTGCTGGTAAGTGGGACCCTGATGAGCCTGATAAGTTGGATGCACAGGCAGGTTCGGCTGTGGCATAGAATAGATCGGCTGCTGAGCAGGATTAACTGGTTGTGCAGGTTGTCCTGGTTGAACATGTTGACCTGGCTGTGTAGGTTTCCCTGGTTGAACAGGTTGGCCTAGCTGAACAGGTTGCCCTGGTTGAACAGGTTGACATGGTTGATGAAGGACACCAGGCTGCACCGACTGAGCAAGTTGGCCTGATGGTGCGAGAGGGCCAGGTTGTGCCTGATAACCAGGTTGACCTATGACAGGACCATAAGATGGCCCTGGTTGTGCAACATTTTGACCAATTGGAAGATGAGGTTGTTGAGGTTGCACCAATGGTTGAGAAAGATGGGTTTGCCCCCCAAGACCATAAAACGGTCTAGGTTGATACCCCGGTTGCCCTGTAGGTCCTTGAGGTTGCCCCGGTTGGACCACAGGGTGAGGCTGCATAGGTTGACCTTGAGGGTTGTAAGACTGCCCTTGTGAACCGTACAACAATCCCTGCTAGCCCAAAGGTTGTCCCTGTAAGGGTTGTCCTTGCAGGTCGTACAGATAACTAGGCTAGGCTGAAGGTTGTCCTTGGAAGGGTTGTCCTTGTGGGTTAGAAGTTTTCCCAACCTGGGCAGATAGAAAACCGTTAATATACTGATAAGCCTCAGGAGCAGGAAAACGAAGAGGGTTGCCCTACTCATCATATTGATATGGAAATACGTAAATCGGGGCACCATCCGGTCCATAATGGGAAAAGTAAGGGCAGTTGAGATCTTGAGAGGACTGACCAACCTCGGAGTTCGACGTCTGTAAAGACAACTGATACTCCTCAGGAAAAATATTCTCAGGAATAGCAGAAGCTATATAAATGTCTTCAGGAACTGACGAGGTCCTAGTTTACTGAGTAGTGATAGTAGGCATAGACGCAGCCACACAGACAGTAGTTCTAATAGGTACCGATGTGACAAAAGGAGATGCCGCGAGAGGTGTCGATGGCAACATCCCTAACAAAGGAATAGTCGGCCTCGTCGACAGAGTCGATATTCCCATAGAGGCAACAGCGACAATGACCTGACTTAAAGACCTATATCCAGTTGGGAGCAAAGGACCAGGTGAAGACATAACATAAGGTTCAGGGATGTTTTTAGGAAAAATCTGGTGATCTTCACCAGATGTAGGAATTTCCTCACTAGGAGAAGGACTAGGTGAGTCCATATCTGACCTTTCCACAAGATCTTCTAAAAGACGACGAGGACTAGGAGGTATAATAGAAGCCAAGAAAGGCAATCCCGATGTAAGAGGAGGGAAGTGTTCCCCTAATGCAAATCCAAACCAAGCATTGGAAAAGGGCCAATTGAAGTCAACTGGTCCTCCAAAGGGAAGCTCAGATATAACCGGTCCCCCTTCGGGAAACTCGGATACAATAGGTTTCTGATACTCAGTAGAGGACTAAGAGACCTCTGATGAATTTTTTGTGTAAGGACTACCAGTAGACGAAACTGAGGGTTTCGCCACTGTGACTGTAATGAAAAAGGGAAGCGATCAAAACAAAGACACACTGGCAAAACCAAGGCAAACAACAACAGGCCGAAAAATCAATATTTAAATGGGCATGTGATCGTAGGTGATTATTTTTACCACATTGAAACTAGAAATTTTACCATTTCATGTTTTAAGAGTCTAGAAATGAGTAAAATTTGACTCTATCTATTTCAATTTGGAAACAAGCGTGAAAGGACAAGCGCTTGACGATATTTTCAAATTTAATGAGTGAGTAAAGATCAAAATGACTACTTTGGTAATCTAGGCAGATGGGTGTACCAGATATCTGTGAACTGCCATATACACCTTGGTTAAAAAATGAAAGAGAAATCAACCAAGGACTTGACGTACATGCAGTTAATCTACCCGAATGCTGTGTCTGGTGTATCACGAGTAAAAGGTGGCAGAATTGGCTTCCTACGGATAAAGGATAGCAACCTAATGGGGTCTCCCTTTAAATACGCGACGATACGGGGAGCACAAGCCCATACTAGCGCTGTCTAAAGCCAAATGGCGAATGACAGCTACTAGGTTTAACGACGCCAGAACACATCACTAGCCTAGAACTCTAGATATTCTGTTAATGTTTCAATGTTGCCATAGGTTAATTTAATAAATTTTATAGTTGATCTTCAATTTATGTTTCAATTTTAGGCCCTATTGAATGTGGGATCTCAAAAAATCCTCTAAATGCACACTACATGCCACAAAATATCACTTTGTTCAATGAAGAGCTATCTACGGGAGGGTTGAGAGCTTTTCAAATAACAACAAAATGAGCACAAAAACATCCACTACTATTTATAATGCAAGCTAATGAGACTAGAAAACTTCACTCTTAGAGTTATATAACACTAATAATGTGAAATATCTTTCAATTTTCACTAGACCAATCAAAATGCAAAGAAATTTGTTTTTGTATTTTTCAATGTTCTAGAGAAAATGCACTAAACGAATGAAAAACTGATGAAGAAATCAATTCGAGAAATGACAGTGACAGAGCTGAAACAAACAAGTTCACTCAATACAAATGCACACAATCAAGACCCAAATTGATGGAGAAATCCCTCAACTCAAAGAAGAATCTCAAAAAGACTCACACAAACCGTGTAATCTAGGCTCGGAATGAGACAAAGTGAAACTTGAATGAAAGAGAGAACAATCACTCAATTGACGCAATGATATAATGGAATCCAGCAAAACGAATGCAAAGAAGTGAAAACGAAGTTGACCAGAAAAGCAAGAACCAAAAACTCCCATGGGAGGCTCAGCACACTGTAGCACCTAGAAGCCCTAGGGCTAAAATACAAAACTGATAGTAAAGGGAAAAAAACCAGAGGAAAAGGGTCAAACACAGTAAAAAAAGACTTCAAGGCACTCAAACAATAAAAAAAATGACACCAGGACCAAAATCAAGCTCAGAGAGCCCAAAAGCAAGCAAACCCTAACACCAAACAGAGTTGGCGCGCCTGTTTGGCTATAATCTGTGCCAAAAAAGAGTTGGCGCGGGGGCTTAACTAGCAACTAGCGCCAGTTGGCATGACTGTCAAGAGTTAAACCGCGCCAATCAAGTTTACTATGGGAAAAATATGAAAAAGGAAAAACAGAGACTGGATCAGGTCTTATGGGGATTGAACAGGGGTTTGACACCAAAGGAGGCGAACCAGAAGAGCAAATAAATCAATCAAACGCCAAAAAAAATGAAAAGAAGAAATACTAACTCCAACTGAGTCCCCAGTGGAGTCGCCAGTTTGTTGAAGAGGTAAATCCCCTCTGCGGACAGAGGCGATCCCACTAGCCCGGATCGGGTCTAGCAAAAATCAATTCACGCAATGACGTTGGTTCCTAGTTACAAAAGGACAAAGATCGCAATAAGTAGCCTACCTCAAATTCCACGTAGTTTTTGTTGAAGAAAATATGATGTTTCCCGTCCCTCGCTTGACAAATCACGATCCTTCCATTCGACACGTCCGAACACCTGTACACATGCAAGGAAACAACAACATACAATGTAAAATCTAAAGCATGTAACCATATATCAGTCAGAGAGGATATAATTCATTGCATTACATAAAGAAATGAACACATGAATGGAAGCAAAATCAGAGTCGCTTATATTATAAATGACAAAAGGGAGATTACAACCAGATGCTCTGACGCTATGATCTTCCTTCGACGGAGCTGACAGTGGAGCGTGTCTCAACAAAGCCTATCGGGAATCTGGACAAAGATCTCTCTCTTCGGCTTGGCTCTCAAAGGTTGCCCGGCTATAGTTTCCTTCCTACAAGTTCAGCTAGCTTTCTAATGGAGAAGGAAAGCTTTTATAGATGGAGGAAAGGAAGCTGGGATCCCTATAATCATGGGATAGGCCCTATATCTAAGGAAGCTTCCATGATAGGTGGAAAACCACTTCATATACATGGAGATCCAGAGCCAAACCACTCAACTCCTTTTGATGATTCATTGAGGATTTTGTTGAAATCAAACTTCCGCCATTTATTTTTAAAAAGCATCCCTTATTAATATTGGCGCGAGTGAAACATAGGGACAGGGCGCCAGTTGGCGCGCCCTCTATTTTGGATTTCCCCCATTGGCACGGGGGCTGAACTGGCTAGTTACGCCATGGCTAAAACATCTATTTTTAGGGTTTTTCAGAGGAAATGTTCTTCAGGGGAATGTTTGTCCTTATGAAAGAGGATGCCATGAAGGTGTTTTCAGGTCATTTTACTACTCACAGGTCATAGGAATAGCCCTCCAATGTACGGGATGAGGGATTGTAGGGATGGTGAAAAAATGTTGTGTAACAACTAGTGTCGGGAAGGCAGTGCACTCACCAAACTATGCACCCTGGGGTAGATAGTTTCGTTAGCACACCGCCCTCCTAACATCAGTACACGGTCAATGGTGTGTTTGTTTAAATGACCACACCATTGACTATGTACTAATGTCTAGATGACAGTGCATTGACCAAACTATCCGCCACGAGGCGGATAGTTTAGTCAACCCATTGCCCTCGCGACACTGGAACATAGTAAACAATGTGATCATTTAAACGACTGCAGCGCCATATTAGTTTTTAAAATACACGGTGCGTGTTTTCAGTACTGCACTAGACTCGGTGCAGTTTCCGTGAGCACCGTTCACGGTGCGGCCTATAAATTTACAGGCAGCACCATGAACAGTGCTGGCCAAACGAGTCGAGCGCATCACGCCAGATTTTTTTTTTTTTTTTTAATTGATAAAATTTAAGCTTTTTAACAAATCTAATCAACTAAAAAATTTAATTATTGAGAAACAAGTAAAATACATCTACATTTGGGCATCATGGAGGCATATTTGCTGAAGAATTTGCAAAACTAAATTTTCCCATCATTTTGCAAAATTTGAACTTGAGAAGGTGGGAAATGGACGTCAGCAGTGCGTGCAATGGGAGCACTGATGGCAGGGTGCCTCACATAAGGGAAATATGCACCGATACTTGAGATGTTTGGAGCACTGAAGAAATGAAAATGCGGAATTTTTGGCTGGTAATTTTTTTTTGTTTAACCCTTTTTTGGTGCACGTGTTTTTGAGGCGCATAGGGCAGTTTGTGCTCTATAGTAATGAGACGCACCTGGCGGGTTTGTACAGAGAGCACGGTGTCTCGGTGTGCCAATTTGTATTATGCACTGGTGCTTTGTGAGTTAAATGCATTGGTACGATTTAGGATTAGAATCATAGAAGACAAAAAAATTATGAAAAAAAACCTTCGCCTGCCAGCCTCCTCTAGATACCTCCACTACAAACGGATATCTGGACTATTTTTATAAGGGGTCCCTCAAAAACATACACTAGAGGGTATTTTCTTTATAGTGCAAATAACTAAGTTGGAAAAGACTAAAAAAACCCCTTTGGATAAAACAAACTTTGGATAAATCAACCAAAGACATAAGAAAAAGTTTGAAACAAAATTTGGATAGCAGATACTTTGGATAAAACAACATAGACCGAAACATTTGGGGAAGAAAATTTTGGATAAAAATTTTAAGATGACAATAAGAATTTGGATAAAATTTTAAGTGGGAAATAAAATTTTGGATTAAAAATGGAAGTCGGCAATTAGATCTCAATATTATTGCCCAATCACATAAATTTTTATCCATTATTTAATGAAATATAATTATTTTACAAATTTCTTGCTTAAATAATTATTTTTCCAAGTTCATGCATCACTTAATATATAGTTTTAAGAGGTCAACGCTTGAATCAATAGGCGACCAACCATCTTCCGATAACTATAGCCCCTGCTTTTCCATAAGCGGGGACTAATAAGAGCACCTATAATATTTGAATTGAATCGATACCATTTTACAGTGAAAGTGATGAGTACCCACTATCATCGGAATATGACAAATGATTTATATTATTTTTTAAGATAAAATAATCCAAATATCGTAATTTATCTTTTTTATCGAAATCTCATGAATCCATAAAATACATAATACATAATATTTATTATTTAATAATAATACATTATAAAAATACAATAATATATAAAAAGATGAATAAGATTAAGAGATGATAAATATGTAAATTTAGAGATGTAAAGAAATTAATATTGTCCCTAAATTCTTTTAAGGAAAGTATAAATAGTGTTATCTCTTTACCATTGACCAAATATTTTTATTTATAATTTTGTATATTTTTTCTCTCAAAGGTTATTAGATGAGCTTCATGTGACAATAATGCCATAATGTAAAACTTTAAAATGTTTTCTTGTACTTCAAGTGATTGCTCAAAGTTTAATAGCTTCAATATAGGTGTCAACACAAGCCTATGCTTCAGTTCACATAGTGTTTCTTGTCACTTCTTTGTGAAATTCCACAATCTATCCAGTTTCAAAATATTAGTAAGTGGTGTTGAAATCTTAGTGTAGCTTTTAACAAATATATTGTAGTATTTAACCGAGTAGATAAAACTCCCTATGTCACAAATTATTCTTAGTTCCTTAACCTATATCTTGATAGTATCCACATGGATGCATCCTTCTCCAATTTGATGACTTAAGAATGGAATTTTAGTTTTCCAAAAGATACACTTGGATTTCTTGGAGTACAACTAATTATGCCTTGATTCCTCAAATAATTATGCCAAATCATGAATTGTGCCCTTTGTCTCCTATATACATACAAAGGAGACATAGTCCTAAGATCATCAAATTTTGTCTTGTACATTGTATTAATTGTAAAGGGATGTATCCTATTCAAGAGGATTGTATTTACTGTTTTTTTAGAGTCGCAATGTTCACAACATTTGGTATTAAAGACACATATAAAGCCCATGTTAACCTCCATATTCGTTAGTTCTCCTTGTGTTTTTAACCTTTCACATTAAAAATAATAAGAAACCAATAATTACAGTCATCTTGGAGGGGGAATTTCTTACTTCATTTTATTATAACTATTTCCTTTATCTCCTCCATATATACACTAAGGAGACCTAGTCTTAGGATTACCAAATATTGTCTTGTACAATGTATTCATTGTAAAAAGAGGTTACCCCTCAAAGAGGACTGCAATTATTGGTTTCTTATTTTATTTAAGTTACAGGGTTCATAACATTTGGTATCAGAGCCCTATATCGGGCCCATGTTAACCTCATGATTTCCTTGGATCTCTTAATGTTGAGAACATTGCGTGTTAAAAAATAAAGAAACTAATAATTACAATCCTCTTTGAGGGGGGATTGTCTTACCTCATGTTTTTCTTGGATCTCCTTATGTTATTCTTTTCCAAAAAATTAGTAAGTGGAATTGAAACCTTAGAGTAAATTTTAACAAATCTATGGTAGAATTTAACCTAATAAAAAAATTCCTTACCTCATGAATTATTATTACTTCCTCCTAATCCTCAATCAAACTTATTTTAATAATATCCACATGGATATATCCTTGTCTATTATGATGGAATACGAATGGAATTTTAGTTTATCCAAAGACACATTTGGATTTCTTTGAGTAAAACTAATTTCTCCCTAAATCCTCAAAGAATATTTCCAAATTATGACTTGTACCATTTGTATCCTATATATATGATAAGGAGATGTGGTCTTAGGATGTTGAACTTGGGTTTACACAACATGTAATGCATACGTCTAATTCAAAGACTTGTTATTTAGAGTCAGATTTTCCAGGTCATTGAAGGTTGTAGACCTCAAAACTTATAAGGTGTTTGGAGGAAAATTTAGAAAATATAGGGTTTTTTAAGCTTAAGACAAATGGAATTTAAGCCAAAACTATGAGAGTGAAAGCGTTAACAAAACTAGTAACAAAGGATATGAATGGGTTTACTGAAAATGATGGAGCGCCCATTAAGGTTTCTAACTCCAAATTATAGGTGCAAAAAACGCATAGAAAAATATGTAATTTAAAATTTAACTTGCTGCTTCATATGTTATTTCCAATGGAAGATAAATGGAACATGAAACAATTAATGTACACACGAAAAAAAATACAGATTACAACGTTATCAAAAATGGAATTAATTTGACTTTATTAACTAGGTCTCCGAGAGATTTTCTTCATTACATAATCATCCCAATTCTTTGACTCCAAACCCCCAGTTAGTATCTTTGTTGGTCTTATATTTTTGTATAAAATTATTTTTCTTGATTACTTGTTGAATTGATTTTTAAAGCAATTCTAAAAATATTGTTTAAAAATATTTACAATAACAATTAAAATATTTAAAAATTATACATTAATATATAATATTTAAGTTTCCTTCTAATTAAGACAAACCCCGCCCATTTAAAAACATATATGCTATCAAATTTACATTTTTGGATTTGACACTACCATAAAAATATAAAATAATAATGGGTCATGCATGCCCAAATTTGGTCATGGACACGTAAAAAACCATTAGTGTTTTCATTGAAATTGAAAACAACTATGCAACGACCCTTGTGGTGGTTTTGGAAATATGAAGGGGGTGTCGCTTTTAACCTCCACCATTGATTTGGTGTACTTTTGGTTTTACATTTCAACATTACGACACCCACTAGTTTATTAAACTTCGTGGGGCCTAAAGGTCCCACAACATGTCAGATATGGACATCAAAGAATATGGACCTTCGACTGCTCTTATACTTGTCAGATTTTGTCAAGATATTTTTTCACCTGTATGTAGCTCCTTTCTCCCATTTGATTGTCTCTAGCATTGGATTCTGAATCAAAGTTTTTTTTTTAGCTATTCTTTCTTCAAAATGAAACTTTAACAAAGTTCCACTAAAATCCATATGCCAGCTTGCATGTGATCTAAGTATATTTGAAAAAAGAAGCGCACCTCTGTCTTCAATGACAAGGGATTTCATAGTACAGCCCATGACAACTTTCTTAAAGTGCTCTCAAACCAACCTAGATTAGAATTTGGTTGTCTTTGATAGTCCCCTTGAACTCCAACATGGATTGGAATCAAGATAAATTCCATGTCATTGTGATTTTATTGCAAATATTCTACCATCAAATATTGGAAAAAATGATCATCCTACATGACATGGTGTCCTCTCGTACTGATTAAAAGGCGAGCTTCATTTCCATGTAATATATTTAATCCTATATTTTCGGTGTAGCTCCTGATGAAGATGAAACTTGTTCTTGACTCTATAGTATCAAACAATACACTCAACAACTTTACATTAGTCTCTTGTGGTGTTTCTATTAATTTCTCAAGGTGGGAATATAATCTAGACTTAGATGATAAAAAATTCACATATGTTAAACCCATTATACTTTTCCATGTCGAGAAGTGTATATGACCTTCTTCAGCTGCAACAACTTGAATAACCACAAATGTGGGAGAATTGATCGATGACTTAATTTTAACGTTGAATGCTTCGTTCAAGAACAAGTGAGTCTCATAATCATCAAAAGCATATGCCCTAATTCCTTTTGCAAAAAAATTTGGTTACTCTTCAAAATATTTTCCCACATAAATAATTTGGAAAGTTGTTGGTTTTTCATGCTTCACAACTTCTTCCAACAATTTCCACTCCAAGAGATCATCATGAGATACATGTGGAAAATAGGAATAGTGATAAAGCAGGAGGAGGACAATGTTTTCCACAATAGTGGATAGAGAGAGGGAATATCCACAATGGAATACAACGTTGACAAGCATAATTTGTTTGTGAGTTTCCATGGGAAACACCACACTTTCATATTTATTTTTTGAACGAAATTAAATTTTGAGTTACACAATAGCATGCCTGAATAAACACTCCAAACTATGAAAATCAGTCATACAACAACACATATTCTTATATTTAATGCATCAACGAAAGATCCTTTGGGATGTATTAAAAAAATACTAAAAATAATAGGAAGAAAAATTGAAATTGAGAATTAAACACTTAGAATTCAGGTGAGGAGCACCTGAGGCTACCACAACATTACATTAGTTAATTAGGAAAATAACACATACACAAATATAATGGTTACATTATGTTTGGGAGATCACAACAATCCCCTAGAAAATAGGATCTAAAAAACTAATCTTAGAAAGAAATTGAAACAATCAAAAAAATTAAAAAAACCTTTGTTTGTTATTTCTAAGTTTCCCCCTTAATGGAGAAAGGATTAATCTCCACACCTAAGATCTCCCTAAACAGTTCAATTTTCATCTTCCCAAGGGGCTTTGTGAAAATATCAACATCATTTTCACAAGTATTACAATATTCAAGGAATATTTCTTTAGATTGTATCTTCTCTCTAATAAAATGAAACTGGGCATGAACATTTTTTGTCCTTGCATGAAAGATTGGATTATTTTCCAACTTGATCGAGCTCTGGTTGTCACACTTGATCATTTTAGCCTTATTTTGTTCTTCTCCAACATATTGAAGAACTCACCTAAATCAAAAAACTTCACAAGTTGCTACATACAAATATTTATTCTCTTTCTCTATGGATGACAAAGATACCATATGATTATTCTTGTTGCTCCATGAAACAATCCCAGATCCAATAGTGAATGCATAAATTGTAGTAGATACTCTATCAACCAGATTACCATCCCAATTTGAATCTTAGTAACATGTAAGCTCAACATCAAATGAATCATTATACTTAAGACCAAATTAAATTGTTCCTTTAAGATACACGAGTAATCCTTTTTCTTCTTTTTAATGGCTTTCTAGAGGTCTCTCCATAAATTGACTTAACACACTAAAAGAGTATGCTAAATCAAGTATGGTTATAGTAAAATAATTCAAGCTTCCCACCAGTTGTCTATACACTATACCATCTACCTCCTTTGAGCCATCATCAAAATGAAGTTTCACATTTTGCTGTATTAGAAAAAAAAAAGCGTTGCACTGATCCATATCAAACCTTTTAAGCACTTCCTTCACATACTTACCCCAAGTAACAAAATTATGGCCAACATCTCTCCACAATTCAATACCTAGGCAATAATATAAATCGCCAAGATATTTCATCTCAAATACTTGTGACATCTGCTCCTTAATTCCATCAACCAGTTTCACTGAAATTTCTGTAATAAGTAGGTGATCAACATATAAAGAAATCAATACTACACACCCCTTTTCATCAAACCTGGTATAAAAAATTGGATCGCTTTGACTCCTCATAAAACCCTGCTGAATAAAGAAGGAATCTATATTTTCATACCATGACCTAGATTCCTATTTCATCCCATAAAAATATTTCTTTAATATGAAAACTAAATTGTCTTGCCCTTTTTTCACAAACCCTCCAAGTTGTGTCAAATACACTTCCTCTTTTAAATCACCATTTAGAAAAGCAGTTTTTACATCTAATTGATGCAAATTACAATGACAGTTTTTAGCTAATGCAATTAACAATATGATAGTATTCAATTTAGCTACATATGTAAATTTTCTACATAATCAATTGCTTCCTTTTGTGAGTTCCCTTTTTCCACCAATCTAGCTTTATATTATCTATAGTACCATATGCTTTAAAGTTGGGTTTGTACAACCATTTACATCCATTGGGCTCTTTATATTTACCAAATTCAGTTAATTCCCGGGTTTTATTTTTAATTATACGTTCATATTCCTCCTCCATTTATTTTATGCACTCTTCATGTTCATTAGCTTCACTAAAATTCATGGGTTCTATGACATTCAAAAAAATACTCATCAGGGCATAGTCCTTATACCTTTTAGGTAGGCGAATCTGTCGATTGGATCTCCTTCACACTCCATTGTTTTCACCCTTGTTCCCTGAAAGTACTTATCCACCTCTGATTGGTCTCTGATTGCTACTGATGTCAATATTATTGAATTCTTCCTCAAGATTTTGTTGCTTACTATTTTATACTCCTAATTTTTCTTTATTGTCTTCAACTTTAGGAATAATGTGCCATCTTTCATAGCTATTATCCTTGTTTCCTTCATCTTCCTGCTCATGTAAAATTACATCTCTACTTGAAAACACTTTTTGAGCAGAGGGATCAAACATTTTATAAGAATTAAATTATGAAAAATATCCTACAAAATGCATTTAATGGCTTTAGCGTCAAGCTTCTTTTTATTCTCATTCGGAATATGTGAAAAGGCCCTGCACCCAAACCCATACAAGGCTTCAAATGGGGTCTTAAGATCAAGATACCTTGTCCAAATTCTATTATTTAAATAAACAATAGTAGTAATGGCTTATGCACAAAAATATTTTGAGAGGTTCTTACCTTTGGTCATATTTTGTGCACACTCCACCAATGTTCTGTTTTTTCCTTTCTACAAAACCATTCTACTATGGAGTGTAGGGTACTGCGAACTACTGCACTTTTCCATGATCCTTGCAATACTTGGTGAAGTTACCCAAACTCTACTCTAACCCCGTGGATCTGAACGCATGATCTTTATGAACTTCATTGGTTTCTCCTCTGCCATGTTTTTGAATTCTTTGAAATACAAAAAAACATCACCCTTTTTCCTGACAAAGTACTCCCAAGTGTACCTTATACAATCATCAATAAACCACACAAAATAATAGGAACCTCTTAGGGATCTGGTCTACATTGGTCTACAAACATCAAAATTCACAAGTTCTAATACATCTCTTCTTCTCCTATCAGAATTAGAGGGGAATTCATCTCTATGAATTTATATTAATGAAAAACCTTCACAAGAAGCATATTCATTCTTTAATAGAGGAAGTCATTCAACCATACTTTTTTTCTGCAGCAACAATAAATCATGATAATTGATGTGATCATACCTCTAATGCCAAATACTTTCTATTGAAATAGTTGTAGAAGTCAATCCTTGATGACTTTTTATGGTAACATCAAGCTTGTACAAGCCTCCAACTCTCACTCCTGAAGCAACATGTTTGCAGTGATCCAGAAAATATTTCACCATGAAATGTGTTTTGAATAATTGAACCTTGAGATTGTGATTTGTAATCGTATAAATAGAGATCAAATTTTTCTTGATCCCACGCACATACATAACACTATGAATATGCGTGAAATTGTAATTTGGAAATTTTGTAGGAGTATACCCACATCCATTAATATGATCTAAGTGATAGTCTCCAAGATAGATATTAGCACCCTTGCATACCTCCTTGAAATTATCATACTGGCTCCTGTTACATGTCATATGAATCGAATATCTAGAGTCCCAAAACTATATATTAGCATCATCCATTTTAGCACACAAACAACTTGAGATTTTAGAGATAGGAATTCAGGGCTTCTCCAACAAAATTTCCTAAATTTCTTCTATGTTTATTCCTAGATTCATCACTTTTCTTCTTATAATAGTCTCTGGCTAGATGCCAAACTCTGCCACAGTAAAAATATTTTATTCTAGAATCATTTCAAATAGGGGACATACCTTGATTTTATTTTGGAAATCATGGTCTTCTGTGGGATGGGCTGCTACATTTACTTCATCCTCCATCTTTACCTCTGAAGAGATTCCTCTTTCCACAAGTGCTTAATCTGGATTCTGGGGTTTCAAATACTTATGCCTCTCTTCTTCCTACATCAGTATACCTGTCAATTCCTCAAAATTTGGCACATTCTCCCTGGATGCAAGACTTGTAATAAAAATCTGATAATCCTTTGAAATTCCATTTAAGGTGATTGTTATAACATGAGTAACGATTACTGATTATCCTATATCTCCTAGCTTATCTTTTAGTTCTTTAATTTTGGAAATAACTGCACTAACATATTCATTCTCTTCCATTTTAATGTACAAGATCTTACTTTTCAAGAAGAGAACTTGATTTGTGTTTTTGGTTTCATATAAATATTTCAATGTATTCCAAGTTTCACAAGATGTCTTGAAATCACAAACATGAGGAATTATGTTATGTTTAACATGCATCTAAAGTAGAACCTTTTCTTTGTTTTCATGTTTCTCCCAATCTTGAATTGATGCAGTTGTAGTTCCCGCAGTAGGTTTTTCTTCCTTCCCCTTTGTAATGGTCCAAGCACCATAACCTTCCAATAGTGTCTATAGCTTGAATTTCTACTTGATGTAGTTCGCTCCATCCACTTTATTAGCTTCATTCAGATATAAATATGCAAATGGATTCACCATATTCTTCCAATTCCTTTCAAGAGCACTTCCAACACCTTCAATTAAATTTAAAAGGAGGCTAAGAGAAATTTTACTGGGACTCAACCACTCTTAAAAAAAATCCCCGCATTTAAAAATATATAAGAGACCTTTTTTCTCAAAAATATCAAAACATCTTTTGAAAAAAAAAATCTTCAAAGGTGCTTCTCCTTAAAAAAAAAATGTGAAACTTTATATATATATATATATATTAAGGGCCTTTAAAATATCTTCAAATGCACACCACCACTGACGCTCTTTTACAAGAAGGGTCAACGCTCCTTTAAAATAATACAAATGCAAACTCATGCTTCATGTGCCATGTTATCCAACACTGTTGCCAATTCCAGAGATCAAGACTACTTTCAATGTTGTTTGGGAAAGCTGCAACACAAAAAAAAATATTTCTGAAGTTTTCATTTTTCAACGTTGGTAACCTTGTACTACAGAATGTGTTGAACAATATAATTCCACAGATCACAATTTTAAGCACCATATCTCTGTTTTTCTGCTGCACAGCGTCACATTCGTTATGGTACACTCAATGGATCTAGAGTCGCACTCAATGGATCATTTTCACCGTCTACTGCTTTGACGACCTCCACAAAATCCAACAAACATGCATGCCTCCAACAAGAAGAGTCCACTAAAACACAGGTTCACATGAAATAAATTCCATGGTGTCGGGCATTTGAGTCTTTTGAATAAAATGTATTCAAATGAAATTTTCACGATCACTAAGACAAAGAAGTAAGATGTTGTTAGGGGTCGAGCAGAATATCAAGATTTGTACTAGGCACAGGTCCAATGGCTACGATCCACCATCAATTGGTAGCAAGAATAGGTGGCTCAGTGCCAAACAGACCTTGCAAATAACTGGTCACATGATGTAGATGTTTCAATTACAAGGGTTTGTAATATGAGGCATACATGGTTTCTTCCATCCAGGACCAAAGAATTTTTTCTCCACACATTGTCAACATCCAGACGCACATCCTCCTCAGGCCGCCATCTCAAATGGTTCTATGGCCCCCTTATCCTTCAACATAACTCATGCCTCCTGACAACACACTGACTCAGATCCGACTCTGATACCAACTAGAAATAATAGGAATAAAAATTGATATTTAGAATGAAATCTGTGTTGTCATTCCTAGAGACAGCCTAGAGTTTCCATAGACCAGTGCCTAGGACATCTTATCATAGCAAGGAGCCTATAACATATAAATTGGGTGTCAACCAAAGCTCTCCTGCTATTTCTTGTAGAACAAGGAAATGGATTTAAATGGGACCAGAATTTACATAAACTGTCACAGGGAAAGTAATGTTGCAGAGAGACAAAATGCAAAGCTCCAATATTAAAGCATCAGACAGTTAAGAGACAATTTACTGTAAAGAGGGCCGATTCGAGTAATATGTCACAGAAATTAAATTATCAGAAGGTGTATGCGGTGAAAGAAATATAAGAAGATATTAGTTGCCCTTGGGCTGATACCCAGATACACAACAGAACCATATATGGGCTTATCAATCTAAGAATCCATACATGACAATGGCGTTTTAAAAGCACCCTCCTAGAGTAACTAATATAGAAGAAATATGGATGAAATGAACATGGAATAGCATATCATTCCTGAGCCATATTTAAAGTGCTTGACTGATCCAAGTATGGGTATCAACTAGGATAAATCCTTACCTAAAATCAGTGAGCCACTCGCATTCCAGTACATGATACAAGAAGATGGATAAAATGAAATGTTGTATTAAACACATAAGAGAAGGTTACATACTGTGAAATATCAAAGACTAGAATCCTCTCAAACAGATAGAACTCCTCCTCACTAAGACCCTACGGGCACTGAGCCTTCATACAAGAGCTTTTACAAAATGTATACCAAAGTCTTTCACTGCACAATTCTCTGATAAAAATCTCGAACCCTTACAATAAGTTTCCTCATCGCTTTTATAGTTGAGAGGCCGAAAAATATAGTAAAAGAGGTAGGTGACCAGCATTTAATTTGCCTAATTTAAACAAAATGGCGGAAACATTCGCGCCTATGCTGCTGAGTAACTATGCTATATTGTATGCACTCTATGCCGGCTTCCAGAAATAAATGAGCTGGGGATGAAAATCTTCTTCAAGGACATGGTACAAGGATAAATTCCAATAAACATTCTGTCCTTCCAGATAGGAAAATCCTGTTGAAGTAAAACCTAGAGGGTATTGTTTTTTGTGCTTTGTACCCTCTGTCTTCCAACTTTGAATTCAAATCCAAAATCTTTAATGTTGAACACTGAATTTCTCGATCATTCACTGATACTTTTCTGCTGCTCCATTAATATCTCCATCTGCAAAATTATTTGTTTTGAATGGCTCCGGAGGGTTTGATAGATCTTAACCCCTGTTTCTTAAATAGCAGTCATGTCGCAGCAACCTCCTAAGCTTTTCTTCATAACTTTGCCTATGAAAATTGTCCTTTGGAGCGGCCTCGGCTTTTGTAATGGTGGCCATGAGTAATGGCTATTTCTACGTCGTCATAAACCTACAAAACTCACAAACTCATTAAGAAAAAAATGCAGAGGAATGCAGACACAGTAGGGATAATGGTGAGACAGCGCGACGTGATGGATAGGTCGAAAGATGCATAGCGATGATGGGAATGCAGCGTTATAGTGGAAGGAAACCATGTCTAAAGCTGGTGAACTGTGGTGAGTTCTAAACATAATACGTGGACTCATGAATTTTAACAAAATATATAGCAGAACATATGACACTACAACAAGCACGCGGGGAATGATGACGTGGAGATTATGGGATTGACGGTGCGGCATGTAAAGGATCTGGGCCATCCATTCTTAAAATGAAATCAAAGGCTAAGATTGCATCAAAAGGCAATAGAATGGTGGGCCATGGGTACCGTAGGTTTGATTTAACACTCGTGTATCTCCGCGGTACGATGACCGTTGGATGAACGCCCTTGGATCTAACGGCTGTCGCGATATCGCTGCGCGTCTCCGCTCGAACATTAACATGTGATGGATGGCAGTATGGGAGCCATACGCTGAGATGCGTGGCAAGTGATGAATGGAATCGCTCCGTTTTGAGGAATACCGCCTGCCCTCGATAAGCGGTGCGATGAAAATAGGCCCTTTTTTTGAGCTAAAACATGGGGTGGGGACCACAAGAGAAATGGGCTGCGGTGCATTGAGCTATGTTTGATCTGACTACTGAAAATACGCCCGATGGCCATATATGGTAAGCGCTTTTTCGTTGTGGTATGTGGTCTAGCTCCTGGGTTACGTGAACAATCAGCTAGGGGGGCTAGGACCAAAACGGTTGGGCCTTTATTATTTTCATCGCTGGGCCTTTTACAATGCAATTTGACTTTGAAGGCGGAGAAAATTATATGATCAAATGATTTTCATAGGCCATGAGAGGGGACTTGACATGTTAAAGCGGGGTTACCATCCGAGAATCTGAATGGGGGCTGGTATGGTCAACATCGGCTCCATACGGGGATGGCACGTTCATCCCTGGACGTGTCGAGAACTCCGCAGACCTTCAGATACTCTTTTGGATGGCTCTGGTACTTAGTCCCTCTGCATTTTACTTCAAAATTCATCATGACACTCACCTTATTTCGACAAAAGCAAAAGGAAAATAATAAACAATATAATACATCAGGCATTCCCAGCCTGAATCAAAATTGAAAGTATGGCTTGAGAAATTGGCTATTTACAGGGGCATCAAGCAAGTCACCCTGCAAATTCTCCAGCTTGAAAGTGTTATTGTCTCCCTTGTTCACAATTCTGAAAGGACCAAACCAAAGGGGATCGAATTTTCCATGCTTTCCTTTTTCAGCTCTTCGTACATCCCATCTGAGCACTAGATCTCCAATCTACAATTTCCTATTTTGCATGCTGATAAAAAATATGTTTCATTTTTTCTTGATACTCATTTAGCCTTTTGCTCACTTGATCCCGTGTTTCTTCCAATTCCACCAATTGATTGATTCTCCTGATCATATCATCAGGTTCCTCCTGGCTTTCTTGCATGAAGCGGGCCACTGGTAAAGCTAGCTGCACAGGAAAAACTGCTGCTCGTCCGTATACCAATTCATATGGAGATTTCCCAGTTGCTCTCTTACTAGTGATTCTATTAGTCCATAGAGAAAATTTCAATTGGGAATCCCAATTCTTCTGATTTTCATTGATAGTATTTTTCAAGGCCCTCACTAGAGTTTTGTTTGAAGACTCTGCCAAGCCATTTCCCTGTGGATAGTAAGCTGTGGAGTGATTTAATGTGATATTATACTGCTGGAAGAAGTTCACAAATTTTGCATATTTGAAGGCCTGTGCATTATCAGTTACTATTCTAGCAGGACAACCAAACCTGGATATGATGTTTTCTTCCATGAATTTTATTATTATTTTATCTGTAGCATTTCTTGTAGGTATGGCTTCCACCCATTTTGTAAAATAATCTGTGGCAGTCAATATCCATTTATGTTGGCCACTTGATGGGGGATGTATTTCACCTATAAAATCTATTCCCTATTGCTGGAATGGTTGGTTGACATGAACAGGAATCAAGGGCAGAGCTGCCAACTTCTATCTTTCTGCAAACTTTTGACATTTATCACATGCCCTAACCCAATCAAAAACATCTCCAAATAATTTTGCCCAATAGAAAGTAGCTTTCAATATTTTATGAGCTGTGGCTCTCCAGCTGTAATGTCCTCCATAGATTCCTTCATGGAATTCAGCCATTATACCCTCTACTTCATCTTCTGTGAGGCATAGGAGTAGGATACTAGAAGGATCCCTCCAATATAGCTGGCCATTAGCAACTATATACTTCTGTGATTTCAATCGTAATGCTCTGTATTTTTCTTTATCACAACTTGGAGGACAACTGAGTGTCAAAAGATATTCAACTACTTCTTTGTACCATGGACTGGTGAGATACTTTATATGTGCTTTCTAAGTAGCGCTCTTCACTCCTTGTTACTCCCCTTCTTTTTCAAACTCTCCACTTGCTATCATAGACAGATTTATCCCTAGAGCCTGATAGTTTGATTCAGATAGAATTTTTGCAATCCCTTTTCCTTTGACAAACTTGGTAGGACGAATATCCAGATCATACTCCTGTATTTTAGCAATCCACCTTCCTCTTTTTCCCTCACTATCACCTTGAACAAGGATATCCTTTACAGCTGCTGTAGGCACAAATGCAGTGACGTGAGACTGCAAGATATACATGCAGAACGCCTTCAGAGATTTCACTAGGGCATATGCCTGCTTCTCCAGTATGTTATATTTCAATTCAGCATCATGAAGTACTTGACTGAATAATGCGATAGGCTGCTCATACCCTTCTTCATTTTTCTGCAATAACACTCCTGCTACTGTATGAGGTGATGCAAAAGAAAAGATCATAAATGGTTTGTTATAATCTGGTCCAGCTAGTATAGGAGCTTCAGCAAATGCAGCTTTAATTCTAACAAAGGCCTCCCGTGATTCTTGTGACCATTTGACCTCATTATTCTTATTTGGCATATCTGTTATATGCCTAACTATGTCAGCATAGTTAGGAATAAACCTTCTCAGAAAATTGATACATCCCAAAAACACTTGCACCTCTTTTTTATTTCTAGGGAGATGGATACCATTTTTAACCTCTACTCTTTTGGGATCTATCCTCACCCCATCTTTAGTCATGATGTGCCCTAAAAGCTTGCCTTCCTCTAATGAAAATAAAGACTTTTGCAGATTAAGAGAAAGACCATACCTCCTGCATTTTTCAAAGGTTCTGCGCAAATGCTCAATGTGTTCGGCATCATCCTTTGAAAAAATTGTGATATCATCAAGGTAGACTACTAAAAATTTATCCTACTCCCCAACAAAAGCAATGTCCATAGCCCTTTGAAAAGTGGCCCCTGCATTAATGAAACCAAAAGGAATCCTGGCATACATAAATTTCCCCCATGGTGTGGTGACTGCAGTCTTCTTTTGATCTTCTGAAAATACAGCCACCTGGTTATAACTAGAAAAACCATCCATCATTGACATCCTAGAAGCTACAACCACTTTCTGCAAAATGTGGTCCATTTTGGGCAATGGATAATTATCTTTCAAAGATGCTCTGTTTAAATTTGTGAAATCCACACACAACCTTATTTCTCCATTCTTCTTTCGGACAGGGACCAGATTTTCCACCCATTCAGAGTACCTCAATGGCACAATTATTTTGGCTTTCAGCAGCTTCTTAATTTCCTTCTCAATTGAAGGGAGCAGCAGTGGATTCATTTGTCTGAGCTTCTGCTTATAAGGTTTTGCATCTTCCCTCAGAGGAATTTTATGTTGCATTATACTAATATCAAAAGTTTTAAGGTCATGATAGGACCATGCAAACACATCCCTATATGACTGAAATAGTTTCAGGTATTTCTCCTTGTATTCCTCTGGGACCTTCTTGGATAATTTCACAATCTTAGGTTCAGCATCAGTACCCAGATTCAGATCTTGTACCTGATTATCTTCTACCACTTTGATAGGCTGCGATGGGACATCATTCTTGTCAAATAGTCTTTCTAGAGGCACCAAACCTCTAGGTATAACATTTCCTTTCAACTGCAACACTTTATTACCTGCCATTTTCTCTTCCCACTTCCTTCCTGGAACATTTTCAGTCTCTTCTTCTTCACAATCATCAATCTCCATATTGGTGAATTCTCCTAATGTTTCCAGAAATCTCTTCATCTTTTCGTCATCTTCAAACACCTGCCAATGCTTAATATTATCTGGGATTGATGGTCTATAACGTACCTCAACTTCATACCTCAAGAGAGGGTTTTGAGGAGGGCGAAATGTGCTAGCAGCCACAGCAAGCGAATCTGGCATTCTATTCTGTTCCCGGGGCATGAACTGGATATTAAATGCTGAGAAGAAATTCTCCACCATGTCCCACACCTCATTTCTATATACCCTCAATCGAGGATGCTTAGTTTGACACTGTTTTCTGACTTGTCTGACCACCAACTCAAAGTCTCCCAGAACCTTTAAACTCTGTATACCCATGCTCTTGGCTGTTTGCAATCCCAAAAAAAGTGCTTCATACTCAGCTACATTATTAGTAGCCTCATATTCCAATTTAAAGGACAGTGGGAGCCATTGGCCTGTAGGAGAGATCAATAACACTCTGGCTCCATTACCTTCTTTTGAATTTTCTCCATCAAAATGTAGAGTCCATACTCCTACTTCATGATCTCCTAAGGGCTGCTCAACTTTGATTTGACAGAAGGAAGGTTCATGAGCATAATCTTGATCTTCTTCCAGCATCAAGCATGAGAAATATCCTTCCTTGCTATAGACTGGTGAATTCACTGAACTGTCAGCCTTAGTTACCATCTTGACAAATCTAGTCTCCCTGTATAGCCTCCTCTCTTAGCCGCCAAAAACTGGGATAGTGGCATAGGTTAAATCCATCTTGAGTGACCCACCGATTTTTGTTCCCCAGGACCTTGACAGCAGCATGCCAAAGAGAGCTGGGATCTCAGCCACCACGATGTCCATTACTACACGTTTTGCTGGAATTTGGGCCAGATTGACCACTAAATCTTTGATCATCCCTAAACATTTAACTCTTTTGGAATCAAATGAATATAGGTCTTTATATGGACGTGTGATTTGTAAACCTAGTTGTTCCATGATAGACAGAGGCATAAGATTATGGGAAGCCCCAGAATCTAACATACAATTGTGTAACAACATGTCATGAATCACTAGAGACACATAGAAAGGAGGAGTAAAGTGGTCTATCTCCTCGACATGTGGGCCAAAGACTACCATGGGCCTTTCTTCTTGGAGGTTGAGACTATCTGGAATGACTGGTGCTTCAGGAGGGAACAATAAAGAAGTGACTTGAGATTGATATGCAGGTTGTTTCAACAGTTCAGTTAGGGGAACTGGGATTTTGACTTTCTCAAGTTCCTTTTGCAGATTGAAAGCAGGAGGGGACTTTTCTGACACAAATTCTTTTGACTCTTTATTTTCAGCTGAGGATTTGATTTCTTTAGACACAAACTCGGCATTAGGGGAATTAACTACTTTTGAAGAAGAATGAATTTGATCATTATACTGCAGAGGTTTGTTTATAGGACTCTTACCTTTGTCTGCTACTTTCTGCACTGTTGATTCCTTCTGAGTAGGTGCATTCTTCTACAGTGGCTCTTCTTCTTGATCTTGAGTCCTCTTCCTCTTCCTTGAAGATCTGAGATCATATTTTATATTATACTATGCTAGCATGAAATCAGCAAATTGCTTACAACAATGGTCAATTTCTGCTTCTTCTGTGTCTCTGGTCCTTTCTTCTTCTGGCCATGCACACTCAGCTGCATCATTTCTTTCTGAAGGGCATTCTTCTCCATCACTATTCGAAAAGGCAAGATTTGAATCCTCCAATCCATAGGCAGCGTCTTCAGTGAAGTCATCTACTAGACCTTCCAGGTACAATGGGTGTGGTACCTGATCATGATGCTCCTTTGCTTCTCTTGGAAATATTTGCAGGGGTGGTTTCCTATACTGAGGATTGTAGCCTCTATTCGGAGCATTCTGAACATTTTTGGGGGCTTGATTCTTGGCCTCCAATTCAAGCTTGACCATCTTCTTAATCATTTTTCTAATTTCCTCCATTTTTTCAGAATCTCTGTCCTAATTTGAAGTAGATACTTCCTCTTTGCCTCTTCTTCTAGCATCCTGTTCGGCTTTTCCCTTTAATTTTCTAGTGGCTGCAAAATTTGTTTCCAACTCTAGAGCGTCTGTCTGAGCGTCATCTAGGGTGACAAGCATTCTTTCCTGTAGAGAGAAACCTAATTCTGAGTTTAAGGCTGCTACAAAAACAACTTTAGCAGCGGTTTGGTGGGGTTTCATATTAGCAGGAAGGTTTAGGTATAGCTTATTAAATCTCTTGATAAACTCTGACACTCCTTCATTATGTCTTTTCTTGAGTGTATTGAATTCAATAAGACAAAGCCCATGATCTTTCTTCTCCCCCCATTTTCTGAGAAAAGTATTTTCCATTTCGTCCCAAATGGTTATGGAACGGTTTCCCAATGTCTTGAACCATTTTCTGGCTTCACCATCCAGAGATTGGAAAAACAGTCTTAAGACCACATCCAAATGTTCTACATTAAAGTTTTCTGCAAAAGATCAGAACGTCTCAAGATGTTTTTGAGCATCAATCTCATTCTCACCATTAAATCTGGGTAAGATCTTGAAGTAATCCTATGGCATATCATTCAACACTTGGGGTAGTGCTAGGGGAGCATATTTATTCAGCAGGAAAGCTGGAACATTAGCCATTGGAGGAGGTGGGGGTTGTGTAGCAATCTGGTGTACAAATGGAGGAAGAGGAGGAGGAGGAAGTGGAGTATGGATAACAATGGGAATATATTGTACAATAGCCTGAGGTGTGGATGGAAACAGCTCACGGTTAACAACAGCTACTTCTGTGACTTCTTTAACTTCCTCAGCCTCAGGAGTAGGGTGAAGATTATCTTTATTTCTGACACCTCTCCTGGGTGAACTATCTGAGTAGTATTATGTATCTCCCACAGTGGGGTCAGGATTTTCTACTTGGATTTCTTGAGAAGAAGAGGATGGATAATCTTCTACAGAATATTTAAGGATTTCAGCATGGATTGATTTCTTCTCTTTCCAAGCTCTTCTATGAATGATATTTTCTGGGTCAGACATGGAAGGTGTCTTTGGCTGAGATGTATCTGACCGCAAGTGTGGCCTACGAAGAGCCAGGACTACCAATAGATTTATCAAATAAACAATAGTGGAGTCGCCAAGGTGAGATATATACAACTCTTCAACTCTCTGTGCTCACCTAATTAGAGAGTGAATATGATTTGTCGAGGCCCGGGGATAATGATTTTCTTAACTTCGATCCCCGGCAACAGCACCAGAAAGATGTTGTTGTTCCTAGAGACAGCCTAGAGTTGCCATAGACCAGTGCCTAGGACATCTTATCATAGCAAGGAGCCTATAATATATAACTTGGGTGTCAACCAAAGCTCTCCTGCTATTTCTTGTAGAACAAGGAAATGGATTTAAATGGGACCAGAATTTACAGAAACTGTCACAGGGAAAGTAATGTTGCAGAGAGACAAAATGAAAAGCTCCAATATTAAAGCATCAGACAGTTAAGAGACAATTTACTGTAAAGAGGGCCGATTCGAGTAATATGTCACAGAAATTAAATTATTAGAAGGTGTATGCGGTGAAAGAAATATAAGAAGATATTAGTTTCCCTTGGGATGATACCCAGATACACAACAGAACCATATATGGGCTTATCAATCTAAGAATCCATACATGACAATGGCGTTTTAAAAGCACCCTCCCAGAGCAACTAATATAGTAGAAATATGGATGAAATGAACATGGAACAACATATCATGATTGAGCCATATTTAAAGCGCTTGACTGATCCAAGTATGGGTATCAACTAGGATAAATCCTTACCTAAAATCAGTGAGCCACTCGCATTCCAGTACATGATACAAGAAGATGGATAAAATGAAATGTTGTATTAAACACATAAGAGAAGGTTACATACTGTGAAATATCAAAGACCAGAATCCTCTAAAACAGATAGAACTCCTCCTCACTGAGACCCTACGGGCACTGGGCCTTCATACAATAGCTTTTACAAAATGTATACCAAAGTCTTTCACTGCACAATTCTCTGATAAAAATCTAGAACCCTGACAATGAGTTTCCTCATCGTTTTTATAGTTGAGAGGCCGAAAAATCTAGTAAAAGAGGTAGGTGACCAGCATTTAATTTTCCTAATTTAAAAAAAATGGCGGAAACATTCGCGCCTATGCTGCTGAGTAACTATGCTGTACTGTATGCACTCTATGCCGGCATCCAGAAATAAATGAGCTGGGGATGAAAATCTTTTTCAAGGACATGGTACAAGGATAAATTTGAATAAACATTCTGTCCTTCCAGATAGGAAAATCCTGCTGAAATAAAACCTGGAGGGTATTGTTTTTTGTGCTTTGTACCCTCTGTCTTCCAACTTTGAATTCAAATCCAAAATCTTTAATGCTGAACGTTGAATTTCTCGATCATTCACTGATACTTTGCTGCTGCTCCATTAATATCTCCATCTGCAAAAATCTTTGTTTTGAATGGCTCCGGAGGGTTTGATAGATCTTAACCCCTGTTTCTTAAATAGCAGTCATGTCGCAACAGCCTCCTAAGCTTTTCTTCATAACTTTGCCTCTGAAAAATTGTCCTTTGGAGTGGCCTCGACTTTTGTAATGGTGGCCGTGAGTAATGGCTATTTCTACGTCGTCGTAAACCTGCAAAACTCACAAACTCATTAAAAAAACAATGCATGGGAATGCAGACATAGTAGGGATAATGGTGAGACAGCGCGACGTGATGGATAGGTCGAAAGATGCAGAGCGATGATGGGAATGTAGCGTTATAGCGGAAGGCGACCATGTCTAAAGCTGGCGAACTGTGGTGAGTTCTAAACATAATACGTGGACTCATGACTTTTAACAAAATATATAGCAGAACATATGACACTACAACAAGCACGCGGGGAATGATGACGTGGAGATTATGGGATTGATGGTGTGGCATGTAAAGGATCTGGGCCATCCATTCTTAAAATGAAATCAAAGGCTAATATTGCATCAAAAGGCAATATAATGGTGGGCCATGGGTACCGTAGGTTTGATTTAACACTCGTGCATCTCCGTGGTACGATGACTGTTGGATGAAGGCCCCTGGATCTAACGGTTGTCGTTGATATCGTTGCGCATCTCTGCTCGAACATTAACATGCGATGGATGGCAGTATGGGAGCCGTACGTTGAGACGTGTGGCGAGTGCTGAATGGAATCGCTCCGTTTTGAGGAATACCGCCTGCCCTGGATAAGCGGTGCGATGAAAACAGGCTGTTTTTTTTAGGAGTGAACACAGGGTGGGGACCACAAGAGCAATGGGCTACGGTGCGTTGATCTATGTTTGATCTGATGGCTGAGAATATGCCCGATGGCCATGTACGGTAAGCGCTTTTTTGTTGTGGTACGTGGTCTAGCTCCTGGGTTACGTGAACAATCAGCTAAGGGGGCTAGGACCAAAAGGGTTGGGCCTTTAATATTTTCATCGCTAGGCCTTTTACAATGTAATTTGACTTTGAAGGCGGGGAACGTTATATGAGCAAATGATTTTTATAGGCCATGAGAGGGGACTTGACATATTAAAGCGGGGTTACCGGCCGAGAATCTGAATGGGGGCTGATATGGTCAACAATCTGTATCACTCAGGTGAGGAGCACCTGAAGCTTCCACATAATTAAAAACAGTTGTTAATTAGAGAAATCACACATACACAAATATAATGGTTACATTATTTTTGGGAAATTACAACATTATCCTTAAAAAAAATCTAAAAAATTAATATCAGAAAAGAATCAAAACGATCAAAGCAACCTTTCTCCATAATTTACAAGTAATATTATGATGACGACTATTCCACGTTCTTGAAACTTCAATATTGATCAAACTTGCTATGGGGTGAAATAGTTACTTTTTTTTTTCCAGATTGTTAATAACCAATTAAATAACTCTTTCTTTTGACCTCAGATGGAATCAATGCATCGTTCCCTTCACTTTCATTTTTACAGTTTTACAGATAATCTATGGATTTTAATACAATTCAATCGAAACTTCCATCTATCTATCACAACTTTGTTATACACATATTTCAATTCCATTTCTTGGACTTCACCAGCTCTCTCACTGCTATCTGTGGTAAATATATTTTCTTTTGGAATATCAACATATATATCTGCCAATGGTTACTATATTTTTTAAAATCTCGATGCTAAATTGGATATACTAAAAAAACGAAGAAAATGAATATGATAACACCACTTTTTGGAACAATAAGTGTTGCAAAAACAACATTTGTCTTCACGGAAAGCAATGTTGGAATTTAATTCCAACTGCCCAAAAAACAACATGATGGCAGATTAATTATTGATGGGATCGAAAGACAACAATCAACAACAAAATTAAAGTCTGATTTGAATTTGGGAAAGGACAACAATGGTGGTGGAAACCTCCAGTTCAGAACTTCAGGCAATCACGAAACTTATCAACAGAACCCACCATTTTTAATTATCTGCCAACCATATTAATTATATAGCCAGTAAGCAGCAACATTTCGGGGGAGCATCCAAGCTTCAACAACAAAGGGAAAGACAACCCCTGGAGGAGGTGACGTCACTCACCTTTGGACCCACTAAAGCAGTTCCAAGGGCATAAGGGAACTCACGGGAAGGCTTTTCAAGCAGCTCCTAGAAAGCATGAAAGAAATAAGGTTTTAAACCTTAGGACAAAGTTAAAAGTTTTGATTTAACTTTATGTTGCTGCATATGTTTTATTTTTAGCTTTTGAGTTAATTATTTTTACCGCGGTACATTGTTTTTAACTTTGGTTAAATATGTTTTGATATATATTATAAATATGGAATATTTATAATATATATATTGTGATGTCTTATATATTTCGTGAGCATTTTTTGTGAGTTGTTGTGTATTGTTTTTTGAGAGAGCCCAAAGGCTGAAAAAGATAGAGAGACAAAGAATTTACACCACTGCGTTTCCAATAGTCAAGAAGTAAATTTTTTTTTGTGTAATCCTGAACTGAAGATTCAGAAGAAGATCTATCATGTTGTAACAATGTTTTATGCTTAATGAAACTGTTTTTTTATGCATCTTTGTCTACACCTGTTTGAGTTTTATCTCTGTGTTGTGGAAGAGGAATTTGTATTCCTTTGTGTGTTCGGAATTGTCCGGAAATTCCAACATGGTATTAGAGCTAGTCTAGGCACTCAGTGAAAGAAGCAGAGATCACTCTTCACTACAGAAGCTGTAAGAATTTTGTTGAAGCAGATTTCTCTAGCAGAGAAAGCTTATGTTTGTTTTTTTTTAAAACACAGTCAAGAAAAATGTCGTGTTTGCACAGTCTCGATGGCAGCAGTAGGAACCAGTCTGAAAAATGTCCAACTTCCACAGTTTAACGGGAAGAATCATGAATATTTGGCTGTCACTATGAGAGCCTTGTTTGCTTCACAGAACATATGGGAGCTAGTTGAGAATGGCTACCCTGAACCAGTAGACACAACATCACTGGCTGCTTTGACAACAGCAGAAAGAGATTTGTTAAAAGATAATAGGAAGAAGGACTCCAAAGCCCTCTTATATATTTTTAAATCTATACATGAGAGTATTTTCCCAAGGATTGCAGCAACAACAAAGTGTAAGGAGGCATGGGATATTCTCAAGATAGCCTATCAAGGCATGAAGAAGGTGAAGACAACAAAGTTGCAAATGTTGAGGAGAGATTTTGAAACTCTCTGTATGAAAGAGTCCGCAAATATAGACTCATTTTTCACTCATTTATTGGGTTGGTTACCCAGATAAGGTCTCATGGAGAGACGCTTGAAGAAAGAAGGATAGTGGAGAAAATCTTGAGAAGTCTACCCTCAAGATTTGATGCCATAGTAGTGGCAATAGAAGAGACAAAGGATCTCTCAATATTTATAGTGGATGAGCTGAGTGCAACCCTGATGTCTCATGAACACAGTTTGAACAGAGGAACATATTCCTCATTGGAAAAAGCTTTCAAGACTCAAATTTATTTTGGTCGAGGCTGAGGTCAAGGCAGAGAAAACAACAGAGGAAGAGGCAGAAGCCAAAACAGAGGAAAAAACAGCCCTGCAATTTCAAGTGGAAGGGCTAGCAATCAGAACCAGAATGAAAGCTCAATCCAACATCAAGCTCATGGACAAAGGTATGATAAATCCCAAGTTCAGTGTCATTATTTAAATAAATATGAGCACTATGCCAATGAATGTAGGAAAAATAAAAATGACATGAATAATAGGCAGAATGCTAATTTTTCAAAAGAAGAAATGAATCAGAATAATGTGTTGTTAACATGTAATATAACACAAGATAGACAAGATGATGTATGGTTCTTAGACTAAGGTTGTAGCAACCACATGATTGGAAACATAGCAATGTTTGCCAATCTTGATGAAAATGTTAAATTTGAAGTAACAACAGGAATCGATAGTAAGATCTCTGTCAAGGGAAAAGTCAGAGTCAGTATCCTGGCAAGAAATGGAGAACAAAAGTTTGTGCTAGATGTATATTATGTACCTGGATTGAAATGTAATCTTTTGAGCATTGGACAACTCATTAACAAGGGCTACAATGTATTTTCTAAAGATGATGTGTGCACAATCATGGACATACCTCCAAGAAAGAAAGTCATTGCAAAGGTGCAAATGACAAGAAATAGGATGTTTCCTCTCAAGATCAGAGCATACTTGAAGGAAAAAAGAAATGTAGCAGTTGTAAAACAAGAGGTCTTTCAAGAGGAAGTGAAAGATGAAAACTGGTTATGGGCTGAAGCTGTCAATTGTGCAGCGTACATCTTGAATAGATGCCCAAACAAAGATGTAATGAACAGAGTTTCGTAAGAAGCGTGGGGTGGCATAAAGAAGCATGTCACCCACATGAAATTTTTTGGATGTGTGGCCTATGCACATGTCCCAGATCAACTAAGGAAGAAGTTGGACAGTAAGGGGGAGAAATGTAATTTTGTTGGATACAATGATGAGTCCAAAGCATACAAAATCTATAATCTATCCACCAAAAAAGTAATAATCAGCAGAGATGTGCAGTTTATTGAAGAAGAAGCTTGGGATGGAAGCTTAGAGAAAATGGTGAATGTGAAGACATGTGTGTCTCATGAAGAAGAAGAGGAAGGGACAACAACAAATAATCCCTCCATGGTGGATCCTCCTCCACCACCACAAGCACAACAAACCACACCACAAGCTAGAAATAGTGCAGCCTTGAGAAATCAAGGAAGTGCTTCTTCAAGCACACCACAGGGAACTGAAACTCCCTCGAGTTCAAGTGGAACTTCGAGTACACCAAGAAGACCGAGATTCAGAAATCTAAGTGAGATTTATGAACAAGGAGAGGTAAATGATAATTCCAGTTTGAACTCTTTATTTTCTTTGTATTTTCATGTTGATGACCCAATTCATTTTGAAGATGCTGTAAAAGAAGAAAAATGGATTAAAGCAAGGGATGAAGAAATTGGTGCAATAGAAAACAGTAATACATGGGAGTTAGTGGATCTCCCTAAAGGTAAAGAAGTGATTGGAGTAAAATGGGTCTATAAGACCAAGAGCAATGCTGAAGGCAAGATTGAAAGGCATAAGGCCAGACTTGTTGTCAAAGGCTATGAGCAGCAACAAGGAAGAGATTATGAGGAAACTTTCGCACTGGTTGCAAAGATGGAAATAGTGAGAAAAATGTTGTCCATAGCAGCACAACATAAATGGAAGGTTTATCAAATGGATGTTAAATCTGCATTCCTGAATGGAGTGTTGGAAGAAGAGGTATATGTTGAACAACCTCCAGGCTTTGAGATTGAGGGCCAATAGCACAAAGTATGCAAGCTGAAGAAATCTCTTTATGGGCTGAAGCAAGCACCGAGAGCATGGTACAATAGAATAGATGCTTACCTGACAGAAAATGGATTTGAGAAATGTGATGGAGAACCCACACTCTACATAAAAGAAAATTATGGCAATATTCTTATTGTTGTTTTATATGTAGATGATTTAATTTTTACTGGAAATGAAGTTTCTCTCATTGTTGATTTCAAAGTAGTCATGAAGAGTGAATTTGAAATGACTGATTTGGGTCTTTTAAGATATTTTCTTGGAATTGAAGTAGAACAAAATGAAAATGGGATTTTTATTTCCCAAGCAAAATATGTTGAAGAAGTGTTGAAAAGATTCAACATGCAGAATAGCAAGGCAGTTGTAACTCCAACTTTCATGGGGTTAAAATTAAGCAAAGAAGATAGCAACAAGGATTTTGATCCTACATTGTACAAGAGCATAGTTGGCAGCCTCATGTATTTGACTGCAACTAGGCTGGATATTATGCACATTGTAAGTTTAACCTCCATATTTATGGAATGACCGAAAGAGACTCATTAGCAAGCAGCCAAGAGAATTCTCAGGTATGTGAATGGAACAAAGGGGTATGGTATTTTCTACTCCTCATCTAAAAATTTTAAATTGAATGGTTACATTGACAGTGATTGGGCTAGAAGTGTAGATGACAGGAAGAGCACATCTAGATTTGTGTTTCATTTGGGATCGGGAGCCATTTCATGGGCTTCCAAGAAGCAACCAAATTTGCTTTATCAACAGTAGAGGCAGAATATGTGGCAGCAACAACAACATCATGCCAAGAAGTATGGATGAGAATAATGCTCAGAGATTTATGTCATGAGCAGGACAAAGGAACAACAATTTACTGTGATAACATCTCAGCGATAGCTTTATCAAAGAATTATGTCTTCCATAAGAGAACAAATCATATTGATGCAACATTTGATTTTATAAGTGAACTGGTTAATAATGGAGAAATTGTTTTGTAGCACTGCAGGACAAAGGAACAATTTGTTGATATTTTGACAAAGCCATTAACGCGGAAGAGTTTTAATTATTTAAGGAAATGCCTGGGTATGCAAGAAAACACAACAGTTGAAATTAAGGGGGAGGGTTGGAATTTAATTCCAACTGCCCACACAGAACAGCAGGACGACAAATTAATTATTGATGGGATCAAAAGACAGCAATTAACAACAAATTAAAGTCTAGTTTGAATTTGGGAAAGGACAGCAATGGTGATGGAAACCTCCAGTTTAGAAATTCACGCAATCACGAAACTTATCAACAGCACCCACCATTTTTAATTCTTTGCCAATCATATTAAATATACAACCAGCAAGCAACAACATTCCGGGGGAGCATCCAAGCTTCAGCAGCAAAGGGAAAGACAACCCTCGAAGGAGGTGATGTCACTCACCTTTGGACCCACCAAAGCAGTTTCAGGGGGATAAGGGAACTCACAGGAAGGATTTTCAAGTAGCTCTCGGAAAACATGAAAGGAATAAGGTTTTAAACCTTAGGACAAAGTTAAATGTTTTGATTTAACTTTATGTTGCCACATATGTTTTATTTTTAACTTTTGAGTTAATTGTTTTTACCGCGGTACATTGTTTTTAACTTTGGTTAAATATGTTTTGATATATATTATAAATATGGAATATATATATATATATATATATATATATATATATATATATATATATATATATATATAGATATTGTAATGTCTTATATATGCCGTTAACATTTTTTTTGAGTTGCTATGTATTGTTTTTTGAGAGAGCCCAAAGGCTGAAAAAGACGGAGAGACAGAGAATTTACAGCACTGCACTTCTAGCAGTCAAGAAGTGAAATTTTTTTTTTTTGTGTAATCCTAAACTGAAGATTCAGAATAAGATCTATCATGTTGTAACAACATTTTATGCTTAATGAAATTGTTGTTTTATGCATCTCTGTCTACACCTGTTTGATTTTTATCTCTGTGTTGTGGAAGAGGAATTTTTATTCCTCTGTTTGTTCCGAATTGTCCAGAAATTCCAACAAGCAAGTTGGAAATGCATCACATGTTATAGGAACAAAATAAACAAATTAGGGAAGTAGTTGCAAGGCTGTGGGTGACTTCCAAGCAACCCATCACCATTCTTGTTATTGGATTCCAAAACCACTAGTGGAGCTTATTTATGAATACGACGTTTATATTTATTTACAGGAAGGAAGGGCCTCTCATAATGAAAGTAGAGACTCCAAGAGAGAGGGCTACCTCAACCGAATTCGTTGAATTATGTAACCATCTCGTAGTCTCTTCACATTCACACCAACTATTATCATTGAATACTGTAGTAAAAAAAACCATCACGTTTTGTAGTTCTTGAGAGAATGGAATAGAGTGAGAAAAATCAATAGCTGAGGGGGGGATAGGATCTTCCACCCCTTCAGAGGTTACAACACTATTTTTGAGTCATCACCTTGTGCAGGAAAGCCATTTACTAAAGAAAATGTTACATTTTCATTATTTATAATGTTATAATTTCTATTAAGGATCAATCCTTCAAATAGTTTTATGTTATTTTAACTCAACATATTATAGTTTCTACAAGGGATGTGTGATGTTCTCCTTCAGTCCCCTTTTGACTTGTCATTATATACAAGGGGAGGAAATTACATAGATTCTGTTAAAATATAGCAAATTATGATGACTAAATCAAACAAATCCTTGGCCTTATAGGAACACAATATGTTACTTCAACAAATAATTAATTTCATGTTAACTTCCATGGTCCTCATGAAGTTGTTGTTGGCCCATAGAAACATCAAAACCACTTCCTAGTATGTTGGATAGTTCACAAATCTCCCGGTGACTAAAATATAGTGTTTGTTGTTTCTATTACAGTTTTGAATAGACCGCCTTGAAATATCTATTTTCGATAAATATTCTCATCAATGGTGCCACGGGTAATTATACAATAGAACAACACATTTCTTAACTTCCCAATGTGATATGCATGATCAACACCTTGATTTTTGATGCTTGGGTTCCAAGAAAAGTTTGCAATGACCACTTGATTATTTCTCGGCATTACCTCAATGAATAATCATCCTCTTCTTTCTCAATATCTCGGTCATTTTCCATCTTTCTCTGATAAACAATGTTATTCACTTAATATGAATGATTTGGACGCTTCCCTCTATGTGGAAATTAAGATAAGCGTCATTTCAAGCTAGTATTATTCTTAGAAGCCGAACAACTGCAACAACAAAACATTTTTCTTTTCTCCAAGTTAAACATATAATCTTCTATATAACATTATTATGCAAAAATAGTACTTTATTATATAGGAATGATGCAATACACAGAAGCGCAATAACTTAGTGATTTTTTATAGAAATTTATGGCTTATGGAACTTGGTATTCCATTTTATTGATCATTATTAGTGATTTTCTCTCTTGTCTATGTACTCTCCTTTACATTACAGAATCATCGATCTCCTTTTACTCGTAAAATATCTGGAAAAAAATTAATTATAATTTCTCTCTTGTCTATGTACTCTCCTTTACATTACAGAATCATCGATCTCCTTTACTTGCAAAATATCTGGAAATAAATTAATTATAATTTTTTTCTTGACTTGGGAAGTCAAAAGATTTAAATTTTGTCTCTGCAAAATTGGCCTATAACCTAGGCTGCAACTGGGGACAATGTTTCACTTATGAGACACTGATAACTATAAAATATGTGCCTTATTGGGCTATGGAGTAAAAATCCTGAAACTACCTGCAGTCAAATCTAAAAGTTTTGAAATATGACATATCCTTGAAAAATTATTTCCTGGACCTCATTTCCTTATTCACAACTAAAACAACAAAATTCTAAAATAAAAATTTCTTAAGACTAAAAATAAATGCACGCCACTTGAGCTTATTTATTTACAACACCTTTATGGACAATTCAACTGATTTCCATAAATTAAATCAGTTTTCCAATGGTACCATTAAAAATTTTTGGTTACTACACTTTATACCAACTCCCTAAAATTTAAAAATAAAAATAAGCATGAAAATGGGTGAAAGAAACTAATCATACGAGTTGATACATTCCTAGAAATAAAACTCTAGATTTCTCAAAGAATCCATATAATCTACTGCAAGGTCATAAAATGTATGAGATAAAAAATAAATTTGAACATTAGCTCAATTCTCCAAGAGCGCTTGGGCGACTGCAGTAATAGGGCGAGGATATAAATCTCTCTCATTGTCTCTTCCCTCACATTTTCAGATCATATTGTATGGGTATTCCTGCTCTTGCTAGTTCTCTCCTTGTTCATGTTTCTGCTATGTGATTGACATATAAATTACATCAGACTCATACATAAAATACATTTTTTTTAAAATGGAACGTGTATTTTTAAGTATGGAAACAAAAATTTCAATTAGAAAAGGTAAAAACATTGGTACACTCAAAACACAGTCATGCACCAGCACCAGTTCTCTTTCAACATAACCACACTAATATCGGTGCACACATAAGTATGATGCACTGTTGTTGGTTCACAATTTTAACTTTTGATAGCGATGCAGAAAACTTGATCACCAATGCACATGAATAACCTTTTGATGCTAGTACAAATCATTCAAGTTATCGAACACACTGATCTATGGCTATATTTTTAAAGATTGAGTTTGTCATGCATTTGGTAAATATAAACCCACTCGGTGTGATGCACCAACGAAAAATGTGCCGCTTGAATCCCGCTGAATTTTAGTTCACAAAATGCACTACAACTATGGTGGTGTGTTATGTTCATGCATTGAATTGTGGTGCACCCTATAAATTTACAAGGTGTATCGTTATCAGTGTGAGTCGAACGTATCAAAGGTAGTGCACGTTGAAAACAAAATTTGAAAAACATTGGAAAATTTAGCCTAATTTACAATTCTAATCTGCTAAAAATTCAAATTACAAATAACCATATACATTACTTGGGAATTTTGTCTTCAAGGAGGCATTGTGGACATGGAATAAAAAAAAATATAGGATGGTTTGAAAAAATTTAAAACTCAAACAATGAGCAAGGTAAAAAAGGATTGTGAGAAAGAGAAGCATCAATGCCAAGGTGTTTGCATGTGGAAAGTGTTGCACTAGTGCTTCAGATCTTTCCTACACTGTAGATTGTAAAAATGAAAATTACGGTCGAGAGGGTTTTTTTTTTATTTAACCCTCCTCTTACGTATTTTTGTAAACACACCAGTGCGGGATATATCTAAAAGAACTACATTTTTTTAATTAAATCATATCGTGGTGCTTTTCTTGAGACGCCTAGAGGTGTTTCTCTATAGGTACCACACCGATGTTGTGTTTTTACTATAGCACCGCTATTTTGTTAAAATTTAAAAACTGGCTACCGGTGCTCTTTAGAATATGCCCCAAGACATTTTGTTAAGCGTACTGCACGAGGGCTTCGTTGGAAAATAGCACCACATTTCTCTAAAATTTAAAAATATAGTGGTTCTCCTTACTGGTATGCACCAGGAAATTTTACCATGTGAAGGGCACCAGTGCTATTGACTATTCAAACATCAATGTGTTATGTTATGTACCGCACCATGTTTTTTTCTAGTTTATAAAAATAAATTTTCGATGATGCACCATGTTATTTGCAACATCAATGCTTTTATGCATAGTAAATCACTGGTGTGTTTGTATATTTTAGATGCACCATTCAAAAGAAATCCACTAAAACATCAACCCACCCACCTCCACTACAAATGGATTTTTGAGTTATTTTAATAAGAGATTCCACAAAAACTTCCACTAGAAGGTATTTTCCTTGCAGTGAGCCGTCTTTAAAACCTCGTCTTAATACTGGTTCAAACCTTAAGATTTTTTTATATATGAGTGGTCATGGTCTTTGTTGTATCAAGTCAGGAGGTAGGAGTTAACTCCCTCTTTAACGCAGTCAACACAAAGGCTTGATTAGTCAACTTTCATTTTCCGACTTTATGTTTATTCCAAACTCCAACTGATGCCATGGCTTCCTGATGGGAACACTCTGGAGGTCATAGTTGGGATGATGTGCACAATTGGTGCATGAATGTTTGGGCCTATTTTCCAACCCTCGTTCACATAAGAATATTTAAAAAGAATTCTCAATTATTTCGAGACTTTTCTTCATCTTTTACTTCAACTAACCTAATATCAAGCAGGGAATTGAATTGAATTGACTGTTGTGATTGATTAGAAAGCTCCTACCATTTTCACGTGGTCAAAGCTTTAGGTTATTTGGTTAGTTGGTAATACTTTCATTGGTTGGAGGACAATTTTGTTGGGTCAAAGAATCTCCACCCTACTAATATTATATCACATCTTATTAAGCAGAGATAAATTGGTTCCAGAATGAAAAATAGTTGATGCATGTTACAAAGTACATTGACATACATTGGTAGTTAACACTTGAAAGAGAAGTTTAGATACATATAATTTTATTGCGAGACAATTAGGAGAAAAATAATTACAGAATGACAGGTTCCATACATATAAATTTAAGGAAATTTTACATGGAATTTTATGAATTGAAAACCTACAAATGTACAAACAACATCATTTCAAAATAATATCCCAGCGAGATCAACCAATCCAAAAAAAAATATTAAATAATTTATTTTTTTATAATATCAGTTGAAAATAATTAATATTATTTTATATTAATGGAGAAATGGTTACATTGTTGTAAAGTAGCTCCTTAAGTTAGGAGTAGTTCCTAGGATATAGAAGTTTGTTTACAACTCCCTACTCCTTTGTGATGTACTTATAGTTGTATCATTTGATTAATGAATTTAGAGTGTTCTCTCCATTTTGTGTGTAGTCTCGAGGTGCAGTACTCACCTGAGAGCTGCCTTTCTATTCAATTCAGTTTTTATCATGGTATCAGAGTTTAGACCGAGTGAGCCTGATTTCCTTTAGAGCCCTAAGTGGCTACAGAGCCCTCACGGCTACATAGCCTTTGTGGCTACGGTGCACATAGGAGTAGGTGGACTGCAACAAACACCTCACTCATAGGGTCTCATATATATATATATATATATATATATATATATATATATATATATATATATATATATATATTCATAAGCACAGGTGGGTCGGCACGCTTTCGAGAGATTCGAGCACCTTAATCTACAAGAACTCATGCTACTTCAAAGAAAAGGTATGGTCGATGGACTTCCTGCTTTTCATAGTGCTCAATTAGGGAAAATGCATAGAGAAGAATTTCATTTGCATGCTGATAGGAAGGAATTAAAGAGATATTCTAGAGCTAGTGCATACAGACATACCCAGACCTATGTAGACTAGGTCGCTAAGTGGTGCATATTATTTTCTACTATTTACTGAAAAATACACTAGATTATCTTGGATATATTTCTTAAGTAAAAAGAGTCATACCTTTCAATGTTTTAAAGAATTTAAGACTCTAGTTGAGAAGCAGATAGGGAAATTTATAAAAATTCTCCACTTCGATCAAGGGGGAGAATACAGGTTGGGAGAGTTCATGAATTTTTGCAGATATCATGGGATTTTTTAACAGTTCATAATGCCACACAATCCACAACAAAATGGAGTTGCAGAATTGAGGAACAGAATCCTAGTGGAGTGCGCATGAAGTATGCTTCAAGGTAAGGTTCTATCAAATGGTTTTTGGGCTGAAGCCATCAACACTGTTGTTTATTTAAAGAATAGCAGTCCTACTAAATATCTTAACTTTAAGACTCTGTTTGAAGAACTTTATGGATTTAAACGAGTAATGAGTCATATAAGAGTTTTTGGGTCTAAATACTTTGCCCATATACCCAAGGAGGATAGAAAGAAATTAGATATTAAGGCCATGAAATGTCTCTTTGTAGGATATTGCATTGAGTTTAAATCCTACAAGTTGTTTAATCCCGTGACTAATAAAATATTTACAATTCGAGATGTTATATTTCATGAGAAGGTTGAGTAAGGAAAGGAAGACAATCATAAAGAATGGCGCATTCCATCATTGATGGAAGAAATCGGTGAGGATAATCAGTAGCAGGAGAAAAAAGATGAAGAAACGAGTGATTTAGTCGACAAAGCAAGCCTGCACAGGTCTAAAGTAGACAGATTTGAGGTGAGTCCTCTACCGAGAAGATCAGGTAGGAAGACTCAATTATCAGCCAGAATGAAAGACTATGCTTTAATGTCAAACATTTTAAATGTTATAGAGCCCACAAATTATAAAGAAGCAAGTCAATCTGATGAATGGAGGCTGCAATGAATGAAGAAATATAATCAATTTTCAGAAACCATACTTGGGATCTAGTAGAACTACCTGAAGGAAAAATACCCATAGGTTGTAAGTGGCTTTACAAACCTAAAGTTAATGTAGATGGGAATATAGAAAATTTTAAAGCTAGACTGGTAGCAAAGGGATATTCGTAACAACAAGGAATAGACTTTGAAGAAACCTTTTCCCATGTAGCCAAAATGAATACCATTAGAATGTTAATTTCATTAGCAAAAAAACAGTAGTGGAAGCTACACCAGCTAGATGTTAAGTCTGCATTTCTGAATGGTGATTTAAAAGAAGATATTTATTTAGTCCAGCTTGAAGGGTTTGTCAAAGAAGTGCAGGAACATATATTGTGTAGGTTGAAAAAGACACTATATGGTTTAGAACAAGCACCCAGGTCTTGGTACGAGAAGATTGATTCATTCTTCTTACAACATGGTTTTCATAAGAGCATGAATGATCCAAATCTACATACCATGTATAATAAACAAAGGCATATTATTTTGATTTCTTTGTATGGGGACGATATGATTATAACAGGTAATGCAGATGCTTATATCAAAGAAATCAAATTGCAGATGTCACAAGTTTTTGAAATGAAAGATCTTAGAATTCTACATTATTGCTTGGGTCTGGAGGTATGCAGAGACTCTGGACATACTTTTCTTACTCAAGGGAAGTATGTCAGAGGTCTTCTCACAAGGTTCAGGATGGAGCAGTGTAAGACAACATCAACACCTTTGCAACATAATTTTAAGTTATGCAGTGACGATGGCTCTAAGGAGGTGGATGCAACTTTGTATAGACAACTTGTTGGTAGTCGGATATATCTAACTACAACTATACCATACTTAGCATACTATGTTAGTGTGTTGAGCCAGTTCATATCTAATCCACTCGAAAGTCATTGGACGATAGCAAAAAGTGTGTTGAGGTACCTTCGGAGTACTAGTGATTATGGTATTTTATACATGGACACATCTGATGTTATTTTAGCAGGTATTTTAGACTCAGATTGGGCAGGTAATCTGGATGACCAAAGGTCCATTACAGGTTATGCATTTAGTATTGGATTCGGGGTCATATCATGGAGCAGTAAAAAGAAGAGTACTGCAGCGATATCTTCAACTAAAGCCGAGTACCAAGCATTGTGTGCGGCTACATATAAAGCTATCTCATTGAGAAGGTTTCTCCATGATGCAGGAGAAAAGTAACAAGAAGCAACCATCATCAAATGTGATAACTAGAGTACCACCAAGCTATCATAAAATCTAGTATTCCACAAGAATATGAAACACTTAGATACTCAGTTTCACTTTATTCGAGAAAAAGTCCAATAAAAAAAAAAAATTATTGAATATTGTAAAATCTATGACAATATGGCACACATTTTTACTAAGCCTCTTGGGAAAATTAAGTTTGAATTGTTTAAAGGGATGTAAGGAATTCAGGACAATCTTTTCTCCATTAAGGGGGAGGGTTGAAAAGAATTAATATTATTTTATATTAATGGAGAAATGGTTACACTGTTGTAACATAGCTTCTTAAGTTAGGATTAATTCCTAGGATATAGGAGTTTGTTTACAACTTCCTACTCCTTTGTGATATACTTATAGTTGTATCATTTGATTAATGAATGTAGAGTGTACTCTCCATTTTGTGTGTAGTCTCCAAGTGCAGTACTCACCTAAGAATTGTCTTTTTATTCAATTCAGTTTTTATCAATATCCACATTACAAAACATCATTTAATTTTTAGTCAAATTAATTTGAATATCAATACATTATCTAATGGTAACAAAAATTAAATATATAATATTATATTTAAATTCTTTAATTGTAGAATTGATACTTTACCTTTCATGTTATATTATTATATGCATAAAATTTTTAATATAATAGATGAAAGATATACATTAATATTTCATTATTTGATGGTTTTATTTAAAAATCAATAGGCTCAAGTGTCATAATGTTACGATTCGAATTCATCTTAAGTAGTTAGAAATATCTCAACAATTGAGAACCAACAATGCCATGTGAGGAGGCATTTAATCATTAAGTATAAACTATATCACTATTACTCTAAATAAATACCTGAGATGAATAGATAATGCGTTTGAAAAAATAAATTTAATAAAAAATATTATAATTAATAAGTATAAACTATATCTCTATTACTTTAAATATTTGATTTGAATAGATAATGTCTTCGAAAGAGAACAAAAAATAACTTCAATAAAACTATAATGATTATAATGGATTTGAAGTAATAATATTCAAATTTATTAATTTTTTCAAGAGAATCAACAACTTGATTCATTAAAAAAAAAACCATTATAATTAACTCCTTTACATTTAATACAAGCACCTTGCTTTGAGATCCACATATAAGGAGGAGTCTTTCGTTCGACGAATCGGGAGCTGATGTGACAGCTCCCGATTCACCCCTCTGGCAACCTTTCTCTTCTCCGGCCCAATGGTGGACCCCGCCTCTCCAGCTTCTGACCGCAGCAAACGGCGAACCGCAAATGGCGACGAACCCCTCCTCCACCACCCTTCCCCCTTGCGTTGCTCCTCCTCCCACCCGCCACTCCCACGACCCCCCGGCCACCTAGCTCCATGCCTCTTGCCGTAGAACCGAGTTCCTTTTTATTGCTGCAGTTTTTTTAAATAATTAATTAATTCAAATTTAAATGCCGCACCCACACATCTCCACCGTCCAATTATCCATCAAATTTGAGCAGCATTGATGGAGGTAGGTGGCCAGGGATCGTGGGAGTGGCGGGTGGGGGAGGAGCGGTGCCAGGGGGAGGGGTGGTGGAGCAGGTGTTCGGAGTCATCGCCGTTCGCCGTTCACCGTTTGCTGCGGTCGGAGGGGTCCACCATCGGGCCAGAGAAGAGAAAAGTCGCCGGAGAGGCGGATCGGGAGCTATCACATCAGCTCCCGATTCGTCGAACGAAAGACTCCTCCCACATATAATACCAAACCAAAATTTATTACATAGGATGATCTCTATGTTTCCACCACAAAAGCTATCACCTAATTCTTAAAATAATGATTTCAAAGCAATGAGTCCTTTCCCCACTTATTGTGTAATCATAATAATGTATCGTCAACCATGTCAGTACATGTAGTTTTCAGTATCTCTGTTATTTCCATTGCATTGAAACCTAATGTGTAAGTTAAGTTGATATTTGTTTTATTCGGTGTTCTTGTGGACTGCGCGATTTATATCGATCAGGAGCCCGTCCTTTGAAGCATGGCCCCCATCGTTCTTGTGGACTGCGCGATTTATATCGAGGAGCCCGTCCTTTGAAGCATGGCCCCAATCTTTTAAGTAGAAGTGACATATAAAACGCAAAACCAACGGTTATTGACATGTTTGTTGTCATTGTTGACTTGCAGTTAAAAACATTTAATATGGCAAGATTGAGAGGCAGAAATATGTCGATCAGAAGATTTATATATTTGCTCTTCAACAATTACCAGTCTAGTTGCGTTTTGGGATTTGATATTTGGAGTAGAGAAAAAAATTCCCTTCAAATCCAGAGGTCAAAATATCATATTCACAAATAACAAGATTAATATACGGTTTTCCCGCTGTCATTTCAGCAGCGTGTGTGCATTCAATCATTACACTTACAGGATTTGCTAGGTATTCTATTTATATTACAGGATTTGCTAGGTATTCTATTTATATGTCTTTACATTACATACCAATATCCTGTAATTAAACACTAAATTGTATATCAATAATGGTTTGTAAAATATAAATATAAATAATAATAAATAATTTAAAATTTAAAATTATTTATTTATTCATCAATTTACCATGTCCATTTATGGTTCCAATCAATTTAAAAAAAGAATTATAATACTTATTTATAATTTTGTAGAAAAAATAATGATTTAAAATTAAAATTAATATTTAATATTCAAAATTAATTATTTAAATATTTAATATATAATATTTACTTTGAATCTATCATTTTTTTCTTATATAATAATAGTAAGAGTGAATGACAAATTAACTCAAGAAGAAAAAGAGACAAATTCATTCAAGCTAACACATGCATTATTGATTTGAAAATTTTGATAGATTGATTTAAAACAAGTGTACGTTTATTGACAACCAATTAGACAATCATATTTTAATTATATTATAAATTTTAATTTAATATTAAAAAATAAAATAATATTTTTAATATTAATATAAATTTAATTCGAGTAATTTTAAAAAAAATACCACAACCAATAAATATCTCAAAATGTATTACATATATAGAATAAGTTCAACAATATATCGATCAACATCATCATTATAACATAATGATCTCTCACATGTATATACTTAAATTAGTAAATTGTTATTTTGAATTTTGCAATAAATGCATAAATTCTCTTTGAAATCAACTTAGTACCCATCTCCAGCAATTATTATTCATTAAATCCAATCGAGCTAAAATCCTAACCTTGTTGTCCTCATGAAAAATTATAAAAACTTTACATAATCAAATAAAATTTATTATGAAAGCCATAAAAATTTAGAATTTACATAATTTAATGCCTACAGTTCAAAAAAATTAGTTAAGTAATACAATGATTTAAATACCTTAAAGTTTTAGAACTATTGTTAAATTGAAAGATAAATAGTTATAGAATTAAGTTCAAAATAATTATTTAAAATATAATTGTAATGCTCTATGTAGAAATTACTCACTAGTGAAATTATATTAGTGAAAGTGCAATGAAAAGAGGTAGTGATTAATATCATAGTATACATATAATAAGTTTGTCTTTACTTAATAAAATGATAGTGTATCTTTAAAACCATTATCCTTCTTTCTTAAAAACTTGTAGTTATAGTTATTGAATAATACATGCATGTGCTTTTGAAAACTTACTATTGTTCATATCTTTAAATTTCAATAAGTAAACTAAAGCCTAAGATTCACTAACTCTATGACATTGTATATTCATTTTATATATGAAATTTTTATAATGAAGTAACATCAAATTTACATTAACCTTGCCCGAGCTTACTGAACTAGAGAAAGCATCTGAGTACGACTACAACAAGTTAATGCTCGGATTAAAGTTATTTAAATGTGAAAATAAATAAAAATATTTAAATTCCAAAAAATAGCATCCATGAGCAAACCATTAATTTCATTTATAGAAGGGTACAACCACTACAATACAAAGGGGGGTTTTAAGACAATATTTAAGACATTTTTTGGGTAAATTGTCTTAACTTGGGACAAAAGAAAACTTGTGTATTGTCTTAAATATTGTCTTTAAGCGAGTGTCTCAAATTAAATTATCTTAAAATATTGTCTCTATAAAGACAATATATAACAAAAACATTTTTTTCTCTCAAGAGACAGTAGTTGGGATTAAATACGTATTGTCTTTAAAGCGACAATACCATTTATCCTAATTATTGTCTCTCTAGAGACAATAAAAAATTGCATTCAAAGATAATACGTCACTTTTGCCTCTTTAGAGACAATATAAAATAATGAATCTAGAAAATTATCTCACCCTTGAAATAAATCAATATTAAAAGTATTTTTTTTTAAATAAACTACAATATCATTGATTAATTCATATTAAGACACAGTGGAATCAAACCACCAACCTCCTCCTTATAAAGAAGGTGCTTTTCCATTGAGCTAGCACCCTTTAAAGAATAATGTGACTAGAATTAACTAGAATTATCACAAGCCTTTAATATCTTGCCACAAGTGTCGAATGGTTTACGTTTATCATGTTTCCAATCTTCACATATTCCAGCAATATGGATTTTTTCAAGGAAATTTTCACATCAACTAAAGATAAAGTACATATAAATTAGCATATCCATCTTCCTATATATCCCTAAAATCTTTGCAAGAAGTGAGATAATCCAACACAGTTATCATTACCCGTTGGTAACGATAAAAAATGAGAGTTAAGTATCCTCATATTTAACTTTCACCCTAGAAGAGAAGGTTAGTGCACAACCAACATCTGTTTGGCCATTTAACGTAACCAATGCAATGCTAATCCACCTATATCAACCACAATTAGTAATTTGGTTGTATTAGATACCTATTTTAAGTATATCTTTAACATTTGTATAATTTGAAACAATGAATAGGAAAATAGCAAACAACAAGAGCAGAATGAGAAATAAATGAAAATCTTATGCTACTTAAGATTACAGTCTAATAGTGTCTTATGAAATAATACTGAAGAAGTAAAGATATCAATTTCGAAAAGATTGCAAACTAACCTGCATTTCCATAATACAATGCCCTCAAGTCTCCCTCAGCAAAAAATGCTCGCCCTACCCCATTAAGGATATACACATATGTCAACGCAGGTTTGAAAGTAGTAAAGTATTTAAAATTTTACAATAAAACATTGCAATCCAAAATAGTGGACAATTTTACCTTGATGATTATCATCTCTGTATCATTTTCTTTTTCCCATTTTTCATATAGATCCCTTAATCGGATTACCTGCATATCATATTAGAGGATTTTTCAAACTAGTTTAAGAAAACAAGTGCTTTCCCAATGCCTCAAACATGGATCAGAGATAAAAAGAAATGGTCCGGTATCTTACCACTTTCTTGCTAATAATATTCATCTTATGTGGCTTATAAAGAGTGATAACTTGCAGATGAACTTTCACTTTATCTAGAACAACCCACTTGAATACAACGTAGTTACGGAAAAAAGTAACTATAATTATAACATGCCTTTAATATCTTGCCACGGATTTTGAATGGTTTATGTTTAGCATGTTTCCACTCTTCACATATTCCATCAATATGAATATTTTCAAGGAATTTTTCCCATCAACTAAAGATGAAGTACATATAAATTAGCATATCCATCTTCCTATATTTCCCTAAAATTTTTGTAGCAAGTGAGATAATCCAATATGGTTATCATTACCTATTAGTAACAATAAAAAATGAGAGTTAAATATCCTCATATTTAACTTGCACTCTAGAAGAGAAGGTTAGTTCACAACCAACATCTGCTTGGCCATTCAATGTAAGCAATGCTAACAGCCTGCTATGCAATTACACTTCCAAAGAAGTCACGTGTAGCTTTGAAAGCTCGAATTAATCCTACTACATGGTAATCAAAAGAGTTTGGTATATTTTCTTTTACCACATATCCAAATTACACCCCAAAACCACAAAGGTTGATGTCATAATTAAAAATCAAAGTGATCAAGTTGCCTTGAATTCAACTTCAGGAGTTGCAGTAGGGTTCGACTCAACAATTTTGGGGTAAATTTAGGGCTTCTTCACCTAAAAGTCTCTTTAATGGAACCTGATGATAAAATATAAAAAGCTCCTTCCCGGGATCCAGGTTAACCGCCTGCTTCCTCTGATACATAGACTTAAAACCATCAATCCTCACAAGAGGAACCACAGTCACTCCAACCTCTTCCACAAGTCATTTGAAAAATATACCAATTTATACTTACATTTAAATTCCAGAGGGGTGGCTTCGTTCCAAGCAGAATTCCACTCTCTGTATAGGGCCCAAACATCACCCTTTTGGGAAATATCATAATAGTTCCTTTAGGAATTTTCTCCCATGCAACAATATGAGAAAAAAATTCAATACATTGTTATTGGCATATTTTCCATGCTTAAAATTCCCACAACCCTAGTAAAATCCATCATCCAGCCAGTTAGTGACATTTTTCTCTTCGCTGATAATTGCCTCAAGCCAAGCAATCTTCCTCTTGAACTTGCTTTGTGAAATAAATTTCTTAATATGATCATAAAATGAAAAATTACATTATCACCATCATATATAGCCCAAAGATGATCTGCTTCAAAATGATTCTCAGTCCAATCCCTATTAAGGTTATGAAAATCAACATCAAGTACATTAATATCCTAAGCTTATTCTTCTTCCTTGGTATTTCCAATATCATATTTCTGTGGTTTCTTGCTTGTGGAACTTTCCATGGCATAATTTTTTTTAATATTTGGCCTCTTCTTCCTTGATCGCTTATTTTATGCCTCAACATCCTTCCCCTTGCTATCTGATGCACCCTTATCCATAACGTTTACAGCTTCAAAGACATATTCATTGTAGTCTACTCTATTTTCACTGTGGGGAAATATGATCAAGCATTAGGGCTTCCAGGACATCATATCCATTGATGCTTCCAATCAATATGATATGTGAACATATATTAAAAGCGTTCAAGAACCAATGTTATCATCAATGACAACATCATTCAACAAAAATAATGAGCAAAGTTAAAATTGTGCCTTTGGCCCACCTGTGTTTCCTCTGCCAGTTTTAGTGCACCTATAAATTTAGTTGAACCCTTCCTCCTCTACCTCCATTTAAAAATACTTGTGTCTCACCATGTATTCTCATCTCTTTGTGCTCATAGTATCACACCTTTGAATTATAACACTTCTAGTATGTCTAGAATGATTCCATTTTTTAGTCTTTAACTGCAATGACAATTACATGATCTATTTGCAATTGCATTGATGATGCAATGGTTCAATTCCAATATTTATGTTGTTCCCTAATAATTGACCAACAACCAATGTTCTTTGAAGATTGGTTCACCAGGTTTTGTTCCCTAAAAAGACCCTACTTAGGCATTGGTTTATTGGTGTTCTAAAAACACAGTTCACTGCCAAGAAAATCTTAGGCATTTTTACCAATGACGCACAAAGTAGAAGCAATAATTGCACCAATACTATTTCAAAGAAAAATAATGGAGATCATTTTCAGAATATTTTGGAATTATAATTTTAGTTATCAAAAACTCCTCAACCTAATGAATGGATCTTATTAAAATAAATATGAATAATATTGCTTCAAGCATTCAATAGAATCACTCAATACAATTCAATTGGATAAAATAATGAATGGTTTATAAAGTACCTTCAAATTTGATACAGTTGAGGAACCAACAACAATAGACTGTGGATTCAAGATTTGTTTCTGGACTTCCAAATGCAACTCGGGAGCCTACATACAAAAAAAATCAAAATCTTGAATTGGATATGCTACCAACAAGAGAGCAACATCAACTCGTGTCAAGCAATAACACATTGAATGAAATAATCATCTGAAATGAATCAATATACTAGCAATTACACCAGATGTTAAGAATCTTGACATATAGAAGATCACTAAATATAAAAATTAGTAAAACAAATGTCATTCAAAGTTAGAAGATAAAGAGAAAGCACTTACATTATGGAAAATTGACAGATTCTATCACCTTTCGAGCATAAATTTCCTCTCAATACACAAAGATGCTCTTTTAATTTCCAATAGAAAATATTTCATCAAAAATATGTTCTTTTTCAATATTGAATTGTCTCACTCTATCATAATCTTACAGTATTTTACAACTTGCTTGGAGAAAATGGAGGTCTCACACATAGTCTTCTATATGAAGGTTGGACACAATTTCGTCCGATGATAATAACTCACTTTGAAATGAGAGAACACAACCACCATTCACTCAACTAATTTAGAGTTCCACACAAGGTCTTAATAATGGCATACATCTTCAGAAGGATGACCATATGACATGTAAATTAATGGGTGTAGCTTGAGTGGTTGGTACACTTACCATCATTCTCCTCGGTCACCACCCTTGCATGCCCACCTTCCAGTGCCATCTAGATTTGTTTTTAACCTCTCTCATCAAAATTGGCCCCATTTGATTTACAGCATCTTGATGGCTCTGCAAAGCCTCCTTGCAGTCAAATCCGCTCTTGCTCAGTTGGAGGATGAAATTTTGGACATCCATTCCTCTTATCAATCCATGAATATTATCTTTGTCAACTTGGAAAATTAGATGAGTAAAATAATGGAAATATTGATTCAGAAGAAGGGTATATTCAGAAAATCCAAGACGAGATTATGTTGTCCACAGTCTGCTCTCAGATATTAGAATTGAGGGACAAAAAGGCTCTATGTTATGTCAATCCTCTCGCAATTTAGGGTTTCTTCTCTCACTAAAGTGAACGTTATCCTCCCAGCCCTCAACACAGTTGTTCCAGAAGGGCTCCTCTACTCACCTTAAACTCACTAGCTCTCATACCTCCACATGTTTTCAGTGAATGTTCTGCCTCTATAAAAACAAAACAAATTATTGGATTTCACAGTCTATAACTCCCAAAAAGGTTAGATGGAATCTCAGAGCCTAATGTCTAGGTATATCCCCTTTCAAAGACACCTCACTTCTGTAGTATACATTTGGATGTAATTTTGTTAAATCAATACAAAACTACCAGTTCCCATGAAAAGAAACATCTCCTCAAGCTACTCATCACACATCCACGATTCATTAGCTAAATATATGAATTTTTTTATTTAAATGAGGTTTGTTGTATGTAATTAGTAAATACATAGAGGGCAGTGGCTACGGAAAGGCTCAATACCAATAGATTAGGTAATAAATGATTCCATAGATGTAACTACCATTCCTCTATTCCAATGCATTAATAATATTGTTGTAAGTCAACCATCAACATGTTCAAGGAGCCATACATCAGTACTTCAACAAATCAATGAATTAGGCAAATGCAAAAACTGTGGGGTTCTTAGTGCACAAGAAATGAACACATTGAACATTATATGGTAGCTAAAGTACCAATGGAATAAATCCCAACACTTAGGTAAATCATGGAAACATTTAAGGAAGAATTCATGTGATTGGTATTGTACGTGCTCTCACAACAATTAAATGCACCATAAACAGCAGAATTCACCCAACAAGCCCAACTTGGAAAAACTAGCATTTTATGGCCTCTATTCATGCTTGGGGATATACACTGTCCATCAGATATTCCATGTATTATTACTCACTGGAAATATTTTGCAAGAAATGGCCTTGAGTCTTTGACTGGGTGACAGTCCTTGTTCACCATGGGTAGGCCCCATTTTTTTTCCCAAGCTTCGATTTTTCAATCTATTTGGTTGTTATTAGATCAAACATGCATCCTATATTATAGATAAAACTTAAAATGGAAACCATCAAATTATTTTTTTCATCTTGTTGTGTCCTTTTACCTTTGGTATTCAAGGTGATAATTGAATTCACAATTTTGGAAGAATTTTCCATTTTCTAAGTTTGGAGTTATTCAGATCCCTTTTAGACAAGAGATGGAAAGATAAGGCGTTATGTTTATAGAGAAATGATATTTCATTTGCGAATGAATGTACAAAATCAATCCTAAAACCACTCTGGAAACCATTTTAGAGAACCCATTTCAACCATAGTAGACGACCTTCAAAGACATACATACTAGAAATCCATTCATGGGAAGGCTTATGCAGACATGGAGCACATTTGAAGGCATACACTCAAGGCTGGAACAATATTCCCAACCAGAAAACACAGTCAAGAAGAAATCATGTCTAACTTGCTCTCAAAAGGAAAACATGAACATTACATTCATTTAATCTAGAAGATAAAAGAATTTCAGGACAAATTTCCTTTAATTTCAATGAATTTAAATAAATGTTTAAATGGTATTTTATGGAAATAGGATTCATTCAATTCAACACGATTTAATTGTCGAGTTTGAATGAATTTATTCTTCATCCATTTTAATTTAGGAAATTTTGAGCATAAAAACTGAAAGAAACCAAACTTGATGAATCAATTCATCTATCATGTTAACAGTGAAATTCACTACTTTGAAAAATTGTGTTAAGGGCTGAACACATTCGAGAGGATGTATTTTGGGTAACATAGTCCGACATGGAGACACTCTCTTGACACCTTTAGTCAGCCTAAGTGATCTTTTTGGAGGGCTTGGCCATTATTTTTGTGTTATATTTTAAGCCAAATATTGGCACCATAATTAGCACCTCTATCATGCTTTCTATCTACTATTATGTACTGAAGATATGGAATTTTATTGAGAGGTTTCATTTGCTTGATTTGAATAATTTTATATACATGGAATGTTTCCTTGAGACAATTAACGTACATCATCTGGATTTTCTTTTGGCTACTTTTCCGGTGCTATTTTAGACTAGCTCGGAGCACCTTTTTTAATGCCTTCAATGTCCTAGGAAGACAAAACCAATTACCTTATATTTTCCTTTTGATTTGTAAAATTTGGCAACTAGTGGTTGATAGAGCTCCAGATTACACTAGGAAATAGAATGGTGAAATTCATGGTTTATCCTCATCCACCCCCCCTCCCAAACTGCAAGGAGGCTAAACAATATTATCAAGACTGGTTCTCAGGTATTTCTTCATACATCATGACGCACATTCTCAGAGTGTTAGAGATATCAACTCCTAATGGACTCAGGGTAGAACACCTCCTTCCCATCCCTAGAGGACCAACTAGAGATCCATTTAGATTTTCCTTCCTTTGACTTCAAATGCTAAAAGTATTCCTCACCCATACATTCCCCTGAAGATCATACAACTGGAAACCCCAATGGCTTCAAAATTTAGAAGACTCCAATAGTAAACCAATCCTTGTTCATCACCCTTGCAATCGACCATTAGACTAAAGATACTTTGTAATCATAAAACTTGTTGTCTGATCTCTCTCTCCCTCTTGAGAGTTTCTTGAGTTTTCCAAACTCACTTAGTGATGTGTATCACCCTACCTTTCTCACAGTTTTATACATATGTTTTGATGTTATGTAGGTTTCTTTATCTATGTTATTTCTGACATTTATATGAGTTGTGATTGCACTCCCACATTATTTTACTCTTCAGTATTTCTTACCTACTTTTTTTTTCATTCTTTAGAAATTAATATAGTTATCTTATCTTATGATTTCAAAAAGAGGGACCTCTAGTAGAGGTGAGGGTGTAGAAATAGTGTATGTCCCAATTGTTGATTCACAAAAATCAGCAAGCACAGATTCATATAAACCATTGTCTAATATAGTTGTAGAGAGATATTTTTACGTTATAGGACAACAAGGAAGGTATAGCATAAAAAAATTTCCCAAAAAAGGTGTTTAAAATTCCTGTGGATTTTATGCCTTACAGGCCTACAATGGTGCTCGCGTGGACAACTATTTCATTCTAGTATTGAAATATTCTTGTCAGAGAATGTTTTAGGGACTCCACTATTTTATCTCGAATGATGGCATGTCTCAATCCTTTTCAACTAATTTGATCACCAGTGTAAGTTATATAATTTCAACTTGAATTAAAATTTCAAACAGAAAAAATCTCACTCATGTTATGTCTACCCCTTTTAACTCATATTGTTTATAATTTCCTCAAGAAAAAATGGCTGTTAATTGACAACATTTTCTGTTCAAAATTCAAACTTCCTATTAGTTAAAGTCAAGCTATCTGTAAAGGGGAGCCCATGACAATGATTCTATATTTGTTCGCAACTTCGAAACCAAAAAATGAGATTTATTATAGTTAGAACCTGACATGGCACAGAATGAAGCTCGTATTTTTCTAGGATAAAATGAATGCCAAAAGTGTTACATAAGCGTATCATTTTGGAAAGCATAATAGTAAAATCATATAGAAAGAATCATTATAGGAACAAATCTAAATTAAACCAATCTTGAAATTTACTATAAGAAGATGATTAATATAGTACAAGAAGGAGTATTAAACATATAAAATCAAATAAAACAAAACAAGAAAACTTACCTTTAAAGACCCCAGCATGTTAGTCTCTGAATCTCCCTCCAAATTGAGAGGAAATTTTTTCTCCTCCCCCACCAAGGTGCAAATCCCACTCTGTGACATTCTTGCTCCCCTCCTGAGCCAATTTTTTATTGTTGACCTAGAAATGGGCCTTAAGGGCTCAAATTTACCATAGGTACCATCCTCAGAATTATACTAACAATTGGGTTTCCCAAGAAATGCATTATATGGAAAAAAGGGAGATAACATCATGATATAACTCACAACCCACGAAAGTAACATGAATATTACATCATTTTCACATAATTGTACATTTTTAACTACATGTATAATTCAATAAAATACTTGCTATTGATAAGAAATGACAACATAAAAGGTAATAGGAATTTCAAGGGATTCAACATTTGATTGTAGAGGATGACCAAAATGGTAATGGGACCTATTGAGGCTAAAAAAAACCACTTTGAGTATTTCCTTCACTGAACCTCATAATTACTATCATATACGGTTTTTATTGTCAATGTCATTAGTCTATGGAGTTGTAATGATTACTAATTCAAATAAATTTAAAATGAAGATGCATTCAATGAATGGTAAACGTCAAAGGAGGAATGGTCAAAGTGGAGAAGATCAAAAACATATGCAAAAGTAATAATATGAGACTTGGTAACACTTTGGAAAACAAATAAATTTCAATGTTTAAGCAAAGGAAGGGTTGCAAGAGGTGCGAGTGCGCTCAATATTAAGTACATATATTAGTGAAGAGAAGATATTTTCCCAAGATGTGATGAGCATACAATGGGCAGGATATCGGTGTGTAAAGTGGCTACACAATTAAGTTTGTAAGTTAAGGGCTTGAAGACAATGATGGACCTAAATTTGTTATTACCAAATTTCAAAGGATGTACTAAATAAGGTCAAAAATCCTTTGAATAAACAGAGGAGATGTAAGAAAAGGTAGATATGTTGAAATAAGAGGTTTTAATGCTAGAAATACAACTAATAGGTTATTGCAATCTCATCAATATGATGTTAAGAAATATGGGGTTCAAGAGTAAATGGAAAAAATAGGGTGAAAAAAAGGTTGCTAGTGAGTAGGTTAACTGGAAGGAAACATGAATCCTCATCATTCCCAATATGTAAAACTAGCCCTTGGTTTTCTTTAAATTTTTAGCATTTGTGTCATTCAATTTAAAGTGTGATAAAGGAAACTCGAAGCTCCAAAAGAATATTTCTCTATATTGATGTTAAATCAAATCCCAGGGGATGATTCTACAAAATCTGTTGGTTATGACGAAAGCTTTAGAGCTTAAGATTATACAAAGGCCTAAAAGAAAAACTTTTGTATATGGGAAGGGAAAGCCGAAATTCCCTCCATTTTTGAACATATGTATTCTACTCTCTATGTAACAGAATACCCACTTTATTTACCAAAGAAGTCACTAAAGTACAAAAATCACTTTAAGGCAAAATATAACATAGTGATCATTTTTAGGCCACTAATTAATTCAAGCAATCTATTAATTCTCTCCACATTTACAAAACTAATAAAGCTAATTAGCTAACCAATGAATTATTAAGCATTTATTATTTTCAAGATAGTTTGTCTCTAATTTTAATTGCATGTCAAACATGTGAAGTTCATCATACCATTAAAAATAAATATTTATGAGCCCCAAAAGATCATTTATGACATTTGGTGGACCAATCAAGCAAATCCATAAGTGCAATTTATAAATTCTGGCATAATAACATACAAAGGTGAAAATTCCATCAAGGATGATTGATTCCCTTAAATTCATTAACGAGCATATGAATTCCATGTAGGTCATGATAAGATACATACATTTGGTAATATTTCAATGAATATTATCTATTTTTAAGAACCGTGACAAGTATGTACCAAACAATTATTGATAAAATTTTACAAGATCTACCTATAGTAGAATAATAAGTCATAGATTTTTAGGGTTCAATAACACACTAAAATATATTAATACATTTCCATTAAAAAAATAACTGATTTTACGGGTAGGTTTGGGAACACCAACCACATTAACTAGCTCTACATTCAATTCTTTTTTCTATGTAGAAAAAAAAGAAATAAGTGCATTTACATTAGAGATCTTAGGCCACAAATTAGAATTACACAAATTTTTTTATATCAACTATGTGGGATACTTACAAAAATATCTCGCATTTTCTCAAATAAGATTGACTTGATTGGATCTTTTCCAATCACCGACATAGATATACTGTCAACCCTTTAGTAGATGCACTCACATTCTGATCTTAGTGATCAAAAATTTCACAAAGCATCTTCAAATTTTACTTTGGGGGAACAAATTTTGTCCCAAATTCACTGGAAAGACAATCAAGTCAACATCATCACCAGTCATCTCCAAATGCTAGATGCCACACCTAGGCAGAAAATCATCTAGAAAAACTATTTCTATGATGATCTCAAGCTTCAAAAATTTCAAAAAAGAGTCAGTTTTACAAATCAAGTCATGTTACTACGGAATTCAAATTCGATACTATAAAAATTGAAGGGAAATACCTGACAACCTAAAACATGACATCATTAGCAAGTACCACTGCCTTTGCAACCTTATTTTTTATAGCCTTTTCCATTGTTTCCTAAAAGATATACAATTTTCTGAAATATTAGATGCAAAATAAATGACTATATATTTTTATTGCAATCAAAATTTTAAACACCATATGCAATCTACAAGATAATTGCACAAGCACATTAAAAATCATTTCAAACACTCCTTAAAATTTGATATTTTCAGTGGTGCTTCAATGATGATGTCTTGTAGTTGCAAGATAAAGGACCATAAAGTCAAGACCATACTAATAGACATCACTGCTTGGGAGAAGATGGTATTCCAAGGACATTTCCATATGTTGAACCACCCTCAATAATACCTCTAGAATTTTTCATGAGTTTTGCTAAAAATATTTCAACAACACCCCTAATTCCAAAAACCACTCACTGCTTATTCATGAATTTAAGCACTGAATTGCATGCTTGGAATCCAAACATAATTTCAGATAAAAATTTCTAGGGAAAATTCTCCACTCTTCTAAAATTGAAACCTTTGACTATTACACAAACAAAAAGTTCAGATTGTGTGCTAGATCTATCCATATATAGAAGTTGTAAAAGACAACACTCGAAAAAATAATTAGCAACATTACCATTCACAATTTAAATTGAAAAATTAAGATAGTTAACCACATTCCAATGTAAAATAAAAGTTCTTAGTGGGCCTTTTTAGCACTATTTTTTTGTACTTATGTTATATGTCCATAAATGAGCAATTTCTACAAGAAGTAGGTGTGATTAATATGGATTATCTATAAAGAAAAATAAAAGATCTGGTAAAATTATTAAAGTAAAGACTACCCGTGATCTTGTCAACCGAAACACTTCCATGGCCTTTAATTTTTGGTTATGACTTAAAAGTAAGGATCTGCCAAGTCCTTAAAATGTGCCTATAGGCTAATAATATATTCATGTAATATTATTCTTGAACTAAAAACACTAACTCAAAAGGGATACAAGAACACAACACATTGAACAAAATATCATACTAAAGTTTAAATAGATTAATAGATTGGCGGTGAAACAATATTACATGAAGTGGAGTCTAAAATAACCATGTATGTGTATCGTACCCTTCCAATAAAAAGCTTTGTATTTCTAACAAGAAAAGTTTGAATGAATAGAAAAATGTTTCCTATCATAGCTAGAACATATAGGCGAGGAATTGTGCAATCAAGATTCATACGTTTGTTTCCTTTTCTTATGGTTTTTTACAGAAATGCTTGAACTGATCCAAATGTTTTTTAATGGAATACCTTCATTCAAGTGAACTGAAAACCCTATGGGAAAGACATGCTCTCTCTTCAGGGTAGGCAGAGGCAGACTAATCGGATTTTTCCATTCAACATCTAGCCACCCTTCCAAAGAAATTTGTTTGATATTTTGGTAAGGATGATTTGAATACTTCTCGTAGGCACCACACGCAAAAATGGATATAGCAAGATGATCTAAACTTTTTTAGACTTCCCAAATGGAAAACTAGGTTGATAACATTAGGATTTGAGCCCTAAGATGAAATCAAAACCATATACACACATTAACATAACCAACATTTGAATAAATAACATGGTGAATGGATAGAAATCCTTGGATACATCGTAGAAGGAAATGTGCCCAGTACTCAAAACCCCTTATTTTGTATCCTTCTTTCGTGTCGTACAATGTTATTCATTAAATCAATCCATGGTTCTTACATGTTGTCACATTAATAGATAAAATGGACTTTCACACTTGATCTTGCAATGAAAAACCTGGTAGTGGACTACTCTCAAAACCCCCTTCACCCCATAAAGAAAGAAAGACAAATAAAAAATCTCATACCAATCATAATTTGACCATTAACACACCGCTAGATCACATACCTGAAGAAAATGATATCCAATATCCATAACTGATTTTAACACCAATGTAATGTGCTTAGACTAGGCCTTCGTGAATCACAACACCCATTTTACATGAAAAAAATTTAAAAAATACTTCCATTTATGTATCGAAAATATTTTATGGTAGAAGTGGATGCATTTTTCATACCTCATAGTAGAATAACCATAACCAAAACCAAAACCACGTAAGGAGGCTTCATTGCACTACCCAACAGATGGGGGGTGAGAATCAATGGTATTGCCTCCCTAAATTGCTAAGAAATTGTGAAATATATTTGGCAAAAGAAAAATGAGAGACCCTCTAGATCGATCGGGGGCGCATTAGATTTGTAATCTTGAATCCTTTGGTCCTCCATCCACCCACCCGAATATATGTACCTGAAATATGTTCTGGAAGAAGCGAATGCATCTTTCATACCCCATAGTAGAATAACTAGAACCAAAACCCCCCAAGGAGGATTCATTGCACTACCCAACAAACCAGGGGTGAGAATCAATGGTATTGCCTCCCCACCTCACCAAGAAATTGTGAAATCTATTTGGCAAAAGGAAAAATGAGAGACCCTCTGAATCAATATGGTGTGCCTTAGATCTGTAATATTGAATCCTATGGCCCTCTCTCCACCCACCCCCATATATCATCCATACCCACCCTTTCGTTACTAATAAGTGTAAAAGGGAAAAAATAGGTTGGCCCATGGTCACATTGCCATGGTGGTGGCTCTTAGATATTTCATTTCAGGATCTGTAGGTCTGAACATCGCCTCTTGCTCAAAATAAGCATTGAGGTATGATGATTTTGTAACCCGCATGAGCTCCCAAACAGAGCAGAGTTTGATATGCACTTTAAGTGACCTTCTGGGTTCAAATCACACTAGGTGAATTTCAAAAGGCATGTGAGTAAGTTGTATGTTTTTTACACCTATGGCCTTCTAAGTCTTAGAGAAAATTTCTTATCCATTTACTTCTCTTAAACCAAAAAAATATCCACAACAAGGATATTAATTTAGATCTCTCCACCAATACAGATTATTGGTGGGAAGATCATCTAAACAGTGTGATTTCTATAGTGTTTAGGACTCAAATATGGGTATAGTAAGGTTTAATATAAACTTAACTATGGAATTGAATTAAAAATTACAATGAGGATATTAATTTAGAGCTCTCCACCAATATAGATTCTCAGTGGAAAGATCATCTAGAAAATGTGATCACTATAATGTTTAGGACTCAAATATGGGTATAGTAAGGTTTAATATAAACTTAACCATGGAATTTCATTGAATTATTTTTAATGACATTCATGAGACATCATATTCTAAGGGGCTACTCACTATCACTTAATTTATATTCAGTGTTTTTTTAATGATGATTTTGTTGTTATGTATCTTGAGTAAAAAAATTGTTGTTTTTTGAAGTCGTGCCTCCTCAAAAAGCTCATTGAGATTTCTCACCTTTAGGTTTTTATCAAGTTGGTGACAAATGACTTAATTCGTTTCACATTTTTTGATAAAATTCCATTATGTTTCTACCACTCTGCTGCAAAAAAATTCAAGTTCGTTCTTCCCAACCTTCTTTAGGGATAGTCCATCTACCAATTTCACATCTTAAATGATGGGAGCTAGTCCTGAGTTATGCAATTAACATTTTATATTTTCCTTTGGTTGAGGAACTCAAATACTCTTTGTCATCATCTTTCCACATTGGATTAAATTATTTGAAATAATATGTTTTTTTCTTTCCTACCTGCATTTTCCACATGGCAGTCCTAATTTTGATGTAGGAGCATGCGGACTTAGCCAACAATGTGATTATATGTTCACATGTTGTGGCTAATTTGAGAGGAGTAAACATTAGAATTAATATTTTATTATTTATTTATTTATTTATGAGGGTAGTTAGTTGTTTTGTATTTTTAAATTAATTAGGAATAAAATTAGAAATTGTTTTTTTTCCCTGCGTGGAAATAGGGCCAAGTAGAAATAAGAGCTTAGGAATAGGGAGGCATTGGTTTGTTGGAGTAGTTCGAAAATAAATCCATTTTAAGAAGGACCACTTCACATTAAGTTATAAGTAATAGGGAAACAAGTGAGGAAAGGAGAAAAAAAATAATAGCGTAGAGAGGGATAGGGTGAAAGTGTGAAGAATGGCGAGAGAAAGAGGGCAACAAATGTAATATTCGGCCCCTAAGAATTTGATACAACCATTGTTACTGTATTTTATGAAATCCTTTCATTCATTCACTCTTTTTTCAATGTTTTTTTTTATTTACTTACCTCTATGACACATCATACACATTATGCTATGCGGTAGACAAGTGTTGTTGAATTGCAGGTAACAGATGATTGATTTAAACCAATTCCGATCAGAGAATTAGATCCCAGAAAAAATACAGATGGGAGCTACTTCCTCATCCAGTTGACATCACAGGGTTCAGTATAGAGTCTCAACGCATCGCCGGTTAACTTTTGAATTGTCATGTGAAATGACAATCAAATTGTGTAGACTTGAATGTGAATGTCAAGAACTGAAATTGGAATCAGTATGGAGTGGCAAGAAAATTGTGCAGGACTGAATGTGAACACCGAGAGCTGAAAATGGAGTCAGCATGAGGTGGCAAGTGGTATTGTGGATACGCATCGACGGAACCTGTGTGATATTAGCACTTCAACGAAGTTGCACATTATGAGAATTAGTGGCAGCATTGAGAACAAACTTGGAGAATGCAAATGATTGGATACAGGTGTGAGTGTATGATGGCCTCCAATTCGTATTGATGTTGGATCCTCATATGAGGAGTTTATTTCTTATTGTAGCGGTTGGATGGAAGTGTTGTAGAATCCGTACTATATATTTTATATTTGTTTTAAAACAGTGGTTCACAATTGCAATTTCAAAAACTAGTGTTTCATTTCCTTAAAAAAAATATATAGAGTGTATAAACTCTATCCTTTCACACAATCCTCTGCTTTTTGTAGCACTCATTTATTCACTATATCCAATTTTTAACATAGTCACTTATTCACTGCATCAATTTTTTTGGTATTAGAGCCGTTAGGTTTTTTCTTGAAAGTTGCAAAGAATGTCGCCCAGAGGAGGAGTTGGAATAGGTCAAGGGAGACCTATAGAAAATGAAGTTCTATTAGAGGAAATTTGACACCTGCGTACAAGGATGGAGAAAATGGAGACTACTCAGAGGAGGGCAACAGATGATGGGATTGCCAGTGTTGATGAAGAAGAAGCCACTGAAGAAGAAATAGAGGAAGAAAGTGAGGCAGCTAAAGTTATCAAGATGCTAGTAAAAGCCAATGGAAGACCAAAGGTATAATTACCTTTATATGATGGTAAACTTAGTGTGGAAATAATAATGGACAGGATCAGTTCATTAAACCAATATTTCGACTATGAAGAAATCGATGACAAGAAGAAAGTGAAGTTTGCAGCCACCAGATTGAAGGGTCATGCGGCCATGTGGTGGGATGAAATACAATTGTCCAGAGAAAGGAAAGGAAAGCCCAAAATCAAGCAATGGGATAGGATGGTAAGTAAACTGAAAGGTAAGTTCATGATGAAAGATTATCAATTAAATCTTTTTAGACAATTTAAAAACTTGAAGCAGAAAGGAATGACTATCAAAGAATATACTAAAGAATTTTATAAGCTGAGTATTAGAGCAGGACATGTTGAATATGAAACAGAGAAGGTAGCTAGATATATAAATGGTTTAAGATATGATATACAGGACGAGATAAGCTTATTAAATTTGAAGACAATTGAGGATGCTTATCAAGCAGCTTTGAGGGCAGAGGAGAAAATATTGCGCAAACAAAGTCAGAGGAATAGAGGCAAGAGTCCAGCAAGAGGAAGAGGAACATTTAAGTCCAGATTTCAACACTCCGAGAATGAAGCAGGAGGTTTGAGTAATAGATCACCACAGAGAGGAGACTCTGGTTGTGGAAGGTTTGTGCCCAGAGGTAGAGGCCGAGGAAGAGATATTCGGTGCTTTACATGTGTTGAGTGGGGACATGGGTCATCAGACTGTCCTCACAATAGATCAACAACCTAGAGAAATGTTAATGTTTTTGAAACAAAGGAAGAAATTCCTTAGACTGCAGCCAAAGAGGAACCGCCAGAAGCCAGAGAATCCTTGTTGTTAAAAAGGATATTTCTTAAAGCAACCAGAGAAGCTGGAGAACCAGCTCAAAGAAAGAATCTATTCAGAACTATATGTAATTCAAAAGGTAAATGTTGCAAATTGGTAATTGATAGTGGAAGTGCTGATAGCCTTGTTTCTATAGAAATGGTGGACAAATTGAAGTTGGAAAAAATAGTACACCCTACTCCATATAAAGTATCATGGCTCCAAAAAGGCCATCAAATTATTGTAACTGAATAATGTAAGGTCGAAATCCAGATTGGTACTTACAAGGATGTTATTTTATGTGATGTAATGCTGATGGATGTATGTCACATATTGTTGGGAAGACCTTGGCAGTTTGATCGGAAAGCCATACATGATGGCAGAAGAAACACTTATACTCTTGAGAAAGATGGAAACAAGGATATATTGATGTCATTGAAAGTTGAAGCTGATGAAGAAGTACCTGGAAACAATGTTATGTTGATGAGTGGTAAAGCCCTATTGCAAGAAGTTGATAAAGGTGAGGAGATTCATTTTGCTATTGTAGGGAGACCCAAGGTAATTTTAACTTCTACAAATTTAGAATATTTATCTGAAGAAATTCGAAATCTATTGAATTATTTTTCTGATATTATTGTGGATGAGTTTCCAAATGCGTTACCACCAATCAGGAGTATTATTCACCACATTGATCTAATCCCTCGAGCAAGTTTGCTAAATAAAGCAGCATACAGGTTAACTCCGCAAGAAAATGCCAAAGTTGGGAGACAAGTGCAAGAGTTGATGGCTAAAGGATTAATCAGAGAAAGCCTCAGTCCATGTGTTGTACCAATAGTACTCAGTCCAAAAAAAGGGGGCGAATGGCACATGTGCATAGATTATAGAGCCATAAATAAAATCACCATCAGGTATCGTTTTCCTTTACCACAAATGGATGATTTAATGGATTGTTTGAGTGGGTCGAAATATTTTTCTAAGATAGATTTGAAGAGTGGTTATCATCAGATAAGAATTAGAGGGGGATGAGTGGAAAACTGCATTCAAAACAAATAGTGGTTTGTATCAATGGTTAGTAATGCCTTTAGGACTTACTAATGCACCCAATACATTCATGAGATTAATGAATGAAGTTTTGATGGAATATGCAGGTAAGTTTGTAATCTCTTATCTTGATGATATTCTATTTTTCAATCGAAGTAAAGAAGAGCATCTGGAACAACTTAAATTAGTTCTAAAAACTTTGCAGAAAGAAAAACTGCTAATAAATTTGAAGAAATGCAGTTCTATGAAGGAAGAACTAATTTATTTGGGATTTGTAGTCTCTAAGGAAGGTTTGAAAATGGATCAGGAAAAAATCAAAGCAATCGTGAATTGGCCAACTCCTAAAAGCATATTTGATATAAGAAGCTTTCATGGTCTTAAAAGTTTCTATAGAAAAATTATCAGAAGCTTTAGTTAGATTTGTGCACCCATTACTGAAACAATCAGGGAAAATAATCAGTTTTTCAAGTGGACAGAAGCAGTTGATCGAAACTTTAAGTTTCCGAAGGAAAAATTACCGAAAAACCGGTTTTAGCTTTACCAAATTTTGAAAAAAAAATCCAAGTTGAAATTGATTCTAGTGGAATTGCGATTGGAGCAGTTTTAAGTCAAGAGCAGAAACCAATAGTATACTTCAGTGAAAAACCGAACAAAGCAAAGAAGAAATATTTATCTTATGAAAAGGAGTTTTATGTTGTTGTACAGGCTTTAAAAAAGTGGAGACATTATTTGTTTCCAAAAGAGTTTGTGTTATATTCTGATAATCATGCATTACAGTTTATAAAAAACCAGCCAAAATTGAATTAGAAACATGCCAAATGGGTAGAATATTTGCAGATTTTTACTTTTGTAATCAAGCATACGAGTGGTAAATTGAACAAAGTTTTTGATGCTTTGACCACAGTGAACTTAATTATGTAGGAATTACAAGTTGGTGTTGTAGGATTTGAGGAAATGGTTGACATGTATAAAGAAGATGCAGAGTTTAAAGAAATTTATGCGGCTGTAAAAAATCTAGTAGTTCATAATAGAAGCTAGTGGTTGGATTATCTTATCCAAGGAGGATTTCTATTCAAAAGTAATAGATTATGCATTCCCAAATGTTCTATGAGGGAAAAAATAATTAAGGAGAAACATAGTGGATGCCTATCTAGAAATTTTGGAAAAGATAAGACCTTTTCTCAGGTAAATAAATTTTATTACTGGCCAAATATGCAAATTGATGTTAAACGATTTGTGGGAAAATGCAGGATTTATTAGAATGCTAAAGGGAAAATTCAGAATACAAGATTGTATCAGCCATTACCAATATCCGACCGACCATGGGATGCAGTTAGTATGGAATTTGTGTTGGATTTTCTAAAAAATCAAAGAGAAAATGACTCCATTTATGTTATGGTGGTGTAATGTCCCAAATGGGGAAATTTCTGCTCCATCGGGAACATCGTAGATGTTCCTATTTTTTTCCTCCGAAAGTATTAACAATCAACACTGAACTATTTCAGAGATTGATTGTTGGGAAGTTTACTGGATATGTCATCTTCACAAGGAAGAATGGGATCCAGAGGCTACCTGGCCCACTAGCAGACTCTGCCAATAGAACTTGTCAAGAGCTAATAATTCCCTTCAAGGAATTTCTTCAACAGCTACCCATGGGGATGCTGTATAAGGAAGATCATGTGAAAATAAGGCCATCCAATGCTGGGATGCCTTACAACATATCTGATACCAACTTCCTGCAGAATATAGGCTCAAAGAAATAACCTTAATCAGGTTATTCAAATCTCCCACCAACATGTATATCGAAATAATGCTCAATAAGGGAATCTTCAGCAGCATGAAAACTTCAATATGAACAACAGTGAAATAATGCAACATATAATTCCAGAAGAGAACAAATATGATACAAAATGTATAGAAGAAAATATTATACAAGATCCTTGAGGAAAATACCTCTCAAGGTGAGTGCAACCCAGCCTCTAAGGAAAATGTACATAGACATGAGAATACATTGCTACATAAAACCTAGCTACTTTATTACTGCGTAGTCTATGAGGGAAAATGACTGCAATCTAATATACATGAGAAGATATGACATTATATGCTCAAATAAAGATAGGGGAGAAAGATCTCAACCCTAGAAAACATTATTGCATCAATCCTCTAAGGGATTGGCTAAAATACACAAAATAGTAAAATGCCGGAGTTGCAGTGTAGCTACTGCAACTCAAATACAATACAAAATAGGAGAAGGGAAATAGATGTTGCAATGAAAATGAAACCTCCTCCAATAATCTCCAAAGTGAAGGAGCTGATCTCCTTCCTGAAGATTGCACTCTATAGTGCACAAAATGATCTCCTCCTGCAAACCCTCTCAGATAATAACGCTATAGGAGAAGGGACTGTGCTGGACATGAGAAGAAACAATGGCCCAATGCAAAGATCTGCAATAAAAGGCTTCAGAATCTCCTTTTCTGATCTCCTAGAGGAAGGGATGGCTTCTCCTCTACAGAACAACTCCCGAAGTGAGATGGAAATGGTCCCTCACTGTAACACCAACAACTCCAACGTTCTCTTGCTGCAAGAATAATGCAGTAGTTGTAGATGACTGCTTTGGCCTCAAACCATGATGTGAGGAAGATGAAGAACAATCTCTCCATGGCCTCCCATGGAAGAGAAGGGCATTCCTAAACAGGAATCCCTCTTGTGCTAAACAACAACAAGTTGAAGAGAGCTTCAACTTCGAATTCTATTTTCCAAAACTATTCTCCACAATGCTCTCCTTCATCTTTTATGCAATGTGTGCATGGACCCCACTCACATTAGGGTTTCTCTCATTTGAATTTCCCTCCACTCCAACTACACAATCTTCTTGTGCAAGCTTCCCCTCTTAGGGTACGTTGTTGACTTGGTCAACCATGGTCTGGCTTGCTTGCCTTTGGCCCCTTTTCACACTTGGGTTGCTAACGTAAGCCACTTAAGTGAAATTTTTCACCATAGTAGTGTTTATTAAAATGCTACATGGGTTCCCTCACCCATTTTATTCCTTTTATTAAAATAAAAGCAAGATTAATGTCCCAAATACTTTATTGCAAAATTTGGGACATTACAGTCCTCCCCTCCCAAAACTTACTTGTCCTCAAGCAAGAGCAAGGATGAACTGCAAAAAGTCCTCCACTCAAGGCATGGAGTCTGAAATATCCTCCTGTAGATCCTCCATCCTCAAGCAATCAACCAACAAAATGAGTCACCCTCCAACTAGGCAACTCCTGGAAGTACTCCTCCACCTTATGCTCATGAAATAGGTGGGCTGAATTTCTAAACTTGGTAAGCTTCATAGCCTACCCCATGCTATCCTCTTCTCCACTTATGATAAATGTGGAGTGAAAGTTGAACTTGGGCTGCAATAGTGTTGCCTTCAAGAGGCAAAATGAATTCTAGATCCGCAAAGGACCTCTCGTCCAACGCTGCAAATAAAGTTGGCCCAAATCATCTCATATGTGATGAGCTAGAATTCATCAACATATGGTATCTAAACAATCATATGTTCCACCTCATGGAAAAATACATGGCTGAATATGGTGACCATATCATCTCTCATACTCCTCTTGGAGCATGTGTTGCAAAGAAATGGAGGTCTTCTTCCCCCAAGGGCATATCTACCCCAAGAGTCTCTCCCTCCTCATGATACATATGGGGCTACTGCTGATATATGGCTGAAATAAATGGCCTTCATGAGAGACCCAAGCCACCCCATTAATCATACAAACCATGAAATGCCTTCTCCAGAAATCTGAACTCTTCAAATAACTCCTTCCACATGAAGGAAAGAGATGAAGCTTTGGAAATCATAGGCTGCCCATTGTTTCTCCTGAAACATACAACATGAAAAATAGGGAGAATCATACTCCCAATGGGCATCTTCAATTCATTTTCCTCCTTAAAAACATTGCTTCCTCTAAACTGCGTTCCATCAGTAACACATAGAAGCATAAACTTATGAGAGCAAGGAGGTGAAATATGGTCCCATGCATGGAACTAGCGCAGGGCATCATTGGCCTGCCTCAAAATAAAAGTAACAAGTGCCTTTTCAGCCAATTTTTTGCTGCCACATTCATCCTGCAAGATGTGATCATGAAAAACAAAATTTGGTGCCAAAGCTGCACACCAAAACTATGTGGCTTCCCCCCACAAACCACCCATAAGATGGCCATCTTTCTTGCTGCAATAGACCATAAGTATAGCTAAACATAATGTACAAGAAGGAAGGATCCTCCCTGATATAACATGTTGATCATAAGAATAAGAGAGCATAAGACAAATGGTTACCTCCCTCATCATGTACTTTGGCCTTTGAGCTGAAATGGCTCCAATGAAAAGTCCCCTTACTGCAACATAGTAGGGGAGTGGTTGTGCCAAACATCTCATCATCTTCTTGGGATATGCATCTAGCCAAATGCTGATATACATCCATTAAAAAACCCTCCAATTGGACTCCTCCATCAATGAAGAATATGCATGGAAATGCATGAAAGAAGAACCCAAAATTTCTGCATGTAGATCCCTCTTCTTGTGCTTGTGCAACTAAGCCAAGAAATTCAAAATGTAGTAAGGAATGCTTCCCTCCATTACTCCATCATGCTCATCATCCACATGCCTCCAAAGTACATCACTTGTGAAGTGGTTTGAAAGTCACTCCAACAAGTAACTCAAGTTCTCAAGTGACAGCACTACTGGCCTTTGGAGTCGGGCCACTGTCATCTCAAAGCTCCCATCTTTGACATGAATCTTTTCAAAGACTCCTCCATCATGTTGTTGCAATGTAGTGCTCCTCCATGAAGAAGGTGCTGCTTGGCATCCAAGATCAAAGAGCAATCATTTTGCACTATGCTAGTGCCTCCTCTTGCTCCCGCAACATGCAACAAAATCTGAGCAACAAGAGTACTGTTGCTCCCCTATACTTCCACCATACCCAATATAAAATGGGAACATAATGAGTGGAAAGAGAAATTCCACTCCATCATGATGCACCCATATTCTCCCCTTTGTCCATTGAGAGCAAAAATTGTGGAATGATCCTGGGAGCTGTGGGTTATGGATCCTCCACATTTCCGCTGGGCACACTCCATCCATAAGGTTCTACTCTCTGGTGTAAGTATCCTACCACTTGGTATCTCTTTCATAAGAGCTACCATTGTCCCAAAATAGATTTCTCCTTTTGCATTTCATGGGACATTGAAATGCAATCACCTCCATGACAAAATTTCAAACCCCATCCTCACATGTGATGCATGGATCATCAATAGTGCATGAGGATGATGAGGGTTTCTTTCCTCCAAAATGGCACAGCGCAGTAAAAGTACCCTCCTCAAGACAATCAACATGCAATAAAATACTATCCTCCATGATAGATGCAAACTCATGCATACCTTGGAGAGATTTTGGAAGAATCTTGCTGCAAGAGTCTCCTCCTCAAGTGTGTTGGCTGCCTCAATAGCTGAAGGTGGAGGTTGCTTATCCATGAATGTAACATTGCTAGCATGTTCCTCTAGTGGTGAGGGCTCCTCCCTCCTTTGAGCGAATCTTCTGCTCAAGATTTGAGAAAAATCAGCGAGACTAGAAACCCTTGCATTCCCCCCATGGCTAAACCATCAAGTTCTTTCCTCTTTCTGCTGAAAAATTGTGAAAAAGAGGAATACTCTAGGGTTTGTTTCATATTCAACAGATACTCACTTAGAATTCGAATTCCAAGTGTTCTCCATGCTCCTTTGTGAGAATAGGAAGTGCGTGGTCCTTCCTCTTCTCCCTCTTCTATTTTCTCAACCTCCTTGTAGAGGTTGTTGCTGGACCCAAAACTGATGAGATTGATCTCATATTCTGCATCATCTCTGACCTCTTCTTCTCTGGAATTCGAACTGCACAGGCTGAGCCAATTTCGAAGCTCTGATACCACTGTGATGTCCCAAATGGGGAAATTTTTGCTCCATCAGGAACATCTTAGATGTTCCTGTTTTTTTCCTCCAGAAGTATTAACAAACAACATTAAACTATTTCAAATATTGACTGCTGGGGAATTTACTGGATATTTCATCTTCACAAGGAAGAATGAGATCCAGAGGCTACCTAGCCCACTAGCAGACTCTGCCAATAGAACTTGTCAAGAGCTAATAATTCCTTTCAAGGAATTTCTGTAAGAGCTACCCATGAGGAAGCTCATGTGAAAATAAGGTCATTCAATGCTGGGATGCCTTAGAACATATATGATACCAACTCCCTACAGAATATAGGCTCAAAGAAATAACCTTAAGCAGGTTATTCAGATCTCCCACCAACATGTATACCGAAACAATGCTCAATAAGGGAATCTTCAGCAGCATGAAAACTTCAATATGAACAACAGTGAAAGAATGCAACATATAATTCTAGAAGAGAAAAAATCTGATACAAAATGTATAGCAGCAAATATTATACAATATCCTTGAGGAAAAAGACCTCTCAAGGTGAGTGCAAACCAACCTCTAAGGAAAATGTACATAGACATGAGAATACATTGCTGCATAAAACCCAAATACTCTATTACTGCGTAGTCTATGAGGGAAAATGACTGCAATCTGATATACATGATAATATATGACATTATATGCTCAAATAAATATAGGGGAGAAAGATCTCAACCCCAGAAAACATTATTGCATCAATCCTCTAAGGGATTGGCTAAAATACACAAAATAGTAAAATGTCGGAGTTGTAGTGCAGCTGTTGTAACTCAAATACAATACAAAATAGGAGAAGGTAAATAGATGCTGCAATGACAATGAAACCTCCTCCAATAATCTCCAAAGTGAAGGAGCTGATCTCCTTCCTGAAGATTGCACTCTCTAGTGCACAAAATGATCTCCTCCTACAAACCCTCTCAGATAATAATGCTGTAGGAGAAGGGACTGCGCTAGACATGAGAAGAAACAATGGCCCTAGGCCAAGATCTACAATAAAATTCTCTGGAATCTCCTTTTTTGATCTCCTAGAGGAAGGGATGGCTTCTCCTCTACAGAACAACTCCAGAAGTGAGATGGAAATCGCCCCTCACTGCGACACCAGCAACTCCTGCGTCCTCTTGCTGCAAGAATAACGTAGTAGTTGTAGATGACTACTTTGGCCTCAAGCCATGATGTGAGGAAGATGAATAGCAATCTCTCCATGGCCTCCCATGGAAGAGAAGGGTATTCCTAACAGGAATCCCTCTTGTGCTAAACAACAACAAGTTGAAGAGAGCTTCAACTTCGAATTCTATTTTCCAAAAATGCTCTCCACAATGTTCTCCTGCATCTTTTATGTAATGTGTGCATGGACACCACTCACATTAGGGTTTCTCTCATTTGAATTTCCCTCCACTCCAACTACGCAATCTCATTGTGCAAGCTTCCCCTCTTAGGGTACGTTGTTGACTTGGTCAACCATGGTCTAGCTTGCCTGCCTTTGGCCCCTTTCCACACTTGGGCTGCTAACTTAAGCCACTTAAGTGACTTTTTGCACCATAGGAGTGTTTATTAAAATGCTACATGGGTTCCCTCACCCATTTTATTCCTTTTATTAAAATAAAAGCAAGATTAATGTCCCAAATACTTTATTGCAAAATTTGGGACATTATAGGTGGGTAGATTTTCGAAAATGGTCCATTTTATTGCATGCAAGAAAACAAGTGATGCAACAAATATTTCTAATCTGTTTTTTCAGAAGCCATAACATTACATGGATTTCCCGTAAGTATTGTGTTTGACAGGGATACCAATTTTGTGGGACATTTCTGGAGAACTCTGTGGAAGAAAATAGGTACCAACCTTAGTTTCGGTTCAGCGTATCATCCTCGAACAGATGGACTGACCGAGGTAGTGAATAGAAGTTTGGGAAACATATTGAGAAGCTTGGTGTATAAAAATCCTAAGCAGTGGGATTTAGCCCTTGCTCAGGCTATTTTTTCTTATAATGATACTCCAAATCGAAGTACTGGTATGAGTCCATTCCAGATTATTTTTGGAATGCATCCAAGAGGTGTGTATGAACTCAGAGATCTAGGAAAACAAGAGGTAAGGAGCAAAAAGGCTGAAGAATTTGCAGAATAGATGCACAAACTACAGGGAGATGTCAAAAACAGATTGCAGGAAAGCAGTAGCAGATACAAGCAGAGAACTGATATGAGGAGGTGAGAAAAGGAATTCCAATTGGGTGACTTAGTCATGGTATATCTAAGAAAAGAGATATTTCCTGTTAAAACTTATAACAAATTAAAAATGAAGAAGATAGGGCCATGTAAAATTGTAAGGAAATTTTCTTCAAATGCATATGAAATTGAATTTCCAATAGGAATTGGAATATCACCAATATTTAATGTTGCAGATTTGTATCTATACCAAGAACCAGAGGAAGAACTACAAGAGGACTCTACAACAAAAGAAAACCAAACAGTAAATGGGGAGTAGCAGATGCCAAAAACAGAAAAGAAGGAATTCAAAGCCATTTTGGAGAAAAGAGTATCAAAGGAATCCAAGGGACAGACCTATTATCATTATTTAGTCAAATGGAAAAGACAACTGGTGGAAGATGCTAGTTGGATGACTGCTACCAGAGCTACAAAAGTTTGGAGTAGATCCTAAAGCATTGAGGAATCAATCATTTTTTACCCCAGAAGTATGATGCAGGAGCATCCAGACTTAGCCAACAATGTGATTATATGTTCACATATTGTGGCTAATTTGAGAGGAATAAACATTAGCATTAATATTTTATTATGTATTGATTTATGAGAGTAGTTAGTTGTTTTGTATTTTTAAATTACCTATGAATAAAATTAGAAATTGGTTTTTTTCCCTATGTGGAAATAGGGCTAAGTAAGGATAAGAGCTTAGGAATAGGGAGGCATTGGTTTGTTGGAGTAGTTCAACAAGAAATCCATTTTAAGAAGGACCACTTCACATTAAAGAATAAATAATAGGGAAACAAGTGAGGAAAGGAGAAAAAAAATAAGACCATAGATAGGGATAGGGTGAGTGTGAAGAATGGTGAGAGCAAGAGGGAAACAAATGTAATATTCGGCCCCTAATAATTTGATACAATCATTGTTACTATATTTTATGAAATCGTTTCATTCATTCACTCTATGTTCAATGTTTTTTTTTATTGACCTACCTCTATGACACATCATACACATTATGCTATGTGGTAGACAAGTTTTGTTTAATTGCAGGTAACGGATGATTGATTGGAATCAATTTCGATCAGAGAAGTAGATCCTAGAAAAACTACGGATGGGAGCTACTTCCTCATCTAGTTGACATCACAGGGTTCAATCTAGAGTCTCAACGCATCACCAATTAACTTCTAAATTTTCATGTGAAATGGCAATCAGATTGTGCAGACTTGAATGTGAATGCCGAGAACTGAAATTGGAGTTAGTGTGGAGTGGCAAGAAAATTGTGCAGGCCTGAATGTGAACAAAGAGAGCTGAAAATGGAGTCAACGTGAGGTGGCAAGTGGTATTGTGGATGTGCACTGATGGAACATGTGTGATCTTAGCACTTCAACGAAGTTGCAGAGTATGAGAATTAGTGGCAGCGTTGAGAACAAACTTGGAGAATGCAAATGATTGTCTACAGGTGTGAGTGTATGATGGCCTCCAATCAGTATTAATGTTGGATCCTCATATGGATTTATTGGTTATTGTAGCGGTTGGATGGAAGTGTTGTAGAATCCCCATTGTATATTTTATATTTGTTTTAAAACAATGGTTCACAATTGCGATTTCAAAAACTAGTGTTTCATTTCCTTAAAAAAAATATAGTGTATAAACTCTATCCTTGCACACAAGTCTCTGCTTTGTGCAACACTCATTTATTCACTCCATCTAATTTTTAATGTAGTCACTTATTTATTGCATCAAATTTTTTCTAACACTCACTTTTTTATCTCCTCCTTAGCATGAGGACAGTCATGCAAATTTATGTCCCATTTTCCCAACGAACCCAAGAGATGCTTCGAGCCTAGATACCAAATTACATTTTTCATTACCAATTGAGTCCACACTCTGCCATGATGCCTCTCTCCACCCTAGAGCAAGCACACACAAAGATCAAGGTACAATATTACCTCTCCTGTGAGGCCTCATGTGACTCGTGCATAGGAAATTCCCCCTACAAACTATAACCTCATATGCCAATGCCAGAAAATGGAAACAAGTGCCATTACCACCTTTGTTATAATCCAAGTCACCTTGAGAAGCTTCAATTTTAGAGCACCAAGCTCTACTTGTTCAACACACGTATATCTCATGGATGTCGCATGGAAGGGCTTTCAATGCATGTGTCCTAAGCCTCATTTCCAATGTTTTACACCACCAATGGGGAATATTTATCATTACTTACCATCATTGCTAATGTATATAAGTCCTATGGGTCTGTAGCAGGAGGCTAATGAGAGGTGAATTCTTAGTTGGACTCTTGTATCCCCTAGCTGGGTTAAAAATTGGCTACTTTGTTTCTCGTTCTCCGCGTGTGAGAGGTAATCACATAGAATAAGGAGAAAATTAGATCCCTCATTCTATTCTCTTGAATCTCCAATCTCTAACTCTTGATCGATTTGGATGTGGGGGTGTCGTTAATCATTCCAAGAATGCTGCATAAAGACCTAAGGGATTTCCCTCCACGTCTTTAAGGGTTCACCTGAAACTTGTTGGTTTGGGGTTACCTTTTGATTCCCTGTCGAAGTTTAGTTTTAAAAATCCCTCAGGAGGGTGAAAAAAGTTGGATTGGTGCTCGATTTGATATTTGGTGATAAACGACGGCTGAAGACGCAACGTTGCAGGAAAAAGGCACAATTTTAATTAGAAATTAGCCTATGTTGTTGAAGAAAAATATATTCAATGAATTGATTTATTAAAATACTTGATAAAGATAGAATCGCAAATTTAAAATCAGTCACTTACATTGCTTTCATGACATTTTCTTTTGAGACCTGACACAATACAATTATGAAACACCATAATAGAAGTAGCTTTAATGTTTTCTACCTCTCTCCATTCATAAAATCAAATATATGAGGGTCATTCATTGACATATGTTTTCCTCTAATAAATATGTCATTATAAAATTATCTTACTACCTGAAATGCATTTGAAAAATTAAAATATCAAGCTATCTACCTAATTACAAAATTGGAATAGTGTATATTAAATTTTTCTTCTTCCATAATAACATGAGTGATTGCATTAAGGATTCATGCCTACTTTGATGACTCTGGAATTTTACATTCAAGCCAGTGTGAGTAGAAAACAAAATTCACAGGTGATATGGTCCAACATGTTCTACTAGCAAATGCATATCAATCCAAGAAGAAATAACAGTTTTACCATTTAATTATGTTTATGGTAAAATATATATATATATATATATATATATATATATATATATATATATATTCATGTCACCATTGTTTAGCATTACTTCCAAAATATATGGTTATTCTTTGGTACCATGGGACCCCATAGAAATTAGAACCCATGGATTAAGGTCCCCACATCTTTTTACCTTGGAATGCTTGTTCTCCTTAAAGAAAATCTTGCAAAGGAGGTTGCATCTACATCACTAAACTACAACAAAACATGTTTGTGTTGAAACTAGTATAGATATTAAGTTTCCATAATAACTCATTAATGCTCAAATGCAATATATAAAATTAAATTGAGATAACAAACTCAAAAACCAACACTTTTTTCAAAAGTGACAATTTTATGTACAAAGAAAATGGCTAAGAATACCTTTATTAAAGGGAAAATATCAGATTTTGTAATTGTACAGTGACTCCAAGTTAAAATTCATAGTTTCTACTTCTTTAAACTAAAATTTCAACAACTAAAAGCATGGAAATTTGTATGGAATAAAAATATAAAACTATGTTTCATTCTTCATGCCAGCAATGAAGATAATATGTCTCATTCTTCTTTCCATCAACAAAGAAGACGTATTACATCAACAACACTATGACAATGACAAAAATGACGATATTTTTAACAAGGAACAACCAATTTCAATTGTATAGAACCTCATGCCAAACAAATTCTCTTTTGTGTTACTACAACCCATTTAAAATAAAAAATTTAGAAAAATGGTGAGAACAATGGGCTTGTCTCACTCCAGTAAGAAAAAAATAAACCTTCATCTACATGTTGTATGGAACCTAAAAAGGGTTTTAAGGCTGATGAGGAAAGAGATAAGTGAGATCAAAAAATAACCAAAAGTGTGTGGTGGTAGGGTTAGGAGAAATATTAGGGTCAAGAGGAAATGTTAAGCAAAGGGGAAGAAGAAAACACACATGTGATTTCTCCAAATGCATTAGGTTGCCATCGAAGATGTGTTCGTGACATGGCCCTGCTGACCCATGTAGAGTTACGTCAAACATATTCAAATACATAAAGTATAACCCATTCCTTCTAAGTAAAATTCACAAAAATGTATCATCAAAAATATTTCAATCTACTAATTTTGCAAGGAAAAGACCATATTATTAACCAAGATGAGGAAAAATAAAATTGGATTCTTCATAGTAACTCTCTTGCAATGGATCAACTAGAATGTATTATTCTCTAAAACTTACCGATTGTATACCATCTATGTTAACATCACTAACTTCTACACCCTCAATTGTCACCAACAATACATTGTTTGTGCCATCCCCAAAGTTCTTCCTATTGACGATTTCATGCCTATTGGAGTATTGTAGGTATGCATTTTTTCCCCGCATGTGACCCTATTCTTGCAATGAAGCATAATATGAAACCATTTCAATAGCTTGATTCAACCATACCAAAGAAAAACAACATATCATAAGCTTAACTTAGCACTATGTCATATGTTAATTAATGTAATCTCCTCCCAATTAATCATGTTAAACATTGGATGGAATTTTTTATTTAATGCCAAAAGCTATGAAAATCCTCCTACAATATGGATCGAATAAAATTTAAAACCTACAAAATGAAAATTATGTTTCCAACTTACACATCACACTCCATGAAGTTTCATTTTTGTCCTATGGCACTAAGATAAAGGATATGCCATATTTTCAAGAGTATATTTCAATCCAAATTACTTATGAGACATTTCACCTTTAAACAAAGATGCTCTAAATTTTATTTCAAAGAACAATATCTTTTTTCCTAATTATGGACAAAAAAGTCATTTGAGTTAACATAATCAAATTATTGTTCAAAGGTGTGTATATACACAAACTTAAAACTAGACCTTAATACAAATAAATGAGAGAAATAGTCATAAAACTAGTGCTCAACATAGAGAAAAAACAACTAACTCTAAAAAACACCCTATGTGGTCTACAATCTCAGCGTTGGAAGAACCGTTGAATTTCATCTAAATACAGACAAATTTCCTGGTTGATAGGAAAATGCATCTCACTTTGATACAATTGGGACCTAAAATATTCTATCTGAATGCTCTTGTATTTAACTATATACATAATTTAAATTAAGAAGTGCAGAGGAGTTGCAATAAGAATTCATAATATACAAGATTGGCCCTGGTAACTTCTAAGTTTTTTTAAATATATTATTGCCCATTTGAGTTTTGGTACAGAGAAAGGCTTATAGCCCAAAGAGTTATCAATTCCCATGCTTTTTTATTGAACAATTTTATTTTTACAACATTGGGTCGCGTGAGAGCAAATGTTGGAAGTATAATTTTGGACCTAGCCCAAGGGAGCGAGTCTCTGATGTTGTCACGTTGGTCTTGGTAACTTCTAATTTTTTTGAAATATGTTATTAGCCTTTTGAGGTTTGGTATGGACAAAGGATTATATCCCAAATATTTATCATTTCTCATTCTTTTCTATTGAACCATTTTAGTTTTGAAAGATATTTTCATATGATAGTAGATGCTAGAAGTATAACTTTGGACCTAGCAAAAGGGTCTGATGTTGTCACACCTATGTTTGAATTTTTTTACACAAATAACGTTATAGATCCAGAGGACCACAACAAGGTTAACCTCGAAAAATACCATGGCCCTTTAACCTCTAATAATGTGGAATTTACTTATCCAACTCATTCAAATACCATTATTTTGAGAAATTTAAACCTTAGAATAAATGCAGGGAGTAGTGTCACACTAATTGGAAAGAGTGGGTGTGGTAAGTCCACCATCATCAAATTGACAGAGAGATTCTACGATCTAGTGAAAAGTATAGTACTCACAGATGGAAAAGATTTAATGAGCTTCATTTTCTAGTCTCTGAGACAAAATATAGCTCTTGTAGGGAAGGAGCCAACTCGTTCTTCTAGGAGCATCTAGGAGAAAATTGTGTATGGTAAATATAATGCAAATGATGTGGAGATAATAGAGGCTGCCAACGCCCATGCATTTATTTTTTAATTTCACTGAAACAAATATTTAACTACAATTAGTGAGTGAGCTCGTGAATTGAATGTTATTAATGAATGGTGTGCATTGTGAATATATACTAAAATTTTTTAAAGGATGGATATTAATTTAACAAATTTAAAAGGAACTTGGTCAACTTTCATTCTGCGTGGATGGGACAAGTAATAGAGGAAAAAATGTGCAATGAAGTGGAGACTCAAGCTTGTGAATCAAATATTCCTACAACATTTCAATTTGTAAAAGATAAGGAAGAAAAGAAATAGTTGCTTAAAGGCCAATGCCATGACAAAATTAAGGAACTTTGTGATGCCTTGATTAGATTAGAGTGCACAAAAATGATAAAATGTAGCAAGTGGAATCTAATAATGAATTGCCTAAGATAGGATATAAAAGTAATATAAGATTGTTGAGTTTCACAAGGAGGAAAGGCTTCTCAAAATGGATTATAGTGTGGGATTAATGAAATGGAAGCTATCAATGACAAGATTCAAGAAGCAGGGAAACTTGAAACTCGAAATCTTGGTATAAAATTAAAAAGGAAATTGTAGCTAGTAGTTTTTGATGAGGATGGAACAGGAACTAGGAGTAGGAAAATAAAAAAACTCCAAGCATCATGATTTAGAGGCATAAATATTAAAAACTCAATCAAAACTTAATCCCTAGCACTAGACACACACCATAACATCATCATCCTCATGCTTTGACCAAGCTATTCAATAGTACATGCCTCGAAAAGGTTTCTAATCACTAGAGGCTCATTGGTCCTGTGGAAAATATTAAACTCAACCATCATTCATGTGTGGTCACTTGATGAATCCAATCAGAACAGTCACTGGAATTACAACAAAAACCACTATATATATAGACGGAGAGATTTACTAGCAACAACAACAAAATACATTAGTCACAAGGGGGTTGAACCTATTTTACTAATTTGACTGTGGAAACATTTGTAAAAAATACATGACAATGACGTCAAACAATCTGAAGAACTGATTTTTTGAAAGTTAAATTTTGATGCATTTCAAAGTTGCACTAGTGCTAGAAAGAACACTTGAAAAACTTAAGTAGCACCACAAATCTTGGGACAATTTCATCTTCAAAAGTCACAATTAACAGTGCTTCATGAGAATGAATACACAACATGAATAAACAACAGTAACAATCTCTTCACAAGAGAATCCAAACATAAGTGTCTTTGCAAGAATGAATGAGAAAAGAGAGAGAATTCCCCCACCATAAGTGATAAAATGCTAAAGAGAAAAGAGATTGAGCATATTCTTATGTAACTATGTGGAATAGAATATGGACATGTGGAAGAATTAAATAGCATGAACTAGAGTGTTACATACCTCAAATTGACATATAATTTTTCAATACATAGCTTGATATTGGCAAACTGAAGGCTAAACATAAGATAATATGCATTGAAATAATCAAGGAATCCAACATGCATTACATATCCAAGTAATCTAGTCTATGTTGGTGTGCCAGATAGCAATTACATAGTTAGGGAGTCCACTATTAGCTACATAATTTGAGAATCAAAAGTGGAAGGCACAGGAACTAATGTCAAAGATACCAAAGATACGAGAGATGAAGTTGCAAGATCGAACTTGAGGGATAGGTTATATAGTCAGAGTAGTTATAAAATGGCAATAAAAATAGAGATTTTATGTATGCGGATGCCAGAACAAAGAAATTTTCTCTACCTGTTAGCTTAAGTGTTCAACCTCTAAGACAGAGTAGATGTGATGGAACCTAGCAGTTGGGCTAGAGTAGTTACAAGTTACAAGTGTATATGCATGAGAGTCTTAAGTAATGAATGTGAATAATTTTCAACCCATTTCCATTGATGTCAAAGGGAAAGGTAATAAATAGTCCATGATAAATAAGGATAAATATGAAAGGGGGATGACCAAATCAATAAAACTAAGCAATTTTTATGCTACCATCAATGTTGAGGGGGGGGGGGGGGGGGGGGGGGGTTTATTAGTGATGTTGATATTGATGTCGAAAGAGTTTTTATTTTGTGATTTACTTGGATTGATGAGGAATTATATATTTTTTTTTGTGTATGGTATATGTCAATTATTTTCATATCTATTGATTTTTTCAAGGTAGCGGAGAGTTTCTAATCATTAATATTTGGCACAACTTGGGATACTCGAATTGTAATGGCAAAAAATATTTGGCAGACCTTCCTTGTTAGGGTTTCTTCTCATCCCAAAGATTCCTCCTCCAAATATGGATGGGTTGCGAGTATATATTTTTTATTGTGACATGAAACCCCTAAAGGATCAAATGATCTGAACAAATCCAACCAAAATTTTAATCAGGTCATGCACTCTTAATAAGGAAAATGTAGAACCTAAACCATGGGACAACAAAAGGAAGAGTGTAGATGAAAAGCAAAAGGCTTGTAGAAAGACTAATAGACGATAAGTGGCCAACAAAGATATCCAATAATGCCACAGTTATTCATAGAAATATGGAAGTTCAAATTGTTTGCTAAAAAGTGAACTTCAATGCATATCAAACTCCTGTAGATCATATAGCTTCTCTGTGTGTGAGTAGTTTTTTTTTAATACCTGGAAGCAAATCAGAATCAATCTCACTAGATTGAACATCTTCTTCCAGAACATATTAAAGGCTATCCTATTGAACTTGTATCAAATAGGTTATGATTTTGTCACTACATAACACAACAACAAAATCAGCCAAATTTAATCATAGAATTTCCCTCCTAATCTAAAAATATTAATAAAAATCATTCCTCATTGTATTTTCTTCTAGCCAAATAATTTCTAGAGGCAGTATTTCGAAAATATAAATTATATTAAAAATTTCCTAAAAACTACTTCCTTCATATACAATAGAAGACAAAATTGTATGCTTAAACAATTACATTGTTACCTTGGATTTGGAGATACACAACTATTTATAGAATTTAATTTACATTCATAAATTAATCCCATATTCTTTCAAAATGAGAGACAACAATTTCAAAGTACCAAGTAATTAATGTATTGCTAGTGTAGTAGTGTAAGACTATATATATTCAAGTGCATTGTTCACAGGCATGTGTATCCAAAGTTAGTCCTTATATAAGTATTATGGGATTCCGTGTTTCATAATTTTACTTGTCCTAATATATGAAAGGGTTAGTTTACAGTATTTACATTCCCATGACTAATATATCAACGTTATACTAGTTTTAACACCACATGCATATCATACATAGAATATAATGTTGGATCTTATACTCAAACTTTATTGCAGGAAAGACACAAGAAAAAAATAATTGAAGAATGAAATACGTCAATGCTTACCTGAATTTCAAATCCAAAGGCATCTAGTTGCATTACAATCCTCCTGTCTTAATAAATTGATCTTACATCTGAAAAAGGAATCTTTGAAAGCTCATAGAACCTCACAATGTTTTAGAAGGCACTAGGTAATATATTGTCATAACCGAAATGACCAAAGCATTTCATCGTCTTAATATTTCATTATTTAAAAAAACACGAAACTGAGAGAAATGGAGAGCGCAAGGGTTCCACAGTGCTTTGCAGGTGTTGCGATCACCGTCACAGTGATCGGATCTGACGTTGTGCCTCTCAACCACAGATCTAGTGGACAGACCCTGATCTATCGTGATGTACACATCTCTAAGAGCGATGGTCACAATACTAAAGAGGTCTTCACATGCATCAGCGCAACATCTCCCACCGCCACCTTCATGCAACAACTCAACCTTATAAATATGGGCGCTCGGCGATCAAGGGAGCCATCGTCTTGTCTACTGCCCAACCGTGAATGCAGGAGTGATAAGAGAAATCAGAGCTGGAGGAGGAAGGAGAGCGCAAGGTTTTCACAGTGCTTTGCATGTGCTACGATTGCCGACACAAGGAATAGATCCGATGATGTGCCCCTCGACCATAGATCTTGTGGACAGATCCTAATACAATGTGATGCACACATCTACAAGAGCGGCGATCATAATGTTGAAGGGGTTTATGCAGGTGTCTACGCAACATCTCCTACTGCAATCGTCACACCATAGATTGGCCTTATGGATCTAGGCGCTCGAAGACTAGGGGAGCCACTGTCTCGTCTATTTCCCAATCGTGATCGTAGTTGGGATAGAGAGAAGGTGGAGAAGGCTGGTGATATCCATGTTGGTTGGATCAGGATGGTTCTCTATCCTGACATGATGCCAAAGGAAGCCACGATCTCCAACGTGAAGGTTACTAGCGAGAAAGGCGTTAATAGCTACGGCCTACCCCAACTCTTCAATGTATCCTTGCTCCAACATGCATCCCCAGGATCTATGTGCCAAGGATGTTTTCTCATAATAGAAAATGGTAAATGTGAAAAGGTAGCCTTGGGCAACAGTGGGCCAAAGGGACCTGTCAATCTAGCCACCTGGATGAGTGTTGGCAGCCAGGGGTCCCCAGAGCTTTTAGCCCCCTCCTTTCAAATTCAGATCTCTCTTCTCACTAGAAAAACCATGATTCTTTGGGTTCTCTCTGTAGATCTGGTGAAGAGCCTTTCAAATTCCCTTGAACATAGGATCGGGATTCCTTCTTCCTTTCATCGATTTATCTATGGAGGTAAAAAACTAGATAAATCTATTTCACGCTCATTTTATAATATTGAAAATAATGCTTCTTTGGTTTTAACCCTTCATCTGTGAGGAGGAGTAGTCGGGTAGCCATATTCCACTCAAGCTTTCTCTTACAAGGATGATGTCTATGCACAGCTTCCCAAGAAAGCTGCCCAACCCTCTGAGGCTCCCAAGACATTTTTGGTTGATAAAATGGAGGATATTCCTGTTGTAGAAATTTCCCATCCAACACTTGAAAACCAATTTCAAATGTATGTGGAATCGGCCATTATTTTCCGATTTAATGGATTATGGCCTCGCTCATTAGATCTCAACCAATGGATTCATTCCACTTGGACCAATAACAACAAGGTTATCTTCTACTCGAAGGGTTTCTTTATAGTTTTGTTTTCTTTCAATGAATACTATCAAAAAGCCTTAATAGGAGGTCCTTGGTTTTGGGATAAAGCAGGGCTATTCCTCACAACCTGGTTCCCATATTCTGACCCTTCTATGGCAGTCATTACCAGGCTTCCTATTTGGGTCAACCTTCCAAATTTACCTACCCCTCTATGGCACTTCTCTATATTTAAAGGAAATGGAAACACCCTGGGACACTTTCTGGCAATAGATCCCTCGAGGGGGGAAATGGGCATATACACCTATGGTAGAATATGCGCTGAAATAGACATAAGTAAAGGCCTATCTATTCAAATAAATCTCAAAGTTGGTGACTTCCATTGGACATAGAAATTGGACTATGAGAACACTGCTTTTATGATGTCATCATTGTATTATAAATGTACATCTATGGTGAATAATAACACAACTCGCGCTTATATTTCTCCTTGTGTGTTTACTTTCTTGTTTACCATGCATGTGTTTAACATGGTATCAGAGTGGGAAATTTTTGGCCCTCCTCCAATCAACTAAATTTTAGCTGGTCTCTGCTTACTAGCCTGTCACTCTGTCTTCCACTCCTCTGCCATTCAAATTTGCAAGCGTTGTGTAACACTACAATCACTGCATAAGCCATGATGTGTGGAATTATCCTACCGCTAACTATGTGGTGTTCTTGAAAATTATCACCTTGCCATTCTACAGTTATTTATCTAACTTGGCTATTAGGTTTTCTACCATATGTGCATTTTTTTAGCTATCCCAGAGTCTGTCAAACACTCGGCGATTTTACCAAGGTCTGTCATAACCTTTCACCACTGCTCCAATACTAGATATCTCTGTTGTAGCATATCCAGTGGAATCATAACCTCTGGAATCATAACGCCTTAGCGCTGCTCCATTACACAGTTAGCCTGAGCTCGGCTCACCTCCGGTATTACACTTTTCTCCACCAGCATAACACATTGTAAGAAGAACAGTAGCAATACACAACCTCCTACATCTTCTTGGTCCTCCACTCCAATCTCCATAGGCTCTCAAAAGTCCATAGTCCATGCATGCTCAAACAGATTGGCATCATATCAGCTCACCTTTTGCACTTTGACTCTCCCTTGTGGCCTCTACGAATCCTATGCAGTGGCATTGAACCCGGTTTTAACAATCTGAACTAAATTGTGGGTTTGAGCATTACACTCTTGTTTTTAAGAGTTTGGATAGTTTTGAGCAGTAGTTACGTGACTATCGAGCATTTTCGAGCAGGCCAAGCCACCATAGTAGCGAAGTCTGCAGCTGTGGCTTTGGTGGCCTCACATTTCTCTCTATGTAGGCCTCAACTCTCTGCTCATCATCGCTCGGCCCTCTGTTAGACTCCCATCTCTGCTCACGTCGGCTGCTTCCCATATCCCTCACCGTGACCTCAGCTCTCCACTCCCACTGTCATCTGCCCATCGCAACCTTCCTTGTTTGTCGTCGACCCTCCCATCATCTTTGCAATCATATAACAGGATTTTACAATAATTTTTTTTGGTGCCACCATGTAATTTTATGGCACCAAGAATCAAGGAAAACTTTGAACATTATTTCCTTGGAAATAGATTCCCTTCTCCATAGAAAAAATAAGTGAAATTGGCGATGTTTCCCATATATTCTTATGTATCTTTATAAAAAGTGTCTCAAGGCCGAAAATGAAGTGATGGCATATAAGTAAGTTGGTAATGTTTGGCATGATCTTGGTTGCTTTATTTCAAGAAGCATCTTTGTAAATAGAGCTTAAGGTCAAGCATAGTGCAGTGTATCATAGTTGGAGGTGGAATTCAAAGAACACGATGTACACTCCGGCATGGTCTTATTTTTTCTTTCATAATGATAGTTGTGAGAACTATGCGTAAGTGTTTGTGAGATTCACATGATTTTTTCATTGAAAATGGTTTGAATTAGTGAAGCATTAGAATCTTTAAAAACTTTGATATTGTCTACTACTCATGATACAATAAAAGTCAGCAAAGTCACTCTTACAAACATTCAAACTTGTTTGCAAGTTGCATAAGAAAAGATTGATTTTTTGAAACTTGAGTCACAACTTCAACAAAAATAATTACAACAGTGGAGTCATCACTCTGAACTTGTTCTTGTTTAGAACATTGAGACAGGCTCCCATCAGCAACAAAGTGCAGATGCAGTACCCATTTTAGGAGCAGATTTGCAGAAAGAAGAAAAAATCCATCCTGCACTTCCCAAGCCCATCATCAGACCTTGGGAAGAGCTTGTCCATAACAAGCACAGAACAGGTCTTGGATATGACAAGGATTTCTCCTTTCATATACCAGACTACTCCAAGCCCATTCAATTTCGAAGTGTCGGATTTCTTCATGACAGTTCACCTTCAGTTGTTCCAGATCTTGCTCCTCTTCCAAAGCAACAACAACAAATTGAAAAATGCCAACATTTTTATCGAGGTGACCATATGAAAGATCATTGTTTCGATCTTCACCAATGCAAGAACTGTGGTCGGCACACCCATTCTTCACATAGATGCTTTAGAAACAAGCCTCCTGTAAGAACAAAGATTCATCTTGGATGGATCGCTTCTTGGCAATGGGCATGAACAACCAAGAATATATATCAGAACTTGTTTTAGAATATTGAACAATCTTGCAGTTGAGTTTTGCCATCATCTCACCTTGTACCTGATAGCGGGGGAAATGGTGGTCATCTACAAGCTTCTAAGCCACATCAAGTGAACGTGAACCATAACCTGTCATTCCAGATTCAGAGTTGTAGCCAGAGATATAGCAGTTAAAGCAAGCCTAAGCCACAACTTGTCATTCCAGATTCAGAGTTGTAGCTAGAGACATGAATGCCCATGAGCATTCCTTTGGTTGGTGGACAACCTTAAACCATCTATGCGAGGTTGATATTCTTCCTCTTCAAAGAATTCAGGAGACTTCCTCTAGCAGAAGACTTCAGCTTCTTGCCATCTTTGATAGAGTTCTAGGAAATTCCTTAAGCATTCCAGTGTTGGTGGTCATCCTTAGACCATCACAGGTTGTAGACCTCCCTTCTTCTAGGTTGAAGGTCTCCCTCTTCAAATATGAGGGACACTTTCTCTAGCAGAAGACTTTAGATTCTTGCCAGATTTGGAAGAGTTTTGGGAACTACACTAACCATTCTAATGTTGGTGGTCATTCTTAAACCACATCTTTATGCCAACATTTCAGAGAGTTGATTCAGCTTAAGTACTGCCATGCATACTTTGCAGATTTGTGTTACAACTCTCTTCTTGGACTCACACATATCCCTTCGGATTAAGGGGGGGGATGTTGGACACCTAATCCTCTATGGGTAGGTGTGGAAGGCGACTCGGCAAAAGGAGTCCAAGTGACCTTGGAATGTGGAATCCAAGAGTCACACCATTGTATTATAAATGTACATCTATGGTGAATAATAACACAACTCACGCTTACCTTTCTCCTTCCGTGTTTACTTTCATGTTTACCATGTGTGTGTTTAACAAAATATATTAATGATAAAAACCATAGTTATCAAGTTCGAATTTGAATTCGAATTCGGATACGGATTCAAATTCGATAAAAATTTGGATGAAAAAATTTCAATTCTAAAAAAATTTGACAATATACATCTTAAATATTTAAATACATATATCATTTTCATATTACCTTGATATATTGTGTTTATTTTCTTCCTATTTATTTTGAAATTTAAATAAATTTAAATAATTTTAATCAATATAAACAATTTTAAAACTACAATTACTAACCAAAATCACAACAACACTTATATGTTCTTTTTAAAATCTCTATTCCCTTCAAAACTCTAAACCAGAGCCCTCTAATTTTATGTAAAATCCCTTTATAATCAATGTCTTTAAAACTTAAATATTCAAAACTCAAAACTACATATCTTATCTCATTTTTATTTGAATATATATAAATATATGTAAAATATTTAAAAGTCAAAATTACATCCCTCCTTAATTTAGGATTTTATACTTTTATAATTAACACATATATAAAAATTAAATATTCAAAACATCCTCTTAACATAAATATATATAAAAAAAAAAACTTCAAAATTTTCTTTCCTGATTCTCAATACTTTTTAGCTTTTTAAACTATTAAAAAAGACATTCAAGATTTTATTTTCTAGTTTTCTCAACCTTTTAGCTTTTTTTGTAGAATCCAATTAGTTTCCTTTCACGCATTGACCATCAAATTCCATTTCAAGTGCTAGTTTCCAATTTATTTCTAAACAACAATTCTGTTTCAAAGCTTATTAACCATACACCATGAATTTCGGGTTGCATATCATGAAACGGATCTCACAAATTTCCGTACTTTTTTGTGCGGATTCTAGCGAATTTGGTAACTGTAATAAAAACCCAAAAACATATAAATATATTATTATAATAATAATAAAAAACAACTTATTTGACATATTAGTTTAACAATCTATAAATCTTTGCAATTTCTATCCATCCATACATATATATATATGTATATATATTAAAATAATATAATAGTTATTCTAGATACTCAACCGATAGTTTTCCAGTTTGTAAAAATAATTAATGATGTATCGAAACATTAAAATTATATAACAAAGATCTTCATCCACATCTCTTAATCCTTTAGCTCCGTAAACCACTATAACCAATTTAAACACTTATATATCTTACCAATATATTTAATTGTAAGGAATAGCTACAATTTCTATGACAAATTATTTTTTAAATTAGACAAAATGGTTGACCAAGTAAGATGTCTTTCTCAACTATCTTTACAAAATTCTGAGGTTTTTTTCACCTTTTCTTAACACTTTCCTTATAGTACCTTCGAAATCTAAATTTTCCGTTATATCATTTAGTTGTAAGCTTAAATAACGATTCGAATATATGTTTAAAAAAATTCGAAAAATAAATTTTAATATTCAATAAATCATATTTCCAAACATTGATGCTACTCACACTCAGAATGTATTTTGTAGGTAAAATTTTTAGGCTGTTTTACTATTTAAAAAAAAACTGTAGGAGGAATATGCCTTATGTCTTACAAGCCACAACTGAAAGTGCTTCTTTCTCTTAAAAAATATGAAAGGACTTCCAAGCTCTGCTCACTCTAACTTGATGGTGTAACACTGAAGGGCATTGAGTTAGTGAACTTGGGGACCAAACAGAAGTATTTATAGCGAAGCTTCCATCAAGCTTCTGTTGGCTATGTGTCAAGTGTTCCACAAATCATGGTAGAGAAGTGCAATGGAAGTAATGGACCACTTCAGAAGCTCGTGATTGATTTTGTTAAAATGGACAATTTTAATTTAAATTATATTTTTTTTTATTAGAGTGTGGATTTTAGTTATAGTTTTTTTTTATTAGAGTGTGGATTTTAGTTTTGAGGATGTGATCTAATTATTAGAGGTGAGATTTAGTTTTCATAGGTCATATTATCCAATCACTAACAAGATTATGTATGTGTGATAGCTTTTTTTCAACTAAAAAATTGTCCAGAAATAACTTATAATCATACGTAGTTTTGCTCAAAATTAGACCCCCAAAACCTATAAATAAAATTCCCCACCTAAACATGATATATATCTGACCACATCATTATATATATCTATCTGATAGTTACTCCAAATAAAATTTCTTTAATTAAAAAAAATACCGACGGATCCTTCCCTTTTTGCTTCTAGAATCACGAACATTCCCTAACCTTTCATGTTTAATTGAATGTTTCTCTAGGTGGATTAATTGAATCTTTTTAATTATCGGTGCAAATCTGACTATATTAACTTTCTGGCTTTCAACTCTTCCTTTATTTCTTTAGTGCATTGATACTTGGACGTCTAATTCTTTTCAGCAGGTATAATTTCTTCAATGCATCGTGACAAATTTAATAATGCTATTCTCTTATTGCGTTGATACTTGGATGTCTAGTTCTTTTGAGCCAGCGTAGTTTGTTCAACCCATTGCGAAAAGTGCTATTGGTTGAGCTGCATATTTTAATATTTTAATTTAACATTTTGTTTCATTTTAATTTTGTTATTAAAAAATATTATAAATTAAAATTAATATTTAAAAAAAAATATAAATATTTAAAAAGTTATAATTTTTTCAAGATAATTTAAATTTATTTTTATTATTAATATTAAAAAATCCATAAGCCTTACTTAAAGCCAATAAAAAATAATAATAAAAATTTACGAAATATTAAAATGTTATTTAACCATTATTTTATTAAAGATTCATGTGGGAGATATCTTGTAAATGAATTTCAAAGTGGTGACTTTACGCCTTGAATAGTATTTTTCAAGTTTTTTGGAGTTGTTTTCAATCATCAATCTATCACATATCAATTTTTTCTTTCTCCTCGCCTAATATTTCTATGTTTAGATAAGATCTTTTATAGTTTTAAAGCACCACATGTTATTCGAAGCTTGTCTAAGTATTCATTCCAATGTTGGCGTTTGTCCTCACACGTGAAGAAATCTCATAGACAAGTCCTTACATTTAGAGAAATATCCAAAATGTAAAGGTTTGTTCTCCATTTTTATACCACTTCCACAATTTTGCATTTCACAAGTTTATTTTCCATTTTTATACCACTTTACAATTTTGTATTTCACAATGCAACTCTATGTAGAAATGTCGAAATTATATAAATATTTGTTATTATTATTATTGTTATTTTCTAAATTTAAGTTTCTATAACTTTTCATTCATTATGAAAATTGGAAATTGGAATTTTAATATAAAAGATATATTGAATTAAAATAAAATAAAATAGATTTAAAAAAATCTAAATATCTATATAGTAAATATTTAACCTAGATATTAATTAACTCTTAATTAATTAGAAAATCATATTTTAAAACTATTTAAACAAAAAAGAAAAACTTTAATTTTAATTTTTATTATAATATCAAATACTATAAGGGATTATTGTTATGTGATGTCACTCAGTGAGTAATTCCAAATGAATTTATTGCTATTGCATTAAGACAGAACATAGATATATACACTGAGAGGAGACTATTGAGTTTCATTTTTCAATGCCTCTTCGTCTTTCAATTCCGAAAGAGTGGGTTTTCAACATTTCACCCCTTAATCTGAAGGGATGTTGGTGAGTCCAACCATCATTATGAATCTTTCAAACTTTTCCCTTCCAAGCTCTTTGGTCAAGATGCTTGCAATCTACGCATTTGTGGAACAATGTCATAGGTGAATTGTTTTGGCCTCAACATGATGTCGAATCAGATTTTATTTTTTATTGATATATTTCTTTTGATCATGGAACCTTGGGTTCTTGGCCAAATTTACTACAAAAGTTTTTTCAATCAAAAGAGGAGTTAAATGTACTTGTTTCTTCTGCAAATATTTCAGAATTCTACTAAGCCACACAATTTTCTTCGTTGCTTCAGCTGCTGCCACATATTCTGCCTCAATTGTGGAATCTCTTGGAACTGATTGCCTGTGCGACCTCCAAAAGACAGCTCCCGATTCAATATTCATAACATAACCTGAAGTAGATACCTGTGTTTCTTTATCTCCATCAAAATTTGAATTAGAGTATCCAATCAAGCTGAAGTCACGCACCCATGTATACTTGAGTCCAAATTCTTGAGTTCCCTTCAAGTATGTTAGAACTCTTTTTGCAGTAGACCAATGACCCTCACAAGCCTTTTTCACAATCGTGGAGAGGATTCCAAAAACAAATTTAATGTTTGGTCTTGTAGTAGTCGGATAGTTGAGACTTCCTACAAGTTTCTATACTTCGTTGCATTCTCAAATTCTTTTCCTTCAGTGGATGTGAGCTTTAAGTTCTGTTCCATTGGAGTAATCAAAGTATTTCACTCAACCATGTCAAACTTGTTCAACATATATCTACTGTACTTCTTCTGAGAGAGGAATATAAACTTTGGATATTGTGTTATTTCAATACCAAGATAGTAGTGAACATAGCCCAAATCTGTCATTTCAAAACCTTTCCTTGGTTCTTTATTTATGGATGCAATGTAGCTCTCATTGTTCCCTATCATCAAAATATCATCTGCATACACCACAATATATATAGTTTTTTTTCCATATTTATTGACAAACAAAGTTGCAACATCAAGATCATAATGTTTTAAACTGAGCTTAAGAAGATACTCAGTTAACTTCTCGCACTAGGCTTGCAGTGTTTGCTTGAGGTCATACAAGGATTTTACAATCTTGCATATTTTATGTTCCTGACCCATCACAAAAAATCCTTCTGGTTGGGACATAAAAATATTTTCTTTCATATCTCCATTCAATAAAGTGGTAAATTTTACATACATTTGATGAACTTTCCAACCATTCTGAGCTTCCAAGGAAAAGAGTGTCCGGATGGTAGCCCATTTTGTTGTGGGGGAAAAAGGGTCCTCATAGTCGACCCCTTCCTTATGTGAAAAACCTTTTAACAAATGCCTGTCTTTGTACTTGTCAAGTGAGCCATATGATTTATACTTGTTATTGAAGACCCAATTGCATGTTATTGGTTTGGTTATTAGTGGAGGATCAACCAGCTTCCAGGTGTAATTTTTTATCAAAGCATCGTATTATTTTTGCATCGCTTCATTCCATTCATCATGAGAAGTGACTTATTTAAAGGAATTTGGTTAGAAATATATAGACAAATTTAGTTCACAGTCATAAGAAACATCCATATCAATAGGTGAATCAAAATCATCTACATCACCTCCATTCTGTCTAGTTGAACTTCTTGTTCCTATATTTCTAACATCATCAGGACGAACACTTTCAAGTGTCTTTTCAACCATTTTGGAGGACCTTTTTGAGATGGCCTAGGTTGGTCAATTGACTCAGTTGGGGCTGAATCAATATTTAGTCTCCCAATTTTCTCAATCACGTCACTCAAAGTGTCACTAGTGGTTGGGGATTCATGCGGGGGAGAGAGTGCTTTAGAAGAATATTCTACAGATTGATCGAGTATAGGAATCCCCCTTCAAGATGTGGAATCTCATTATAAAACTCTTGAAAATAATTTGCATGTCCCAAACTATCCAAGAGATCATGTTTCCACTAAATAACATTGCCAGTCTTGGAAGATTCAAGAAAGATCAAATATCTAGATATTATAAACTTCTTATTCACTTCATGATAGAGACAGTATGCTTTGGAGGCATTTGAGTATCCGAAGAAGACACTTGTGTGACTCATTGCACTGATTTTTATTTTTTCCTTAGGTATCAATGCATAAAAGGTGCAACCAAAAACCTCGAGATGTCTCACCGAAGAAATGTGTCCAGACCACATTTCATAGGGAGTCTCGTTTTTAATATCATTAGATGGAAACCTATTATTTATATACACAACATTTAGAACTGCATCAGCCCGAAATATTAATTTAACATTGTTGAAAAACATCATGGAACATACCATATCTAAGATTGTCCTGTTCATTCTCTTAGCTACTCTGTTCTATTGGGGGTTATAAGGCATGGTTGTTTGATGTTTAGTCCCATGCCCGTGAAGATAGTTTTAAAATTATTTTGATGTATATTATTTTTCCATTATCAGTACGAATAGATCCAATATGATATTGTGCATCATTTTCAATCCATGCATGAAATTTCTTCAATGTTTCAAAAGCTTAATATTTTTTCTTCAATAAATAAACCCAACACATTTTGATGTAGTCCCATTTGCAAAAGTAACATGCATGATCAAGGTGAATATTGGTGGCGACTCACCTATTCCACCTAGTTAGTTTCATCAATTTTCTTATTTACTATTTTTAGTAGTTTTTTCGGGTCTTGAACTTCCAGAGTCATTTTGAGGCACCAAACAATGTTTTCTGGGCATGATTCCTGAGGAAATTTCATGGAAATCACAAAATAAGTTTTATTCCTTCGATATATCTTTCCAATGAGGTATCATACACGTCAAAAAAAGATAATATGACCAATTTACAACCCCTATAGTCACCACATCTCTTCTCAAAGATAAGCTACCAGCACCCTAACTATTTTATTTTCCATTATGTCTATAAGAATTTTTCAGCATTTATATTAATGAAATGAAGTTTTATTTGAGCTGCATCTCTTCATTTATGTGTATTTATGTATTTCATTGCGTTCCTTCATAAATTTGGATCAGCGGTATCAGAGCCACTACAAGAAAAAAAGACATTCGTGAGGGTCATGCTTGTGACGGACCTTTAAGGTCCATCACCAATGTCACATATGGTTACAGTCCTTGAAAAATCGTCGTTGTAAGTGTATATAGTGATGGTACTTTAAGGTCTGTCACCAAAGCCATTTTCAATGACACTTTTGGTGAGGGTCGTTAAAGGTCCATCACTAATTCTCTCTTTGGTGACACTTCTAGTGACGAACTTTTAATGACCCTCGCCGATGCTATTTTTCTTACTTTTGGTGACGGTCAAAAAAATTTCATCACCATTGATCATTCCAATGAGATTTTGATGACGTTATGTTCTTGTTAATGTATTTTATGTCAAAAGATAACGATTTAATACCATTATTGTGGAGTTTTTTTTTTATAATATTTCCAAGGCCGTAGTGGTTAGAGTCAATTAATTTTTTAAGAAGTAAATAGTGAGTATTATTTCCCTGAAGTAATGACTAGTCAAATAGAGTTTTCCTATGAGTCAACACATGATCCATATCTATTAAGTTTATTATCTAGAAAATTACCTTTAGATAAAGTCCCACTAGTGTGTGTAGGAAATATATTATTTAATACATAATCAAGCTCTGTCAATTCTATAAATAAGAAATACCTAACACTCCTCAACAATCCGGGCACACCTTAAATTAATGCTTTGGCGAACACTAACATTTATTAACACCTTGAATGTCTTGGAACATATTTGTACCTAGAACATCTTGTCAGACACTAACACCCAAGCACATGGTGTCATGCGCTAGCACAACATAGAAATCTCCTAGCATGCATTGGCATGCATGTTGTCCCTAGCATGCCCTGGAACACCTTGGTTGAATGCATTGACATACATTAGCACTTGGCATGTATTAGGACTTATTATTAGTGTGGTTAGCATGCCCCTTTTGAAAAATATAAAGTCTCAACTTATTCACCCTCTTATTGGTTCTTCCTTTTATTTCCTTGAAACTTCTTGACACATATTGAAATACCCTGGTACCGTGCACATCCTTAGCACCTGGCATGTATTGGTCTATCTTGGCAGTATTTGGCACATATAATTAGCATATCCTGGAACTCCCAAGCACAATTTGAGACTTCTTGACATGCCTTTATATTCCCTAGCATGCCTTATCGATCCTTATCATATATTGTCACTCCCTCCTTAGCATGACAACTAGGAATCATTAACACTAGTCCCTAGCACACGTTCCTCATATTCATTAACTTCCATGAATTTTGACCTAGTGCTCCCTTAATGTTTTGTCCTAGTACTCCTTAACACTCATCAACATGCACTAGCACTCTCTAGCACACCTTAGCACTCTTCAACATGCCCTTCCACTTCATAGCATGCATAACACTCTGTGACACATATTGGCACTTGGCACGTGTTACGGCTTGGAAAGTATTAACATGTATGGAATACATTGAAATGCCTTGGTATAATTTGGCATGGTTTAATATTAAATTTATTTGAGATGAACTGTTGGAAATTAAATGAGAAGCAATAAAGGAATACTTGGCACTTAGAATGCACAAATTTTTTTCACTTGGCACCTATTGGCGCCTAGTGTTGGTATGCCTAGCATTCCCCTCTTAGAAAAGGTAAATTGATGACTTATTAACCCTCTTATGTGTTCATTCCTTGTAGTTTAACTTGTTTCTCCCTTTTGTTCCCTTGACAGTCCCTGGCACGCATTGACACACCCTTTCACATCTTGGCATGCCTTATCACTTGGCACATCTTAGCATGTTTGACATGCCTTCTCACTATCTGACACATCTTAGAATTCCATAGCACGCCTTGGAACTCATGTCCTTACAACTAGCCTTTACATTTTTTCACGACTTGGGAACGCAATCAATTCATTGGCTTCTGTAGTTCATGTGAAAATATTGCCTTGCTTCAACCACAACAACTTGACCAATTACACCTACTACAAGTAGATTGTGCCTTTTTAAGCTAAGAACTACCTAGAACTCATATTATGCCACTCATATACAAGCTCAACTTGTCCCACTTGACTAGTTACTAAGACAAGGATCACATGATCTAGCCATGGCCATAAAACAACTAAGCAACATAGCTTACATTGGAAACATTTCACATTTATGTTCAATTCATATAAACAGTATAACATTAACTGAAACTTTTCAAGAACCACAAGATGTGCAAGGCACATAAGATATAAGCCGACACAAGTCGAGTGCCCCAAAAATTATACACAACAATGTACAATATGCAATTATCTAGAATAGTTTAAAACATGAGCATGTAGCCAAAGTGTGCCACATCTCATATAAAAAAAATAGCTAAAGGAAAAACAATGTTGTACCTAGCACAAAGTTATCTCCCTTTGTCTAAAACTTCTATTTCAAGCCTCTTATAAAAACCGTAGGCTTTCCTCCTGTAAATCCTATTATGAACTTCTCCTAACGTACTTCGTCCTTAGCACACTTGAATTTGCTAACACTCCTCAGCACACACTCTTATTTGTTCCTTTCCATGCATTTTGACCTAGTTATCCCTTGATATGCCTCGACACTCCCTAACACTCTTCAACATGCATTGACATTGTCCGAAATGTGTTATCATGCCTTTTCATTCCTAATGTGCATACCCTAACCATCCCTAGCTATCATTCCCTCACAACTACCATTACTTAATTTGCAACTTGGGAACCCAACCAAGCCCTCGCTTAACTACAAGAGCTTGACCAAGTTATGGTTACTAAAACCAGACTATGTTGTTGAATTATGTAGCTTGGGAGGTACTCCACAAGCTTAGTGAGATGGGTTTGTGTGAGTTTGGTCACAAAAGTATTTCTGGGCAAAGAAGCTAAGAAAAGAGATTTTGGACCCAAGATAGGGTTTAAAATCTAAAAGAAAATTAAAAAGGAAAATTAATATTTCCTAAGGTCTAATTGGATAAAACCTGCAAGTTCTAGAGGGTTCCTAAGAGGTCTAGGAAAAAATATTTATGGAGGCCTTAGGATAAAGGAAAGAACATCAAGTGAGAAGGAGCTCATTTGATCAAGGGGGTGAAGAGAGATGTAGACCTGAAGTAGGTCGAGTAAGAGGGCCGAGTAAGGGTTGCTAAAGGGAGGCCATGATCATCCTCCAAGAGCAAGATCATCATGTGAGGGTTCACAAGAAAGTTGCATACCTTAATGATCGATTGGAGCTAGGAAGTAGGATGGCATATTTTTGGTTCTCTCATGGCAGATCGAGCTTAAGAGAGGTTTCTCATGATAATTTGGGCATGTAATTTGAGAGGTGTCTTTGTGTGAAGGCCGCATCAAATTCTGAAATGTTGAAATTTGCAATAAGAAACATTGAAATTGGAAACTAGAAAGGAAAAAAAAAATGCACCCACACTGGTGAGGCATTTTGATGCACCAGGATTGAGGAATGCGGGGCGTCTAATTTATTTTTCCCTTAAATAAATTGGACAATAAATTGTAATTTCATCTCATAACAACTTGTGTCAGTTAACTAAGTCATGATGACTCAGTTAGATCAAGTTCAAGTTGAGGGTCTAAGATGAGGCATGTAGAGGTATTAATCTAATATTTTTGGATTCCAGTTGAAGTTTATGCATTAGTGAGGTGTAGGTGTGAATTAGTTGACTCAATTGAATGAGTTAAAATCAATTTAAATAGTCCTAAATAAGTGATGAGCTAGTGAGAGGCCGACCAATGAATTAAATTAGATTTAATTCATAATGAGTGATCAACCAAATAACTGATAATTCACTATTAATATTTGCATGCATGTCAGTTCAGAGGAAGACCCAGTTGAGAGAGAGGTTAAAGGGAACATAACTATTAGTTGTATTTATACAAAATTTCCCATGTACAATGATAAAGTCATTAGGATTCCATGATGGATTGTGCAATCAACGAAAAATTATTTTCCTAATTAATAGGGAGCTAATTCCCTAGGAATTGCAAGAGTAAGGAAGACTGAAGGAGGGTTGTGAATTGGCTAAGTACTAGACCAAGTTTGCCTAGATCAGCGGGAGACAATTGGTAGAGTGCTAGGGAATCTCATGAGAGATTAAGCATTGTATTGTTTCATGATTCCTTGACTTAATACACAATAGATATAGAGCAGTTTTGAGAATTTTCTTTACCCAGATACATCTTGTGTTGTGCAATTGACAATTTGTGCAATTGATAATTTATTTCTCTTACTTATATGTGATTGTGAGATCGTGTTTTGTTTCCAAAAATTGTAGGAAGGATTCAATATCTTGTTTTAGTACATTACAAGATTAGATTGAATCTCGTTGGTTAGATTATCTACATGGTATCAGATTAGGAATTTTTTGGATGACGAGTTTGTAGAGAATATCTGAAGATTTTGGTGTAAAATTAAAAAAAAAATAGTGTATTTGGATTCCTTGCGAAAAACTACACAAATGGAAAGTCAATTTGGAGATCGAATGAGGGAGATATCGTCGATTTAAAATCAACTCTTTTTTAGAAAATTTTGTAATTGCGGGACAATTACAATGTGAATGAGTCAAGAACCTATATGCACTTGAGGTACCAGACGCATGAAAATATTTGAGGAGAAAATCATAGGTTAGAGACTTGGCTGTAGAGAGGGAGTACAAATTACCTCTCAACATGCAGCCTTAGAAGAAATCTCAGAAGGTTGTGGAGCAGCCACAATTTGAGAAGCAGAGAGGAGACCAAGTGGAAGTGTCCACTCAAGCAGATACTTCCTGAGGGGGAAATTTTGAGCCAGATGGGTAGAGGGAACACATGCAACCATACCTCCAAGTGAAAGGTGGGGTGATGTGTAGACATAATCCCAAGATAAGAAATTTGGGCAGAGTCCATTGAGATGGTGTGTCTCATGGATCGAACCTAGCTACGAGGAGTCCAAAATACAACAATATAAGGAAGGATCAGTTAGATTGATGTAGTCATATGTTAGGAAGACATAAATCAGAGTGATATATTTCAGATACTGGAGTGGATATTAGAGTTGGCAACAATGCAAACGACATGATGTAGATGCCATCAACAACATAGAGAGTCCAGTAGGCAGTTGCGATAGCTAGCAGTAGTAAGAAGAATCTTATGACAAATGGATTATATTGATTCAGTTGTTTGAAGGCTATTTAGTTTCAAGATTTGCAGGAGCAAACAACACTAGAGAAGTGTTGCATGCAGAATTCAAAAGGTATTGTATTGGGATAGATTTAATTCCTTTCTTGTTGATAGCCAGGAGTGTTGAAATTTGCAAAAAGAAACAGTGAAATTGGAAACCAAAAAGGACAAAAAATAAATACACCCACACTGGTGAATAATTTTGATGTACCAGGAGTGAGGAATGTGAGATTTCTAACTTATTTTTCCCTTAAATAAATTGGACAATAAATTGTAATTTCATCTGATAACAACTTGGGTCAGCTAACTAAGTCATGATGACTGAGTTCACTTAATAAATTAAAGTTGAGGTTATCGAGGTGGATATTAGTGGCCACCTTCCTATTCCACTTGGGCCCTCGCCATTGTCTATTTTAGTTTTCTATTTTCCTTAATTATAGCACAATTTACTATTTTTGTCATTTTTTTAGGTCGTGAACATCCGAAGTAGTTTTGAGTCCCCAAATGACGTTTTTTGGGCATGAAAGGTTAGGTAATTTGATAGAATTAGTGTTAGAATTTGTATTCCTAGGGGATATCTTTCTAACGAGGTATAATGTGCATCAAACAGAGATCATATGACCAAGTTACAACCTCGGGAAGTTGGCTGCCCAACTACCCCCAATGGGGCCCATAAAATCTTCATGTTACATCTCCTCAGGTTAGGGTTTTCTATTATTTTTTAGCCTTATTGTAACACAGTTCAGAGGCATGTAGCCACCACATCTCTTCTCGGAGATAAGCTACCATCGTCGAAGGTAGTTTTTTTTCCATTGTTTCTGTAATAATTTTTTAGTATTTGATATTAATGAAATTAAGTGTTATTCCTACTGCATCTCTATGTTTATGTTTGTTTCTGTATTTTATTGCATTCCTGCATATGACTATATCATGAGGGTATAAGATGAGGCATGTAGATGGATTCTAATATTTTGGGGGTCCAGTTGCAGTTGATGCATTAGTGGGGTGTAGGTGTGAATTAGTTAACTCAATTAATTGAGTTAAAATTAGTTTAACTAGTTATAACTGAGTGATGAGCTAGTGAGAGGTCCGCTTAATTAAATTATATTTAATTCACAATGAGTGATCAATCAGATAACTGGTAATTGACTATTAATAGTTGCATGCATGTCAGTGCCGAGGAAGACCCAGTTGAGACAAAGGTTAAAGGGGACATAACTATCAGTTGTATTTATACAAAATTGCCCATGTGAAATTTTAAAGAAATTGGGATTCCATGATGGATTAGTGCCATAATATATTAGCCCTACACTCATAACGCATAATCCATCAACCCCTTGACGCATTAAACCTTAAGCCATTAACTCTTAACCTAGAATCCATGAACCCCCTAAGCACTAACCCCTTATTCTCTTAACTCGTGACCCTTAAACCTTAATCCATAACCCCTAAACACCTTAAACCTAACCCCTTAACCCCTAACACCTAAGTCCCTTAATTATTAAGCCCTTAACCCCTAAATCCCTTCCCCCCCAAGCCCTTGGCCCTTAACTCTTAACTCTTGAAGCCCTTAACCAATTAGTATCCAAGGCAGAAAAAAACAGATCAAACCAACAAAATAACCTCGTAGGAGAATCCTTCACCTCTAACTAATAATATTGGTACCATTTGATTTTTAGAGAAATAGGTATTGGCATCGAGGGTGTGTTTTTGTGGGTAATGCACTTATTAAAATGTATACCAAATATAGAACAACTGGATAATTTGAAAAACCTCAATAATAATTTCTCACAATATCTACACTTCATGTTGACATGGAGCTTGTAGTGCTCTCCCACATATGGATTTGGCAATGAATAGATCACTCATAATGACACAACCTTTTCAACCCTAATGAACATGGAGCTAACCCTTGATACAAATATTTTGTTTACTAAAAAAACACAATTGTGTCAATGTTGAATACTATACATAAGAGAAAATAAAATGATATTATCCACATAAATGCTTGAAATAGCCTCACATTTTCCATGAGTGGTGAGCCAAGGGGTGAATGTAGGGAACTATTAAAGTTACATCATGTTTAAAATCCCTTTACATCACAAGATTGTTCTCCATTATGGTTTATGCATCATCACAAGGGAGCATGACACCTTTTTGTGGGGGAGAGATTAAAGTTGTAACACAATTCAAGTGACATACACCTCCAATGTAAATGAAATCATTATATGTTTTTGTCACTCCCTCCTTATCACACTTGGAACTCGTTGACACTCCATATCACACACTCTTATCCGTTCATTTCCATGCATTTTGAAATAGTTCTCCCTTGTGTTTCCATGGCACTCCCTGACACACATTGGCACACCCTAGAACATGGAACATCTTGACATGTCACCTTGGAACTCTATCATTCATTGGCACTACCTAACATACCTTGTGATTCCCTCCTTAGCACACCTAGAACTTGCTAACAATCCATGTCACACACTTTTATTCATTCATATCCATGCATTTGAAACTGGTGCTCCCTTGTTTTTCCCTGACACTCCATAACACTCCCTGTCATGCATTGGAACACCCTAGAACATGGCACATCTTTGTTGAGATTCAAAAAGATGATGATCCTAGTGAAAAATAAGCACCTATACTAGGTGGGGCCCGCAGGTTATTTTTAGGTGTATGTCTATTTTTATACATGTTGAGCATATTCTATTTATAGTAGGAGGCTATTTGTATATGGTTGATCAAATTATATTTATAGATGAGATTCTATTTTTAGACATATGGGTGAAGTCTATTTATATATTTCATGTCTAAAAATAGATCGCCCGTCAATTGTTATTAACTCTTAATAATAATTGGATAATAAATAATAATCTATTATTTTGAAGCACTTGATTTCAATTAACTAATCTGGAAAACTAGTTGCTTGAAGGAATTTCGAGTTCTAAGGTTGGTTGGTGGGACATGCAGAGTGACTGAGTTATAACTGAGTAATTCGAAGTTGTAACTAAGTTGGATGAGTAGTTATGTGAGTTGTTATTTAGTTTAACTCAATTAAGTGAGTTAAACTCAGTTGTGCTGGTTGTAACTAGTTGTAACTAAAGATACACTAGTGAGAGATCAATGAATTAATTATTTAATTAATTCAGAAGTAGTGTCTCACATGAAACTAAAGAAATACTACTGTTAACTACATGCATGTCAGATCCGGTGGAGACTAAGTTGAGAGATAAGTGAAAGGGTTTGTTTGACTATCAGTTGTGACTATAGTGGTGCATTCAATGCATCTACACACACATTGGAGTTTCCAATGAGGATTTCACAGTCAAGGAAAGGCAAATTCGAATTCATTCAGGGATCTTCTTCAGAAGGGATTATGCAATGGAGGCAAGCTATCAGGAGGCAGTAAATTGGTGCATGTGTATGCCAATTTTTGTATGACAGTGTGAGACAATTGTATATTGTACTGAGAGCTCTTGGATTAGAGTTTTGTATGAGATTGTTTCATGATCTATGATATATACATAATATATGATAGTGGGGTTTTTATCTTTATGCTTTCCCGGTAAAAACATTTGTGTTATGTGTGATTGATCTTTCTTCTTGTGTTTGCAATTGGTGATTAAATTTTTGCAAAGATTTAAGTAGAAGGATTCTGTATTTAAGAGTGGCATATAATTGTTAGATCAGGAGAGTCCAGCAATACATCACAGTATTATTAAATTTTTACACAGTATCGGAGCAAAGAATATTTCCAAATTGAAGCAGTAGATGAGTTTGTTGGTGGAAATAATTCGAATTTGCTGGTAGAACTTCTTGCTGTGAAAATTGAGTAAACATTGAAATGGATTTCAATGTTTTGCGGCTTGAGTATGCACTTGAGGGTAGCTCAAACTAAATCACATGGAAGGACAAGATGGAGGCGGTGCTTGAAGATAATGGATTGAAGGAGTTCATCAATAGCGATGTTCCTAAGTCCACTTTGACGGATGTTGCATTACTTGACGCATGGGAAAAGAAGGTAGCAAAGACAAGAAGAATTCTCTTGGAAGGTGTAAGAGACCATATTTTTTCAAGCCTTCATGGGAAAGCCACTCCATTCTCTATGTGGAAGGCTTTGAAAGGTATTTTCGAAAGAAACAAAGACCATAGGAAGTTGGCGCTGAAGGACAAACTTAGAAAGATCAAAATGGAGAAGGGCAACAATATTCCCAAGTATCTCACAAAGTTCGTTCAATGTAGGGATGAGCTCGGGAGTGTGGGAATCACAGTTTCTGATGATGATTTGGTGAGGTTGGCTCTCTTGGGACTTCCTAAGAGTTGGCACAATTATCAAGACTCTTTTAACGGATGGGAAAAACTACTGGATTGGGAACGACTGTGGTCGGATCCAGTGAAGGAGGAGTTCAGGTGGAACACCAGAGATGGATCTTCATCAAAGCGAATGATGAAGAGGATTTTGCTTTGGCTGCCAAAGCAAGGAAAGGGAAGGGGAAGAAATTCCACTCAAAATCCAAGGTTAAAGGAAAGAAGCTAGATTTGTCCAAAGTGAAGTGCTTTCACTGTCACGAACATGGGCATCTCGCCACTAACTTCCCACAGAAAAAGAAGAACAAGAAGGCTGCTAGAGCTGCAGCTAGTGAGGCCCTTGCCTCGCAATTTTAAATTGATTTCTCTTTGATCGTATGATTGGTTTCAAACCTAATGGGATCGGTGTGGTATCTTGATAGTGGTGCTTCCTTCCACATGATGGGAGATAAGGAGCTCTTCAGTGACTTGGAGGAGAAAGATCTCCAAATGCATGTAGATATGGGCGACGATGGATGATACAGTTCAACTGGAATTGGTTCCATTACCTTTGAGAGGGAGTTAGGTAAACCATTTCTGTTGAAAAATGTTTTGCATGTTCCAGGTCTAAAGAAAAACTTGGTCTCAGTCATGATGTTGTAGGAAAGAGGTTATGAAGTTGTATTCAACGATGGAAAATCTTTCATGCGACATAAAAAAATGGGTCAAAACAATAGGATAGGGATTCAAGTCAAGAATCTCTACAAGCTGGAGGTAGATGGCTACACTGTAATGATGGGCAAGGCATAGAAAGTGGTGAGCCGGGATGAAGGCTAGTTATGGCATAGGCAATTGGGCCATCTTCATCATGGATCTTTGAAAATGTTGCAGCAAATTTCTACTGGAGTTCCAATGGGAAAACTTGCTCAGTTAGATCAGTGCAAGGGTTGAACCATGGGGAAGTATGTGAAATCCACCTTTCATGAAAAGGAGAATCGTGCTTCGGTGATCCTGGAGAGAGTTCACACAAACGTGTGTGGACCATTCTCGGTTGCTTCAATATAAAAACAAAGGTATTATGTTATTTTTGTTGATGAATTTTCTCGTAAATGTTGGATCTAATTCATGCAGAAGAAGGATAAAACATTCTCAAAGTTTTGTGAGTTTAAAGCATTGGTGGAGAAAGAGTCGGGGAAGTAAGTGAAGGCTCTGCAGAGCAATAATGGTGGAGAATATATCTTGAATGAATTCAAAGACTTCTGTAGCAAAGAAGGAATTCAAAGTGAACTCATAGCACCTCATAACCCACAGAAAAATGGGGTTGCGGAGAGGAAGAACATAACGATCGTGGGTGTTGCATGAGCGATGCTCCATGATCAAGGCCTACCAATGCATTTGTGGGTGGAATCATGCAACACTGCCATTTATGTGCAAAAAAATTGTCCTCATAGGGTACTTGGAATGAGTACGCCTGAAGAAGCTTAAACTGGTAAGAAGCCAGATGTTTCTCTTTTAAATATTTTTGGCTCATCTGTTTCTATTCATGTGACCAAGAACTCCAGGAAGAAGCTGGAGTTGAATGCAGAAGTTGGGATATTTTTTGGGTACACAGAAATGCCCCACAACGATCATCTGTATTTTCCAAACAATCGAATGACTGTGATGCGATGGGATATAAAATTAAATGAGGAGAAAGCCATGAATTTGTCACTTGATAGGGAGCTATACTTGCATGCAGAAAAGGAACTGATTGTTCCTAAAGATGAGCCTCTAGATGTGGATAAGCCACTAGAGGAGGTTCATGGAGTTGATGAGTCCACTCACGCAGAGCCAAACGTCAGAACTGGCAGAAGGCGTACCATAGAAGCTAAGAGGCTGAAGCTTGATGTGGCACATAATGTAGGAGTCCCTACTTCATAGCACAGATAGAGAGAGTCTCCTGAACGATCCACTGGATACATGGCTCTCATGAGAAAATGTATCATGACTAAGCCATCTTCCTTTCAGGAAGCAGTGCAGGAGCCCACATGGGTACATGCAATGGTGGAGGAGTATGACTCCATTGTCAAAAAAAGTTCTTGGGAGATTGTTCCAAGGCCGGTTGATAAATCAGTGGTAGGTTCAAGATGGATCTACAAGGTAAAGAACGCTGCTGATGGGAGTGTCAAGAAGTATAAGGCAAGATCTATTGCCTGAGGCTTCTCACAGATCGAGGAGATTGATTATGAAGAAAAATTTGCACCTGTTGCGTGGTATTCTTCCATAAGGACCATCCCTACTCTCTCAACGCAGATGGGTTGGCACATTCATCAGATGGATGTGAAGACTACATTCCTTAATGGGATCATTGAGGAATAAGTGTACATTGATCAAACTAAAGGATTTGAGATCTTTAGCAGCTAGTCACATTGTGTAGACTCAAAAGAGAGCTATATGGGCTGAAGCAAGCACCCCGTGCTTTGTACACTCGGATCGACAGCTATTTCACTAGGCTTGTCTTCACCAAGAGTGAGGTAGATGAAAACCTATACCAGATTGTGGTGGAGGGTAAGCTTTTAATCATTGTTATTTATGTTGATTATTTAATACTGACTGGTGATGAGCAGCTAATACACTCATGTAAGGAGGACCTTGCAAAGGAGTTTGAGATGAAGGATATGGACATCCTTCACTATTTCCTTGGATTCGAAATATGGTAGTGAGATGGTGAAATGTTTGTATCTCAAGGCAAGTATGCAAGGGAGATACTCGATAAGGTTCACATGGAGGGCTGCAAACCCATGGATACTCCTCTTCCAGGAAAGTGGAGGAAAGAGGACGCTACATCGGGAGAGGTAGTGGATGCTACTGTCTATCAATAGTTGGTGGGTTCACTCATGTATTTAGTTAATACAAGACCAGACATATGCTATGTGGTGAACCAACTTAGTTAAGTGATGGTTAAGCCTACCAAGCTCTTTTGGAAGGAGGGCAACATGTCTTGAGGTATCTTAGGGGCACATATGATTATGGCTTATGGTACAGACAGACAGATGAGGTGAAGTTTTTTGGCTTCACGGATGAAGATTGGGTGGGCAGCCCAACAGAAAGAAAGAGCACATCAGGAGGGGTTTTTAGTATCAGATCTATAATAGTTTCTTGGTACAGTAGGAAACATAGATCTGTGACACTTAGTTCAGCGGAAGTAGAATACATGGCAACAAGTCAAGCTGCATGTGAGGCTATCTAGATGAGGAATATCTTGGTAGGTTTGTTTGGTTCTCATTTAGATCCTACAATGATTCATTGTGATAACTAGAGTTGCATTAAAATCTTGGTTAATCCTATGTTTCATGATAGATCTAAGAATATATATATCCGGTATTATCATATCAGAGATTGTGTGCAGCGGAAGATCATGTTGCTTCATTACATTCCTACGGAAGATCAGGATGTAGATATTATGATGAAGGCACTCACCAAGAGAAAATTTGAATACCACAGAGACATGATCGAGGTGAAGGATAATCCCTTTCTCGTTTAGAGGGAGTGTTGAGATTCAACAAGATGATGATCCTAGTGAAAATTAAGCACCTACACTAGGTGGGGCCCGCAGGCTATTTTTTAGGTGTATGTCTAGTTTTAGACATGTTGAGCATATTATATTGATACTAGGAGGCTATTTGTAGATGGTTGATCAAATTCTATTTATAGATGAGATTATATTTTCAGACATATTGGCAAAGTCTATTTATAGATAACATGTTGATTATTATTAACCCTTAATAATAATTGGACAATAAATAATAATCTATTCTCTTGAAGCACTTGATTTTAGTTAACTGATGTGGAAAATCAGTTGACTGAAGGAATTTAGAGTTCTAAGGTTGGTTGGTGGGACATGCAGAGTGACTAAGTTATAACTGAGTGATTCGAAGTTGTAACTAAGTTGGATGAGTAGTTATGTGAGTTGTTATTTAGTTTAACTCAGTTAAGTGAGTTAAACTCAGTTGTGCTAGTTGTAGCTAGTTGTAACTAAATATACACTAGTGAGAGATCAGTGAATTATTTATTTAATTAATTCACAAGTATTGTCTCACATGCAACTGAAGAAATACTACCGTTAACTACTTGCATGTTAGATCCAGTGGAGACCCAGTTTAGAAATAGGTGAAAGGGTCTGTTTGGTTATTAGTTGTGACTATAGTGGTGCATTCAATGCATCTACACAGACATTGGAGTTTCCAATGATGATTGCGCAGTCAAGGCAAGGCAAGATCGAATTCATTCAAGGATATTATTCAGCAGGGATTGCATAGTGGAGGCAGGCTGTCAGGAGGCAGTAAATTGGTGCATGTTTATGCCAATTTTGGTATGATAGTGTGAGACGATTGTATATTGTACTGAGAGATCTTGGATTATATTTTTGTATTATATTGTTTCACGATCCATGATATATACATAATATATGATAGTGGGGTTTTTAGCTTTATGCTTTCCCGGTAAAAAATTTTGTGTTATGTGTGATTGATTTTTCATGTCTTTGCAATTGGCGATTAAATTTCCGCAAAGATTTAAGTAGAAGGATTCTGTATTTAAAAGTGGCATATAATTGTTAGATCAGGAGAGTCCGAAAATACATCACAGTATTATTAAATTTCTACAATCTTGGCATGTTTCCTTGGCATATAGCATGCCTTAGTACTACCTAGCATACCTTGTCACTCCCTCCTTAGCACACCTAGAACTCACTAACAGTTCCTGCCACAATCTCTTAATCGTTCATTTGCAAGCATAATTTTCACCTAGGGCTCCCTTGTGTGTCCCTAGGACTCCCTAACACTTCCTAGCATGTGTCGGCACACCATGGAACTTAACACATCTTAACCGCATGCCACTCTAGCAGTACACTATCACGACTTAGTGATGCATAAAAGACCATGTCACTCCATCCTTAGCACACCTAATGAGAGAGTACTAACGCTCCTCAAAAATCTTGACACACCTTAACATTCTTTGACACACACTAATATTCCTTGGCACCTAGCATATCTTGGAACATCTTTGTACCTAGAACATCTTTGCATGGCTAGGATGCCCAAGTGCATGATGGCATGCCCTAGCACACTATAACACTCTCCCTAGCATGCCCTGTAACACCTTGGCATGCATTGATATACATTAGAGCTTAGCACAAATTGACACTTGGCATGTATTGGAACCTATTATTAGTGTGCCTAGCATACCCCTTTTGAAAAAGATAAAGATCCCTTCTTGAACTTTGTTTCTTTCTTTGAAAAGGATTGGCAATGTTTCACAACAAACTCCAAAAAATAGCCTTATATGATAGTATCCACTTGATGATTAATGATATGGGTTATATAATGTTTCAACTAATTGGGAGAAACCAAAGTCCATATAATCCAGTACATTGTCCTCTTTTGTCAACAATTTGGGCACTTTGTCTCAAGATATATTTTCTTTGGAAAGAGGACATAAACAATATGTTCTAGATATTTCAAAAGAAAGAAATCTTCACCTATTTTCCTCTCCTTTATGCCACATGATGTGAATTCCAATTGTCATATTCTTGACTTGGGGCATTCTTATTTTGTAAATGTGACCCTTGACTGTGTCATGAAAACCCTCCAAAACATTCTTAAATGATGGGAGATCCTCTTCATGTGTGAAGCTAGTGAAATGTGACAAGCCATCCAAGATACCTTAAAATATTTTATTTGTGCCTTGGGGAATGTAAAAGATATCCTCAATAGAAAACATGCATAAAAATTTGTAGCCAAGTGCCCCAAATATGAGATGTTTCCACTTGTGAAATTGTGCTTCCAAATATGTGAAATCAACAATGAAACACACCTAAATTAAATGAATGCTTCTCAACATGTGGAAGACAAAGTAAACCCTTACCCTAGTATTTTTATGTTGGCAATTTGGCCATTTTGTCACAAGATATCTTCTCTTCTTTGGAAAGAGGACAAAGAAAAACTTTTAGATGCTTCTAAATGCAGTAATCTTCACCAATGTCCTTCTCCTTTACACCACATGATACAAATGCCAATTTTCATATTCTTGACTATGACGCTCTTCTTTTCAAACATGTGACCCTTGACTATGCCATGAAATCCTCCAAAATATTCTTAAAGGATGGGAGCTCCTCTTCATGCATGAAGCTAGTGGAATGTGACAAGTTATCCAAAATTCCTCCAATTGTATGATTTGTGCCTTGGGAAATGTGAAAGGTATCCTTAATGGAAAATCATGCATAAAGATTTGTGGCCAAGTGCCCTAAATGTGAAATGTTGCCACTTGTGCAATTGTGCTTCCCGATGATGCTCAAACTGGAACCCTAGTTGTGCAAGGCTGACAAGGTGTCACTTTGGGTCAACTCAAGGTTATTACCACTGTTTTCTTAGCAATGAATCCTCTCAATTTGGATTACTTATTGAATCTTGGGAGTATCCCAAAGCACAAATGTATGGGGTCTTTTATGTGACTAGATCACTAGCATTGAAAACCACCTTTCCATTGGATGGTTCAACATCTTGATGATCCCTATACTATTGACCACAACTTTTGTATTCATTATTTCTTTCACCGTAGAATCTCTAGTAGATATTGATGGTGTTCATGAGCCTATTTTTGGTTCTCTTCTTTATGGAAACAATATTATCTTTGACACCAATATTCCTACCTTTACAAATATAGGTTTTCACTTCTATCCCATTGGGGAGGTAACTTTCGTTAATGAATGGCTACACAATAGGGACCTTATGAGCCAATTGTTCATGTCATCGATGTAGTTCCCACACGACACAAACATTCGATGGTCTATAATAGCCAAACACCCTATGATGGGTTTCATAGATACCCAACCTATGACAACGAGCTGCGTTCTATTGCTGAAGGCTGTAAGTGTAGGTTTTAACCCTGAACAGAAATTATCTACACATGAATCTTATAACAGAAAATAAACAATATCGAGAGCATAAAACATAAAACAGATAAACACAGAGATTTTCCCCCGGATCCCAAATCGGGACGACCAGCTTGATTTCTCATTATATTCCTTTTAGTGTTACAACACACACACACACACACACACACACACACACACACACACAGATATATATATATATATATATATATATACATGCCGAAGAATACATAAACCCCAATCCATTAACCCTGGATTAGAACATAACCGTAGTTCCCTTGACCGGATCTACAAAATACCAGGGGTCGAAAACCATCGTTCCCAAAAACCATGTGCAAACTCATGCACAAAACATGGGTGGGTCCGCCTATGAGTGGGTTCGCACACCAAAACAATTTTCGCGAGGGCGCTGCCCCGAACCCCAACAGTGGGGGCTGCCTCCCCCCTTGTGACCCCCCCTGCTGCGCCTGCCACAACGTACAGCACGTGGGGCTAGTCGTGGAAAGAATATAACACATACTCAACATTCTCCCACTTGTTGTTTTCTTTCCACAGGGGGCCATAGGAGAGCTTAGTCATTGGGCCAATTCTTCAACACCCATTGTTTCTCTACACCAAGAGAACTTATGAGTGCTCACAGAGTTCATCAATACATCTGCAACATTCTTCAAAGTGTCCACCTTTACCAGCAAAACCCTTTTAGCCTCAACCATATCTCTAACAAAGTTATATTGAACATCAATGTGCTTTGTCTTTGAATGGTAAGTATGGTTCTTAGCCAAGAAAATTGCACTTTGGCTATCACAGTCTATCCTTATAGCTTGCTGTACCAACCCCATACTTGAACACAATCTTTGCAACCAAATTTCTTCCTTGCTTGCATGAGTGGCTGCTATGTATTTTGCCTCTGTAGTTGAAAGAGCCACTACAGACTGTCTTTTACTCATCCAACTGACTGCGCCTCCAAATAGGCTAAACACATACCCACTTGTAGATCTTCTTTGGTGCAGATCTCCAGCCCAGTCTGCATCAACAAAACCACGAATGTCCAACATTATTTCCAATCCTAGTCTTCCCTGGTAGCACAAGCCATAATCACTAGCACCACGTAGATATCTGAAAACCCGCTTCACTGTTGTCCAATGCTCCTTCCCTGGGTTTGACATGAACCTACTCAATACTCCCACTACATGTGAAATGTCTGGTCTAGTACAGACCATTGCATACATCAGGCTACCCACTACACTTGCGTATGGAAAACGGTACATATCCTCCTCTTCTTCTTGTGTCTTGGGATAATGTTCGACAGATAGCTTTACACCTACAAGAATAGGAACATTCACTGGTTTACTATCCTTCATATTGAACCTCTGCAATATAGTCTCGACATACTTCCTCTGGTTTATCCAGAGCTTCCTCTTTGTCCGATCTCTCTTAATTTCCATGCCCAAAATATAGTTTGCAGCACCAATATCCTTCAAGTCGAATTTGGAGAAAATTGGTTCTTCAAATCTTGGATAATTTCTTTGTCATTTCCAATCAACAACATATCATCCACATACAAGACCAGATAAATAATACGGTCACCAATTAATTTAAAATAAACACATTGATCCTCCTTGCTTCTGGTGAAGCCAAGTCCCCATATATAGGTATCAAATTTATGATACCACATCCTTGGTGACTGTTTTAACCCATACAGAGACTTCTTCAACCTGCATACCAATTCTTTCTTACCCTTCACCATAAAGCTTTCAGGTTGCTTCATGTAGATATCCTCTTCTAGATCCCCGTGAAGAAATGTTGTCTTCACATCCATCTATTCTATCTCAAAATCAAATGCAGTAGCAACAGATAAAATTAATCTAATAGAAGTAACCTTGGCAACAGAAGAAAAAATATCACCAAAATAAATTCCCGGCACCTGGGAATAACCTTTTGCTACCAACCGAGATTTGTATTTCTCCACCTTGCCTTCTACATTCATCTTCTTCTTAAACACCCATTTGCTCCCGATGGGCTTCCTTCCAGCTGGAAACTCCACCAGATCCCATGCCTCATTTTTATGCAAAGATGCCATTTCATCAACCATGGCCTCCTTCCAGAGTTTTCCATCCTCTGAATCTACTACCTCCCTGACAGTTCTGGGATCATCATCAGTTATAGTTAAGGCAAAACCTGAACAGAAAGAAGATGGACTATGCCTTTCTGGTTGCCTTTTTTCTCGAACTGATCTTCTCAAAGCTGGTGTTTGTGGCTCTTCCTCTTCTGAATCTTCTTCTGCTGTAGAGTCTGATTCATTCTCCTTTAGCTCAAACTCTATCTTCTCAGGTTCCTTTGGTATGATTTCATGTTTAAAAACATATTTCACCTCTCTAAACACCACATCTTGGTTGTACACAGCCTTCCTTGTTTCCGGGTTCCATAGCTTGTAACCTTTTAAACCATCCTTGTACCCAATAAAGATGCACCTTTCAGATTTATTATCCAACTTGGTCCTTTTCTCCTTTGGAACATATACATATGCATCACATCCAAATACCCTTAGATGTGAAAGAGAGGGTTTCTTACCAGTCCATACCTCATGTGGAGTCTTATCATCCAACATTGATGAAGGTGATCTGTTAACCAGCTAGCATGCAGTCTCCACTACCTCTGCCTAGAATTCTTGTCCTAACCTGGTACCACTGAGCATGCTTCTTGCCTTTTCCATCAGTGTTCTGTTAATTCTTTCTGCAACTTCATTTTGCTGAGATGTGTATGGAGTAGTCTTCTGTCGTGCTATACCACACTTCTTATAGAACTCTTCAAATTCCTTCTTGTAGAACTCCCCACCATTATCTGTCCTCAGCGCCTTTATCTTCTTCTCTGTCTGGTTTTCCACCAGAGCCTTAAATTCTTTAAATCTGTCAAAAGCTTCAGATTTCTTACTCAAGAAATATATCCATGTATTCCTTGAGAAGTCATCTATAAATGAAACATAGTACACAGACTTTCCCAGTGATGGAACTGACACAGGTCCAAACACATCACTGTGCACAAGTTCTAATATCTTGTTCGCCCTCTTAGCACTAGAAGGAAAACTCACCTGATTCTCGCTTCCCATATACACAATGTCTGCGTAAATCGAAATCCGTGAGATAGACATACCTTCTACCATACCATTTCTATGCAAAGATCCGACAATTTCTTCTTCAAATTTTCCAAGCCTTTGATGCCATAGCATGGTCTTTTCTCCAGAGACAGCTAAGCTTTCCGCTCCATTTTCAGGAACCACATAACTATTGCACCCATCAATAACAGTGCTACCTTGTAGCTTGTATAGAGTTCCAGTCCGAACTCCTCACATTAATACCAGTGCTCCCTGAACCATCTTGCAGGCATCTTTCTCGAACACTGTTTTTACACCTGCATCATCCATCTTGCTTACAGAAATCAGATTTCTGGCCAATGCAGGAATATGCAGAACACCAGCAAGTGTTCTAATCCTTCCACCTTGCAGCTTCAGCTTGACCTTTCCACGTCCGACGATTCTGGCCTTCCTATCATCCCCCAGGAAGACATCACCATCATATTTCTCATACTCGCAGAACCACTCCCTATGGGGAGTGAAGTGAAAGGATGCACCTGAGTCAATCAACCATGACTCATGATCTACATGTGTATTTGAAGAAGAAGCCAAATACACATCCCCACCTTCATCCAAGGTGGCTTTTTCCTCTGCAGAAGGAGCATCATCAGAACCCTTTCCTTTCTTAGGAGCTTTAGATCTGCAGTCCTTTTTTTAGTGCCCTTCCTTTCCACATTTCCAGCATACCTTTACAAAATTTCTAGGAGATTTAGATCTCCCTCTAGATTTGTATCTCCCACTCGAAACCTTATTCTTGTTTTTGTTTTGTGACCTTCCTCGTACAGATAAGGCATCTCCATTCTGGCCCTCCATATTTCTCCGTCTCATTTCCTCCGACAGCAAGGCTGAGACAATGTCATCAAAATTCAAGGTAGTTGTATTGCTACCTATTGCAATAACCAGACTATCCCACGAGTCCGGTAGAGAACACAACAAACTGATGCACTTATCTTCATCTGAGATTTTAATATCAACAGATGACAACTGACTTACCACAGTATTGAAGGCGTTCAGATGCTCTGTCACCGAGTCTCCATCCTTCATCCTCAGGTTATACAGCTTTTTCCGCAAGAACAACTTATTCACCAGAGACTTAGATTGGTACAAAGTCCCAAGTTTTTCCCACAAATTCTTCGCCGTAGCTTCCCCAGATACATTCAACAATACTGAATCTGAGACACACAACCGTATTGTGCTCTTAGCCTTCCGATCCAGCTTCTTCCAGTCTTCATCTGACATTCCCGTTGGCTTAGTACCCGGATCTACCGCGATCCACTGATCTTTATCCACCAGCAGATCCTCCATCTTGAGTTTCCACAACTCAAAACTCTGACCATTAAACTTCTCGATCTCTATCTCATCTTCATCAGTCAGAATTCATCCATCTCCCAATTAATTAGGGTCTACCTAGCCCGAGAAACCCCTCGCAGCAAAGGCGTCCCCTGAAGCCAACAGTTAGCCTCATACCAAATGTAGGTTTTAACCCTGAACAGAAATTATCTACACATGAACCTTATAACAGAAAATAAACAATAGCGAGAGCATAAAACATAAAACAAATAAACACAGAGATTTTCCCCTGGATCCCAAATCGGGACGACTAGCTTGATTTTTCATTATATTCCTTTTAGTGTTACAACATATATATATATATATATATACATGCCAAAGCACACATAAACCCCAATCCATTAACCCTAGATTATAACATAACCGTAGTTCCCTTGACCGGATCTACAAAATACTAGGGGCCGAAAACCATCGTATCCCAAAACCATGTGCAAAATCATGCACAAACATGGGTGGGTCCACCTATGAGCTGGTCCGCACACCAAAACAATTTTCGCTGGGGCGCTGCCCTGGACCCCAACAGTGGGGGCTGCCTCCCCCCTTGTGACCCCCCCTGCTGCGCCCAGCGCAACGTACAGCACGTGGGGCTAGTCGTGGAAAGAATATAACACATACCCAATAGTAAGAAGTGGAAAATTTATATTTTTCCAAACTAAATGGCCATCCACATCAATTGTAGGCCTTTTGCCACTCTAGATAGTCCTTGGCAGTTATTTCCCATGGATTTTATGTCATGTTTTCTCTCAACCAAGCATGGAAACAAATGTGTTTTTGTTGTTCTTGATCGCTTCCTTAGGATGGGAATTTTGGCACCTTGTAAGAAGATTGTCGTCACAAAACCCAGTCATAAGCTCTTATTCAAGCATAATTTGGTTCATTTTGGGTTGCCAAAGACAATATTTACTGATAGGGATAGTAGGTTCCTCAATATTTTATGGTTTAATCTATGTTCCACGATGGACATCAAGTTTGACCAAATCCATTACCTTCCATACTTGGATTGATAAATAAAAAGTAGTCAATAAGATTATTGTAGATGTCCTTAAAGTATAAAATTGTGAGCATACACATACACGTGTTGAAAGCCTTCCATATTTTCAACATAAATTTAACATAACTCTTCATATTTCTATTAGCCACAAGCCATTTCAAGTGTGCTCGGGGTCCCAACAATTACACAAATTGATGTAGCTATATTCATGGAATAACACATGAAGATACCTCCCATACTTTGAACGAGGTAAGAAAAGCAACCAATTTTTAGGAAGGTATCCAGCAAATTCAACCCCGAGTTAATGATATTTTGTAGAAAGTTGCAAACTCCAAGTACAAATAGATACACAATCCATTGGGTTCCACATAAGTCTTAGTTTTGTGACAAATTATGGTTGGACTTGCATAAATAGCAATTGAAAAACTCCCATAAGAAGCTCATACCACTTTGATTCGATCCCTACACCATCACCAAGGCTACGGGTGATAATTCTTTTGAGGATAATCATAGGATCATTTATATTACTTCAAAGGTATATGTTAGGATGATTTATGCTTGATGGGGTGCATGTCTAGAAATAGTTCCTTTAAGAGAAAAAAAGATGATCGCACCATTACCGACATAAGTAATTGTGCTATTCTACTTTAATGGCATCAGGTAACTACACAAGAGAGTTTAAGAATGACATTTTTAGGGTTTTTTTAATATCAAGATATGAGGATCATTATGTTTTTTCCAAAGCATTTACATATGACTAATTTTTTAAATAGTACATCAATCTAATATTATTTCTCTTACATGGTCCTAGGTTATAATTCAAAGCATCATAGGTACTAAAACTCATGAAACTTTTGTTTTTTTCTCTAAATAACTAAAACTCCCAATTGTGCTACTCTTAATATTCATACTTGCACTATTGTTAAGACTACTTCCTTTAATTGTTATTGTTCCTCCATAAGTAAGCTAACTATTAGGTGGGCTTGAACCATTATTAGCAAGCTAGTGTGGTGTTACCTAATTGTATTTATGAAGCATAAGGGATGGGGTTGGTACAATTCCAACTTTGCTATTGTCTAGTGCCATGCCCACTACTAGGTTCTCATCCTCGCTTAATAGTTGGGACACATATGTTGGCCTTAGGATATGGTTTCCCATTAGTTCATTTGATTCTTTCTCATCCACAATATAATTCTACATTGCATCCAACCTGTCACTTTGTAATCACATACATATTTTAAACCCACTCTAGTGTGTTCATCATACCTCATTGAGGTGCCTTGACTACTACTTATTGAGCCATATTTTATCATAAACTGTTTGTTTCACAACCATTCTCTGGCCAACTCACCTTTCCAATTTAAATTCTCCAACTCTCTCATCCTCACTTCACTACTTCCTTCCTCGCTAATGTCTTTTTGTAACTCCTCATTTCCTTCTTCATTTCTCACATATCTTCAACCACCATTGGTTAGTTATCTCTACTTCCTGAAAGCTTGTTCAACTTGCTCTTTAGATTTTGTATCCTCCGTGATATTTTGTTTCTTTGAGCTCTCATCTTTGCCAACCCCATTGTAATCCATTCCTTAATGCAAATTTTTACACCACCATGCTCATTGAGTTAGTAAAAAACTACTTTTCCTTCACCAACAACATTTCACATTTCTATCCTTGTAAAATTTGTGTTCACCAATATTGAATGAATAAATCTTAATTAGCACATTAAATTAAATAATTATTAATTATTAAATCAATAAATCATAATTAACGAGTTACATTAAGATTATATAATCATTATTACATAGGTTATATTAATATTATAAGAGTCACTTTCCCACAATGATGGCGCACTTTTCTAATTTAAAAGGCTTCTCAAATAATTTTGTGGGATTTTTTTCAAATTTCAATCACTTTTCAATTTTGTATTGAAGAATTTCAGAACAAGAATTTGGGAGCAGGCTGATACTGAGTCGAGAGAGGTGCGTAGTATTCGAGGCAATGCTGCATAGGTCTTCAACTTTTTTTCTTTTTGGAATGCGTATGTTCTACACATTTTATAACCCATCAAAGAATATTCGGCAAAATAATCCTTGTTGAAAGGATTTAGCTAATAGTAAATGTCATTTGCAGCCAAATAAACAACCACGATAGATATATCGTCTAAAATTTTAATATAAGAAAATACAGAGAAACTCTAACGGACTCATTGGTGCATAGAGAAATCCATTAACTAGATTAAGGATAACATTCATCTGCATCCAATCAAATGCTCATCTATTAATCTACCTTTACTTAGATCTCTGCCTCATATTTCTGCGCTTCCTCTTCAGATGCCTCATACACTTCTTCTTCCACTTGGCCCTCATCTTGTAATGGTAGAGAGTTTCTTCTTGACCCATAAAGCTTTTCCTTCCGTCGGCTTACAGGTGAGAACCATAGGTTTTCAACTTTAAGCATAACCAAATCAAGGCCAACTCCTAGGCTCTAGCTCTTGATCTCATCCCATTTATGGGTTTGTGGGATTCGATCACTGAAACTTGGCTTCGAATAGATCAGTGCATTCCCCATCGATTAGTTCGTTGAATATTGAAAAACAATAGGGTATTGATGTGTTTCCGGAGAAGGTTCGTGTTAGGGTTTTAGATATACAAAAAATTTCTTTGACGAGAGTTAGCCCTCGCAGAAATTTATAGATAGATTATTAACTCCACTATCTTCGAGGAGCACGATGGATCCCTCTCTTCCTCTGCATTGCATCGCATCAGCAGATCATTGGGTTCTGTTCAAATTAGTAGATCACTCGTCTCCCTTTGGAGGACACGACTTTGAATTTTGTTCAACTGTAGAACAAGGCAGATGTGGCTTCATGTTTTGTAGGAAAGCATGGTAGTGCTTATTACAAGAAAATATTGGAGCAGAACAAGAAATATTTCCAGGAACCGGCTACTGTGGATAAATTCAATGAGGTTTCAAAGCATTTCTGGCCGATATGAATCGTCTTGGAAGGAAGTGGACCTTCTAAAGCAGAAATTGAAAAACAGTCAGGAGTTGAAAATAGAGGATGTTGGAGTAGAAGTTCTATTTTCACTGGAATTCTATGCATGGGGTTGCGTTGGTGAGATTGTGGGGAAAGGCTTCACACTTACAAGATACTATGTTTGAGCAGTGTGCAAAGCATTTCCACTTAAAAGATTCAAATTTTCTTAAGGTATGAAGGATGAGCTTTAGTGCTTCATATTTTTTTGGCTGAGATTCAGACACTTAACGAAAATACCAGTTTCAAGGTTCTTTTGTTTGGAGTTATTGATTCAAGCATAGCCATACATTTAATAATATTTCAGAGCAATAAATGTTCTTGAGTTTCCCCTTACACATGGTAATTTAGTTAAATGGTTTTCGTTTTTTCTTAGCCCTATTCTTGGTTGGGACTGTTGATTTTAGTTCAGACCTGCATCAAGGATTCATCATCTGGATGTTAATTATTGTCTTTTGATTATTCTAAGATTTAATGGGTTTGACTGAAATAGTTGTTATTTATTTCTTGCTATGTGAATGGAGTAAAATGTTGTTTTAGAGAGATTAATTAATGGGTGAGGCTCTTCTGGTGGCAACCCTTCTAGTCTAGCACGACAGGGTTACGAGCTATGTTGTTATAGCCATTTTCTCTGCGAAGCCTGATCTTCCATGGTTTTTTCCTAAAGCAGGTATCTTTTTGGCTTCAATGTTTTTTTATTGCAAAGAGGTTTTTGCACATATTTAGTGCATTTGAATTTTTATGAGCAAAGTGAGAAAAGTGCTCAAGTGATCCAAGCTTCAATTCTAATATGCCTATCTAATTTCCTGAATCTGCAAACCTCTTACTCAAACAACACTAGAATGGGACTAAAGATGTAGATTTAGAGGACTTATATTCATGCATAAGTCTAAACTACATATTACTGCTTCACAACTATTCAAACATGAGAGTTGAGACCATTTTAAAAGAGGTATCTTCCATAGTGGACTTTCTCTATAATTTTATTGATTACTATTGATTAATCTTTGGATCTTCTATTAGAAATGCATGAATTACACCTTTTTGGCTGTGCTCCTAAAGTTGGATGCTTTCTCCACTAATGCCCTTATGATGTTTTCTTTCTTTGTTGAATTTTTATTTTACATGCATCGTGTACACCTAATTATTTTTCTTTTAATGGGTTGGGTGTTCCTCTTCTTCAATGCATCTACCTTTATATCTTCCCAAAAAACCATTCATAGGCATTTTTAATCAACAATGTATGTATTTCCTGTTATCATCAGCAGATATGAAAAAAATGTGGTTCTCCCATAAGTTTTGCCTCATAAGATTCAGAGCAATTGCTGGTTTATTGTACCTTTGTTCAAACATGAGATACGAAACCATTTTCAAAGATGAATCTTCCATAGTTAACTTTCTCTATATGTTTACTGATTATTGTTGGGATTTTCATCAAAAATGCTAATGTTACACCCTTTTGACTGTGGTCCTTAAGCTAGAAACTCTCCCCTGTAATGCCCTTATGACACTTTATTTATATGTTGGATTTCTCTCTCGCATGTGCCATGTAAATATTTTATTTTTTCTTTTAATGGGTTGTGCGTTCCTCTTCTTCAGTGGCTCTACCTTTATATATGTCAAAACAATCATTCACAAACATTATTTACACACAAATATGCTTTTATTTCTTGTTGTCATCAAGCCCATGAAAAATTTGAAAATTTGTGGTTTTCCCTTAAGTCTTGCCTCATAAGATTCAAAGCGGGTGCTAGTTTATTGTACCTTTATTGCTGGCTATAACAATCAAGAAAGTACAATTCATCCAAGAGATGAGTTCAAAAATCCGCCACATGTAGACTAACAGTAGTGTTGTAGCTGATGGTCTTTCCCATGGGTTTACAGTCTATGATGTTTTCAAACATGTGCATGTAGTTATGCTTGATGAAAAGGGATTTTTACATATTTCCAACTTTTGGAAAGTTTGGATCACCGTGCTATTCTACAAATGTGATCAAAATCACATGTGCAGTCCCTTTTCATTGGTGACAACACTTGGTTCCAACTTGGGGACGTGTTCTTCTTAGAAGTGCACGAGAACCTCAGATTCATTTCATGCACATATGAAACTAGCCTCCACGTTCAACAAAAATGTCATCACTACATAAAAAAATTTCCCTTATAAAGCAAAGCAAAAGACATTAAAGCTATGAATCTAAGAAATCAAGGCTGCTTCTCAAAAGATCTTATTCAACTCTAAACTATTGCTCAGTAGAGCTTATTCATTTCCTATCCTATTGTAGCATGTGCCAAAATAAGGCTTCCAGTTGAAATTAGTAAATTAATGCAACCATCGCAGCACCTCATGGATACAATAGTCATTTCCTATGTGCTTAGTCATCATGAAAAACTAGGAAACCTCAAAACCAAAATGTTTGCAGGATGGAATATTTTCATTGCTGGGCTACAACAGAACCTAGGTACTTGCAAATGAAAAATGTCATCAATTTTGATGCAATAGTGGACATGATATTCCACAAGATATGTGTAGTCATCCTGAAGAGGATGTATGTGAACTCTATCAAACCACATACTACCCCCTTTTCTTGAAACTCCCATTTTTCCATCACATGAGAGCACATACTATTGTCCAAATTATTGTTGTTAAAGGTCTGTATTGGATATATGAAAACTTGTCAGAAGGGAAGCATGATCTGCAATTCTGTATTTTAAGGAATATTGATTCCATAGTCTTCCATTACCATTATTAGGCCACCACAAGTGCTAGTGATCCAACCCATCTTGAAGTTCTGCACCTAAGGCTCTAAGTGATAGGCCTATAAATAGTTGGGGAATGCAGTCCACTGTCATAGCTATAGAGTTTCCCGTGATAGATCACATCCAAAATTCCACAACCTTTTGTATTTTCGAATATAAGCATCAACCAATTAACATCATCAGGCTTAATATTTATCAACAGTTCTTATCTAATATTATCTAGTGTCTACGGTGATTTTTTCCCTTAGGGTTGCTATTCTGGCGAGGGTTTCCTCAATAAATATTTAGTAGTAGTACACATTCATAAAAAATATTTATGCATCAATATAAAGAGTCTCAACAACTATATAATGTATGCATGAATATAAAATTCCCATAGCAATAATACTTTAGTCAAAGCACAACAAATCAGGGCTAACTGCCCAGTAGTAATGAATGCATCCAATCAATTATCAATACAGGGTTCATAAATCCATACACACTACAATTCTAGTACACTAACCAATCCAAGTGTACTATCTTAATTTAATGTCGATTGGATATTCTAAGCTTATTTCATAGGGCTTCGACTTATCTTAGAGATAACCACATACCTAGAAATGTCTCTACTAGTCTCAAGAAATCAGGTTGTTTTTCGAACTCCAATAGGCTTGGTTCCTCTACTTAGGGCTAATATTAACCTTAAAGGCTATGGCTGGCTCAGACTTCTGAAAAACACTGCACAATTACCCTAGAAAATGTGATCGCACGCATTTGTCGCTCTCTTGGAAAATACTGCACTAATAACCTACTTGACCCAATTATGTTGTATTGGTTTGCAAGGTCTATGTAATCCAGATTAAGATGCAACAACCTCAAAGATAAGTACTTGTGGCATTTGTGATACCAAATTGACCCCTATTCAATAATTTTTTGGGCCAACATTGATCCATGTGAAATACTTCCAAAATCCAATTTTCATTTCTCAATCTCATGTCAAACATTAAGTAATTTTAGAGTACAAGAACATTGTATTTGTCTATTAGGCTATTTTAAGATGGTTTCCACATCATAATTGACTCTTGGTTGACCAGCCTTCCCTTCTGTGCTAAAACTCTAAATCGTTAAAGCTTAAAATGTTTTCCATTCTTTTATTGTGGACAAGGTACTCAAAGTTATGCAAGGAGTTTGGGTCCCATTGTTCCTCTGGATATAAAATATCATGTGAGTTAGCTATTCTTACAGTATCATGAAGATAATTCTTCAAAAACATTTCACATTGATCACCTCTGCCAATTCTTGTTTATTTTTGAATTATATTAGAACTAGTCCTGTCCCCCATAGCATGCAAAAGAGTGGGTACAAATTCATTCGTCAATTGTGTTCTAGGATATTTATACAAATTATTCAGGTACATGTTTAAAACTATAACTATTTGTGGGATCACGTGATATAAGTTTCACTTAAAATTTTTGATAAATATTTCAGTTTCTTGACTGGGTTGTATAGGGTTTCAGGATTATGCATCGGAATGTTCTCCTTTAGCTATATTTGCATGGTACTCAATAGGCCTATAGTTGTGAACCATTGGTTGCTTGGTTCCAACATGGTTGAGTCGAATATTTAACTTGGCATCAACACTTTCACTCATGGTGTTGACACCAATGCAATGATGCAAGAAAATAGTCCACTTAGGATGAACCACATCCTCAATGTGCTAGAGAACATATTTCCTATGAAAAATATTATAAGGCTCATCATCATATCCAAACTTGTTGCTCCTGCCAGTAACCTTTAAAAAAAAAAAATCTTGCAATTCATGTTTTTGGTTACCTGTGCATATATAGATCTTATTGATGTGAATCACACTTTGAAAGGTACCCCATAAGTTGAGTGGTTAGAGTAGCAAAATCTTGTTTATGACTAGGTTGAGAAAATGTCCACTTGTTGGTTTCAAGATCATTTTTACCTATATCATTGATCATTCTAGAATGCACCTTTTCCAGGCCCCAAAGTTGACCCTCAGTGTCGACTTCATGTGGATTTGTTAGATGCTCGTTGTCTACATTTCCTTGTAAAAATATAGTGCATGAATGATTGTCCACATGTTCATGGAGAAGGGAATATCTTTGCATTTGATGTGGTCTAGAGAGAATTTTTATTTAGGTCAAGCTTGTATTATTCATCAATTATTTTCTTGAAATCACTTTCATTCTTAGCACTGTAGTTGTAAATATCATTGAGGGTTTCATTACAGGTTTCATCAATCTTCTGGGGCTGTCCAACTTCATTATTGTCAACAATAGAGCCATATAGAGGTGGAAATGGATCTGTATGATTGAGAGCTTCATTAATTGCATGTTTATAACATACGTTTTGTTTTTCTACCATGGAATATTCATGACATACGTTGATAACTTTGTCTTCTAGATGAGTATTGACAGTAAAAGGGAGAAACTTCCCTTTCCCATCAGGATTGAGGAATAAATTTAGATCATAGGCATCAAAAATAGGGGGACCATTAGATTCCATGATATAGGATATTTGAGGGTTGAACTATAAAATTATTTGTTTCTTAACTTAGATAATGACGAGGGTCACATTATTACTTTCATGGTTTTGAAAAACCATTTGAGTTTATTGACCTCAAACTATAAGAAACCATGATTACCTTTGTTTATTTCTTACACAATCATGATTAAAATCAAAGTGCAACATGGGGGTACATTACTGCTCTACTCAAACTCACAATGGAATGTCGAGGTGCCAAGTATATTACCATGAAAGTCTGCAACTCCCTTACTTTCATTGTTTGAAAAAATAGGATTAGTGTGATTGAAGTATAATTCTATGACCTCAAAAGTGTTTTTAGGATTTAAATTATCAGCAAGGGAAGCATGATCTTCATCATACTTTTTAAATGGTTGATCCTCTTGGGTAGAAACATGGTTTCTATCCAACTATAAATGCATACATCTTGTATCATTGGTGGAAATATTAAAAAAAAAATCATTTCCTATGTTTATTGATTTGTCATGTTGGACATCATGACTAGCCTCCTCACAATGGTGAACATTATTATCGCGTTCCTTGTTTTCATGCAAATCTTTCATAGAATCTAGGACACATACATCAACACATATCAGTTATTTTATGAGGATGGGGTTTGCTGTGGGGCTATGTTGGTCACAAAGTAGCCTGTCCATCATGAACTAATCTTGTGAATTTGGAGGGTCCCTTTTAGTGATATTGTTATCATCTTCAAGAGGGGTGGGAGCTTCTTCTTCTTGTATGGATGCCACAAGGTCTTGAAAGGTGTTTTCATCCCATATTGTCTTTGGATCCCATGTTTAGTACAAAATTTATTGAAATATTTTAAGTAGAATTCCCCACTAGTATCATATCTAAGAGAGGAAATATGACAACCTAACTGTTTCTCTATTAATTCTTTGAAATTTTTAAATTCATTAAACACGTCATATTTTAATTACAGAAAATATATCCACATTTTTCTACTGAATTAATCAAAAAATGGAAGGAAGTACCTAGCACCAGTGGTTGATGTCATGTTCATTGGTCCACATATGTCTCAAAGTACCAACTGAAGGACCCTCTATGCTCTCCAATCTTGTCCTTCATAAAATGGTATTCAATGTAGCTTCCCTGCCTAACAAGCTCTGCAAACTCTGTGGATCTTCTACAAAATGTTTGGAAGTCCATCTACTAGTTTCTCTCATGCAATTGAGAGAGATAGGTCAAGTTGAGGTGCCCATACCTATGATGCCATAGGGGTGCTAGATTTTGCAATAAAAATTACCTTTAACTTACAATTTCTAATAAGATCAATATTCAAAAATCTTAAGACGGTGAAAGCTAAGAGATTCATCTAAAATGGATCATTATAATCTTGGAAATAGAAAGCACTCATTGTTGCATAGTTTCCAAAAAGGTAAAACAACCTCAATTATATGTTTAACCTACCACTTAATTTGGTTCAAATCCTAAGCCATCAAATTATCCAGTGAAAAGGTGAAATAAGAAAGGTATGAGTCACTATAGGAGATCGATCTTCCTTTTAAAATTTCTTCTTCCTTCAACTAGAGGGAATGATGAGATCCTAGGAGTTTAAACTTTAGTGTTTTCAAACCTTGGGAACATATGACATGAATCATATGAAATGTTTATTTCCATTAAGCATGAGGGTAGAATGATTAACTTCAACGTGTTGGAAATACTGAGAGGGGGGGGGGGGGGTGAATCAGTATTTCTTTCAATTGGAGCATTAGTTAATCTTCAATTATTATCAGTGTTTGTACAATGATAGCAGCAAACAAGATGAACACAAATGCACACAATTTTTAAGGTGGAAACCCACTTTGGGACAAAAACCACCTAATGCTTTTCTAATAATTCTTTAATATTCAACTCCAATTGAAAATAAAGCTCCAACTTCCTAGAATCTAGAAAAGCATTCTTCTACATCTCCCACTGGATGGATGCTCCAACACCCGAGATTCTTCAGTAGTCAACTGAACGGATGCCCCAACACCCAATGAGCTACAACTCACCCTACCACCCTGTAGAAGAATAAAATAAGAATGGACTCTCGTACCAGAGAAAATGGTCCACTTTACAATGATATAGAATGATGTAGAAGAAGAATATATACTAGAACATAACCCCAAATTTGACACAACCACCTAAAGATGATCCTAGAACTCCCAACACCGCCTCTTCAACCCTTGGCAGATAGACACTAGTACAATTTTTACAATAATTTATTTACAATGACTTAGTACAATGATACCTTTACAATGATTGTATGTTGTGCTGCCCACTTGAAGACTTCATATGATGAACTTATTGTTGTTGTTATGCACCTTGGTTGCTTCTTTTGTCATGCTACCCTTTGCTGCACCTTTATTTGCTTTGCTACCGTAGAAAGTCTGGTCCTTTGCAACCCTTGACAACACATGATCTAGGTTTTTCGTGCCTTCTAGGAGCTCGATATTAAATCTGGTTTATCTCTATTATTTCAGATCCTAAAAATCTGATTTTTAGTCTTGTAGTAGTCCTCTAAGTCTTCTTTCCAATGCCACATGTCTGACCCAATTTGGATTCTTTAAGAGAGATTTATACATAATCTCTCACAGTGCCCTAATTATGGCCTGTTTCAGAAGAGCGAACTTGTACGGTGTGCCACATGTCACAGTTTCTTCATTCGGCTTTGAAATTGATAGAGAAAAAATCTCAGTCTGTTCACTATTTGTCATTTTCTATGGAATTCCAATCTGATACTCAGAGAGAGAGTTATGATGATTTTACCAAAGTCACTTCTTTTAGATGAATTTCAGGAGCCTGCAAAAACCCTGACTTCCACAGATCATATCTCCTAAAATATTGTGCATCTTGATCTAAAATTTTCATAGAAGATTCCTTAGGATTTCGTCTTCACCTCATAAAAATTTCAGCTTATGAACCTTCATAGAAAAAAAGTTAGAGCGAAAATTCCATGATGACCTGTTTCAGATGGCAAAATCCCTTGCATAAGGAGGAAATGAGGATCACAATTTATATAAATGCTTAGGTTGAGAGGGGCTTCAACAAGTGAACGTGGGAGGGATTTTAGGAGATTAAAAAATATAAATTATGAATTTTCAATGACCCATGCCCCAACCCCATGGGGTTTTAGCCCAGTAACTGGGGGTACAAACTTCAAACATGAATATCTCTCAAACCGTGAAGAATTACATTGAGTGCCATATATCAACGGAAACATCTCGACAAGTAGAAATCATCAAAATAATTATTGACCCAGAATATATTAATTTGGTAGGTCAAAATTTCCATGAAATATTGGGTTAGCTCGTGGTGTTGCTTGGGTTGACATCAATGACAACCGCTGATCAACAATCTCCCCCTTTGGCATTGATGGCACCACAAGTACTCCCCTTGTGATCATGAAACCTCTTCCTACAACATTCTCTCCCCCTTTGACATCAATGGCAAAGGGTAACTCCCCCTGAAACACAACCATCCTATGGACCTGTACACACTTCCACTCCCCTTGACACACAACCGTCCTGCAAACCTGTAATCTACTTCCACTCCCCCTTTATATTCTGAAAAAGGAAAATATAATGAGAACTTGGGAGAATCCCAAGCTTCTGGCGAAGATATTCCAATGCTGGAAAATATTTAATAATTGATTCTTTTGGTGCTTCTTGAAATCTTGTTACTTGTCCGACTACTTGCATAACATTTGGTTGGGAGGCTGTTGCATATAGAAGACTACTAATCATAGATTTGTAGAACCTTTGATCCACATCCTTAGATGAGTCATCTATGCTCAATTTGCAACCTATTACCATTGGAGTAAGGATGGGTTTGTAATCTTCCATTTTAAATTTCTTGAGCATTTCCTTGATGTACTTGGCTTGACATATAAATATTCCTTTCCCTTGCTGAGATATTTGAAGCCCTAAGAAGTATGTCAACTCACCAAGTAAAGACATCTCGAAATCACTTTGCACCTTTGTAGCAAACTTCTTACTTAGTCGATCATCATTGCTACCAATTATTGTATCATCCTCTTTAGCTATTAGATATGCTTTAATTTATTCATCCATAAAATATATGTCGTTTGGAGCTCGACTTGCTGTAGCCACAATTTCACCAAACACGCCTTTCCTGATTTCACATTTTGTGGAGTTGAATAGTATTGTGTGTCCTTGATCACACATTTGTCCAACATTGAGCAGATTGTGATTCATGTTTTCAACCAATAGAACATTCTTGGCTAGAGCATCTTTGCTTTCGAGAGTGACAGTCCCTGATCCTATAACATTTGAAGATCCAACATTTCCAAAGGACACGATTCCATGCTTCTTTTCTTTCAGAGATACAAATTTATTTCTATCTCCAGTCATATGCGTTGAGCAACCGCTATCAACATACCACACATCTTTGTTCTTTTGAGCCTTGAAAGCGAGAGCATAATTATCATTATTCTTCTTCTTCCATGTTCGTTCGTTCTGTGGCTTTGAAGATTCTTCTGGAGGATTTTCAAGTTTGCAGTCTTTGGCTATGTGTCAAAAGTTTCGACATTTGTAACATTCAATATTATTTCTTAAATGTTCAAATCTATTGATGTTTCGCTGAGCCCTGGGAGGTTCATATTTGACAGATCTCCTGGAATTGTATTCGTTCCTAGGGTACGTGCGACATTCTACAGCTTTATGACCAAATTTTCCACATGAATAACAGTAGCCATAAGTCGAAGAATTGTCTTCCAAGGATGTTCCTGTGAATCTTGTCCAGTGATGTCTACATGCATGTCAGATCTCATAGGTTCATTGTATTTTGTTGTAGAAGGTCTTGCTTCTTCTTCTTTGTAACCGATGCCAATTCTGTCGTTGTAATATCGTTGATTGTTGATGAGTTCTTCCAATGCCCTTGAGCTGTTGGCATAGTTTTGGATAGTTTTTCCTTTCTTCACTTCCTCACGCAGTGAGACCACTTTGGCTTCTAATTCTTCCCTTTCTTGGTTGCTTTATTCCAACTTTTTTTGAAGTGACTCTTCAATGCATTTGTGTTCTTCAGCTTCAATTTTGAGACCTTGAACTTGTTCTTCAAGAGTATTGGAATGGATCTTCTTTGCCTTGAGATATTTTATAAGCTTGATTGCTTCCTCATAAAATTCTTCTATGGTCCATCCTTCTTCTTCATTGTTTGATACCTCTTGTTTATTGTGCTTGGGTTTATTTTGATTGGCCATAAACAATACTCTCTCATTGGCTTCTTCTTTTCTGTCACTTTCTTCATCAAAGATGAGCTATCTTCTTTAGAGAGAAATTTCCTTTTGGATCCTTGCTTGTTGAATTTCTTAAATCCTTTCTTTCCTTTTGAGTTTCCATCACTTCTGTTTGGACATTTTGCTGCAAAATGCCCAACCTCATTATAGATGAAACATATCAATGGAAGTTTACCTTTGAATTTTCCCTTATCAATTTTTAGTTTTCTCGTGAAGTAAGCATATTCTTCATCTAAAATACCTTCTTCATCATCTCCCTTTTCTTCACACTTGTAGGTGCATGTATTTTCAATTGAAGGTTGTTTATCCTTATTGGTTTTCTTAGATGCAATGAACGCAGTTTCTAGATGCGAAGTACCCTCTTCTTCATCAAGTCTCATTTCATATGCTATGAGAACTCCATGTAATTCCTCTTTGCTGAGTTTGTCCAGATTTGCACTGCATTCTAAGCCCGATACCTTTGGCTTGAATCTCCCTCGTAACGTTATAAGAATCTTCTGTATAATAGTCTTCTTTTCAACTGGCTCTCCCAATCCTTCCAGAGTATTGGTTATTTCATCAACGTATTGGAATTATGTAGCAATGTTGCAATCTTCTTTCATTCTGAGTTGCTCAATTTTTTCTCTATAGATTTGAAGCTTTGCGTCTTTGACATTTGAGTCACCTGCATATATATTCTCAAGCTTTCCCCATACATTTTTGGAAGTTTTACAACCCAACACCTTATGATAAGTAGATTCAATAAGTCCACTGATAATAATATTCTTTTCTTTTGCATCATTTACCAAATTCTTCTTACCTTGTTCATCCGTGGTTGATGTAAATCCATTTTGAACAGTGTCCCATACTTCGTAACCTTGCGCCAAGAGATAGACCTCCATTCTTCCTTTACAAAGTGCATAATTATTTTCATTGAATAGAGGTACACCATTCTTGGTATGCTCCATGACCTCCTTCCAGCTGTTAAACTGCTATTGAAGGAACCAAGCTCCGATACCAATTGTTGGAAATACTGAGAGGGGGGGTGAATCAGTATTTCTTTCAATTAGAGCATTAGTTAATCTTCAATTATTATCAGTGTTTGTACAATGATAGCAGCAAACAAGAGGAACACAAATGCACACAATTTTTAAGGTGGAAACCCACTCCGGGAAAAAAACCACCTAATGCTTTTCTAATAATTCTTTAATATTCAACTCCAGTTGAAAATAAAGCTCCAACTTCCTAGAATCTAGAAAAACATTCTTCTCCAGCTCCCACTGGATGGACGCTCCAATGCTCGAGATTCTTTAGTAGTCAACTGAACGGATGCCCCAACACCCAATGAGCTACAACTCACCCTAGCACCACCCTACCACCCTATAGAAGAATAAAAGAAGAATGGACTCCCGTACCAGGGAAAATGGTCCACTTTACAATGATATAGAATGATGTAGAAGAAGAATATATACTAGACCATAACCCCAACTTTGACACAACCACCTAATGATGATCCTAGACCTCCCAACACTGCCTCGTCAACCCTTGGTAGATAGACACTAGTACAATTTTTACAATAATGTATTTACAATGACTTAGTACAATGATACCTTTACAATGATTATATGTTGTGCTGCCCACTTGAAGACTTCATATGATGAACTTCTTGCTGCTGTTATGCACCTTGGTTGCTGCTCTTGTGATGCTACCCTCTACTGCACCTTGATTTTCTTTTTTGTTGTAGAAATTCTGGTCCTTTGCAACCCTTGACAACACATGATCTAGTTGTTTCTTGCCTTCTAGGAGCTCAATATTGAATCTGGTTTATCTCTGTTATTTCAGATCCTCAATATCTGATTTTCAGTCTTGTAGTATTCCTCTGAGTTTTCTTTCCAATGCCACAGTTCTGACCGAATTTGGATTCTTCAAGAGAGAGTTATACCCAATCTCTCACAATGCCCTAATTATGGACTGTTTCAGAAGAGATAACTTGTATGGCATTCCATGTGTCATGGTTTCTTCATTCAGATCTAAAATTGATAGAGAGAAAACTTCATTCTATGCACTATCTGTCACTTTTTACAGAATTCCAATCCGATACTCAGAGAGAGAGTTATGATGATTTTACCAAGGTCACTTCTTTGAGATGAATTTTAGGAGCGTGCAAAAACCTTGACTTCCACAGATCATATCTCCAAAAATATTGTGCATCTTGATCTGAAATTTTCATAGCCGCTTCCTCAGTATTTCATATTTTCCTCATAAAAATTTCAGCTTCTGAACCTTCGTAGAAACAAAGTTAGAGAGAAAATTCCACGATGACCTGTTTCAGATGGCGAAATCCCTTGCATAAGGAGGAAATGAGGATCACAATTTATATAAATGCTTAGGTTGAGAGGGGCTTCAAAAAGTGAACGTGGGAGGGATTTTAAGAGCTTAAAAAATATTAATTATTAATTTTCAATGACCCATGCCCCAACCCCATGGGGTTTTAGCCCAGTAACTGGGGGTACAAACTTCAAACATGAATATCTCTCAAACCGTGAAGAATTACATGGCATGCCATATATCAACGGAAACATCTCAACAAGTAGAAACCATAAAAATAATTATTGACCCAAAATATATTGATTTGGTAGGTCAAAAATCCCATGAAATATTGGGTTAGCCCCTCGTGCTACTTGGGTTGACATCAATGACAACCGCCGATCAACACAACGGTCTTTAACACAATCCCTCTAGATTTGTCTCTTCAAATGTGAGGGCAAACGCTCTCATGAAGGACATGTTGGGAGTTTAAAATTTAGTGCTTTCAAACCTTGGGCACATATGACATGAATCATATGAAATGTTTATTTCCATTAAGCATGAGGGTATAATTATTAACTTAAATGGTATTTAACACAATCCCTCTAGATTTGTCTCTTCAAATGTGAGGGCACCCACTCTCATGTTTGCATTTACTGATATTAGCCTTTAGGAAAAGATAAGAAAATATAAATTGGACTAATGTACCAATCCATGTGAACATGATACCCATTCTCTCTCTCACACACTCAATGTGCAAATTTTGTCTCCTAAAGGACATGATTTGGGCAGTATATCAGTTGCCTCAAAAACTTAGGTTCGAGTCAATTCTTCATGCAACATGATACTAAGAAGTTGCTAAGTTGTCTCCTACTAATATGCTAAACTAGTCAGCATTAGTTCAAAAATTCTAGATGACACTCATGGTGTTGAAATGTTAATTAATCTTACAAGTTGGCATACTTTCTTAGTTCCACAGCGCTGAAAAACTTTCCTCAACTATTAATCCTAAAGAAGCCCAATAATGGGTGAACATGGATAGGACAGCTTGACTTTTCTCACATGTCCTCCATCTCACTTAGACACTTATTTTGGGAACTCTTCTAGATTTACTATGTCTGTTTGCTAAGGCCTAAGATGGGAAAAATAAATAACAAGTCTGTGCAAGCAGCAACACACTTGACTGGATTGAACTCAGCCTAGTCTTATGATGGATGTACATTTAAAGGGATTCTTTCCTAATTCAAAATTGCTGAAGATATATAAACTAACTATTCCATTTGTCCTACAATTCTAATAGTGCACATGGTAAGCTTCTCTACAAATCTCTTTTGTTACATATGGTAGGCCTCTGAATAGACTAAGCTTGTACTAGAATAATGCAAACATGACCTGCAAGTCACCACTGTGTTTTGGTTTCTGAAGGCTACTGCATTATTGACTGACTAGTGAACTATCAACCAGTGAATAAGTTTCAAGCTTTAGAGAAGTCACAATATATATTATAATTTTGTCTTGCAGATTGGCCTTTTGACCAATTTTTTCTAGGAATGCCTCATATGAAAAAATAAGTTATTTCCTAACACGTTATGACCCTCTTGAAAATACCAGGTTCACTAGAACATTAGAAGAAAATTTCTAATAAACACATCATGCTACCACTACAAGCCATTGCAGAAAATAGAATCCAAGGTGAAAACGGATCTACAACTACATTGTAGACATTTTACAGTGACAATACTTCCTTGAATGTCTACTCTCCAACATCCATAGCATTACCACAAATAATCATAGTTTGTATTTAACTCCAAATAATATAAATTCAAATAAGAAGTTGTCAATCATAGTTTTACCTTGTGGCAATGATTTTCCTTATGCCCTGCTCTCATTTTTCAGTCATAAACTAGATTTCCTATATTGATGACGATTTTACTGTAATATGACCAACTATCAAACAACTATCTCACTATAATTTTAGATAAAATGAGCAGTGTAACCAAATAAAAAAGAAACTGAAAATGATAGTAGATATTGCAGGGTTAACAACTAAATAGGTAGTACGCATGATATGCTATTCCATAATTCACTACCTTTCCCATTTATAAAATAGTTTCTACAACAATTACGTTGAATATTAGTTCTTTATGTCACTATTTATTGATATTTTGGGTCACACGGGAATTATAATTAGCCTTTCCACAGTGGATACATATGGCTTATGCAATTGGCATACCATTGTTGTTACCGTAACTAACAGTTCCTGATAAGAAGTTACAGTTGAAACATTGAATTTACTTGTTTTGGCTTCGTAATTGTTATGTATGGCATATATAATACCAGATATCCATTGGGATTCATACTTGACGAAATGAAAAAGGCTTTAACTGTTGCTAAATGAAAAAATGTGACAGGCTAGGATTTTAGAGATTTTGTGCAAATTATAATGAAAAATAAAAATTGAAGGCCTGCACCTCCAGTGCAGTGATAGCAGGGTTTCCTATTTATAATCTTCTCGAGTTATTATTATTATTATTTGTTCGTTTCTTTCTGATTGTTTCTCCCTGGTCAAGGTGTTTCTCAAGTTTGTCAGCTCTGAATGCTAAACATGTTGCTTGATGTCTTGGAGTGGAAACACCTCACATCTTAGCATAGGTCAAAGATCTAGTTCTGGTACAATAGCACAAATTGTGGAAGATTTTGTAAATGCCTGCTACTGAAAGCCTTTCCACTGTGACCCAAGTGCTATTTGGCTACAACTAGAAGGTTAGTGTATTTGGAAAAAGAGAATGTTGTGTGCGTTGATGCTACACCCATGGCATATTTTTGCAAGCCCTTTTTCCCATCATGTGCAAGAGCAGTTTGCATCTGCAAGATGCACATAGCATTCTCTTTTCCCAATAAAATAACCTTCTAGTGTTGCATGAGCTTCTAGCCTCTTTAGAATAAGGAACTGTCGAGAAATTTGTCACTCTTGGTTCATAGTTATCCTGTGAGTTTAGTCTGATTGCAAAAATTTTGCCTTCACATTCCTTCTCAATGTTTCTTCCATAACCTCAGAGCTACTCGGGTTTGGGGTTGTTCCCTAGATATATCTTGGGGTCTGGACCAAACTTATGATCTGCTGGAAGCATTTCTATACCTCCAGTAATTATATCACTTATCATAGGAATTTTTGTTTCTCCAAAATGTCATTACTCGCAAAAGGATTCATTCTAATTTAAGATTCTTTCTCCCACAACTCAACATGTTGTGTGAAATGTGGTGCCTGTGGGGTCATTTATATGGATTCTACAAACTAGCTCTTAGACAATGTTTCTAACCTCTTATGAAGGATATACTTAGCGGTGGATTCCTCACTGACAATTGCTGGTGTTGATTGTTCATTATTATATTGAAAAATTCATCGTTGAGGATTAATGTTTCAATTTTATCAAGTGTCTCTTGTTTTGTATTCAACAAAAGATGGACTTTGCATGCACTCAGTTCATTGGAGCAAGGCTTTCTGACTTTCCTTGAATATTGAAAGCAAGTTACAGAAGCGAACCCTAAAGATGGAGAATCATTGACAACAATTCAAGCTCCTCTCAGTGGAGGTTTTCTAATCCCTCTTCTTCTGCTCCTTCCCCTTGTCATATTCATTTGTTTACAAGGCATGAAAAATATACCCATAAGCCTAAATTTGAGCCGAAAATCAATTGTAATGATAGTGGAAATGTTACGGGAATATTGTTATTATCACTAATGGTCTGCCCATTCTAATGAGGGATGTCTTAAGAAAAGAGTTTTCAACACATATTTCAGTGGCTGAGCAAAAGGAAGGAGAAGGTTAAAATGATTATAGTCAACAATCCCAATTACATAAGTGGTTGTTGTGGACTTCCCAATCCATGGTGGGAATGCCTCTGCTACTAAGTACGTTAATTCTAACAGTTCAAAGAAAAATGGAAAAACAATTCTAAGCCCACAGTTAGCCTTAATCATCATTGAATACTTCACTTTAGACAAGGATGCTTTGTTTGTGCAAAGTTTTTTCATTATAGTTAATGGTAGTGATAAAAATCTTATTTCACAAGATCATGTGACTTTTCTTAATTTTCCTTCAAAATGTTAACCTTGGTCTAAAATTTTATGGTTGGATGAAGGGTAAGGAACCAATGCAAGTTATGAAGGTCCGTCAATTCACTTTTGCTATTGACCAATATTTGATAGTATTAAGTATGATGGCACTCTTGTTGACTGTTGTGGTATTATTCCTTGGAAGATTTTATCAACACCATTGCCATGCAATCTATTATACATTGTCTTCAAACTTCCCTATTTTTGCAAAGAACTTAGCATCGTGCTAGTGATTAATTTGAAACTATATTTTAGTGGAAAAATTCATTGTTTTTTGGTATAATAGTTCATAATTTATTCTGATCTTTTTTTGCAAGTGTACTAGTCATGATGATAAATGTGTGGTTTCATTCAGAGGGTTCTCAGTTATTTCTAGATACACTGTTGAAGAGGTAAATCCCCTCTGCGGACAGAGGCGATCCCTACTAGCCCAGATCGGGTCTAGCAACAATCAAACATGCTACAGTGCAGGTTCCTAATCATAAATAAACCGACTTGCAATGAAGGCTTACCTGGAATCCAACGCTGTCATTTGTAGAAGAGGTGGTGCTCCCGTTCCTTTGCCCTGGAAGATCACAATCCTCACGATCTCCGTGGTCGGACACCTGCACATGCAAGAAACAACACAAACGCAAGCATAAAATCCAGTATATACAACTATATGTCAGTCGAAGAGGACATAACTCATGAACATAATCAAGAACAAGAGTGGAACCATAACCAATAGTTGCTTATCATTAAAGAGTCAAAAGAAGAATACAACCATAGCTTCGACGCAGCACTCTCCTTTGGCGGGTCGTCAGCAAAACATGTCTCGATAAAGCCTGTCAAGGATGGGACAAGCCTCTCTCTCTGGATACTTGGCAATATTCTCCTTGCTTGGATTTGGCCTTAAGGGAATCAAGAAGTCTCTTGCAGCATAAGGATGTGAAAGCTCTTGGGAACTAGCTTGCAAAGGAGATGAGCAAACTTTTATAGATGGAGGAAGGGGAGTTGGGATGCCTATAATCATGGGATTGGCCCTATCATCAAGGAAGCTTCCATGAGAGGTGGGAAACCACTTCCTCTCTATGGAAATCCGTAGCCAAACCTCCCGACTCAAGATAGATATCAGTCCAGGAATTTGTTACGACGAAACTTCCGCCATTTATTTTTAAAAAACACCTCTTAATATGGTTGGCGCGGGTTCGGCTCTATGACAGAGCGCCAATTGGCGCGCCCTCTTTGGAGGATTTGCCCCCTTGGCGCGAGGGCTGAACTTTGGAACCGCGCCAATGGAAAAAGAGCTATTTTTAGGGTTTTTTGCAGGGAGATGTCTTCAGGGAAATGAAAGCTCATCTTCAGAGGGATGTAATGAAAGTATTTTCAAGTCTTGTCTCTACTCACAGGTCATGGAATGAGCCCTCCAATGTGCGGGATGGGGAATGGTAGGGATGGTGACAAATTGCTGTGTAACAGATGCCCCCTAAAGCATGAGGCCCGAGAGAGGGAGAGGGGTGAAATTATTTACGAGAACATGCCAACTGAAAACACTGCCATCAGAAAACCTGCGGAGCGAAGTACAACTGATGTCTCGATACATGATATATATGCGTGGTATGGGCGTAACCATCCATAACAGAGTATACAATAATCGGGATCCAAGGCATGGACGCAGCCATCCAGAGAGGATCGATAAATAGACTCAGGTATGGTCGCAGCCATCCAATCAGTGAGTCATGTAATAATAGTCCACAAAATCGCAGCCTGGATTACAACAGACACAATCCAGGGTCTTGCGCTCCATCTCGACCCGAAAAAAGTACAATTTCAAGCATGCGAATATGTGAGCTGAAGTCGAACATGCAAGAACATCGTCTGATTACTAGCCAATGATGAAAGCTGTTAACAGACGCGAGAGGAACCACCAATAATGACAATGGATCTCAAGGTACTATAGGTACAATCTATGGCATGTGAATCAATGAGATGGCGTCGAACACCCGTATAATCACTCGATCGGAGGCCAATGATGAAAACCTCACGTCGAATGCGACGAACCTACCATTGAGGCATGCAAGCTCCAAGGTACCATAAGGGAGTCTCTAGATCAGATTCCTAGATAATGAGCTGAAGTCGACAGGAAGTGACCTCGATTGAAGGTGGGCCATAATGTTTCCCACATCATCAACATGAGACAGAGAAACATGATGTTTTTGTGAATCAGGATCATATGAGAATTAGAGGAAGGTTGATACTTTGCAGAGGTCAACTTCTCTTGAACATATAACGGCACAATAGTGGATGTGGAAGTATTTGACATCAACGGATCAGAGGTCATGGTGACGAGGCAACGAGCAGATGAGAGGTCAAAAGGGATTATCCAAACCCACGGAGGCAAGTGAAGAACGAGATGAGATGTCCCCAACCCGACACGAATGCAGACAAGTGCCATGTTCAAGAGCGAGATACTGCCGACATGACAATGATGCTGGTTCCATTTTTCCCCACCATTTCTGGCGAGTACCCCAATTATTTTTGATAACAAGCTTGAAGGGGATAGCATATGCTTGTAATATAAATCCGCCCTTCGGGCGAATCCATCCTAGTACATTTAACGAGCCCTAGGAAGGAGCGACTCGAATAACGTCATTTTGACTGAATCCAATGTCATCAGGGTTTAACGAGTCTGAAAAAGGAATAACTCGACGTCTTTTCATATTTAGAGAGTTTGAAAAGACAACAGAAAAGTAAACTCCAGCGGTCCCTTTTCGTAAATAGTTCCTCGGACCCGAAAAGGTAGAAAACAATATCCGAGAAAACCTCCTAGTCGCGATAGGATAGGGTATTCCTTTTTCGTAAATAATCCATCCCAGCCCGAAAAAGGGGTAAACGTATACTGGGTAGATGTCGATTCGTGTCCACTTTAACGAGATCGAAACAACAAGGGCCTAGGCAATCTTTTCATGTTTAGAGAGTCAGAAAAGAGCTGAAAGATGACTCCAAAGTGACTTTCTCGTGCATTTACCGAGTCCAAAAAAGTATAAAATACAACTCGTTCCACCATTTAAGTCGTGTAAAGAACCTGTTGCTGCGCAAAAAGCGAGTGTAAAACCCATTCGTGACAAAATATATTAAAATATTCAGAAAAATAACTTTTAAGACCTATTTTGAGCTCAAAAAGTTATAAATATGTCAAATGGTAAAAATAAAATTACTTTTCACTATTTACCTCACTGAAGAGCAGCAGTGGTCCATTTCATGTGCAAAATTCTGACGGCGATTGCGACCGATCCGGGCTACCATTCAGATTCCTGTTTGTTCAAGGTAAGAGGCACTCTTTTGTACTCCATTTCAATCCATTTTTCATAAATTTTAATTTCATTTTAGACTTCTTATGAGGAATTTTTGAATTTTTAGGGCTCCGCCCATTGGCGCGGGTATCCGGCATGGATCCGCGCCAATGGAATTTTATTTCCAAAGGGCCCGCACCAACTGGCGCGACTGTTAGGAAAACAGTCGCGCCAGTGGCGCAATCCAATTTTCCGCTTGAAATTTCCACATAATGAATGAATTATATGAAGTTTTAAGGATATCAGAGATCTATTTGAGGTTTTTTGACCATGTGAATGCAGGCAACCGATCAAAATGGTCATTGAGTGGAAAGAGAGGGTTTACAGGGAAGAGGATGAATAGGCCATGGAGAATGAAACTTGCATGAATGCCCTCAAGAACTGCGGGCTTAAAAATTTCTTCCTGACACCTTGTTTATGAGCTCAGCCTGAGCTCCTACAGTACCTGATCAGCATATGGGACGAACATGAACAAGTGTTCAAGTTGCGGGACCAAGTATTAGAACTGGAGGTCTCTGATGTATACTTTATAACCGGATTATCGCGCAGAGGTCCGGTGCCCATATTGACAGGGAGCAGACCATCTGGTGAGAAGATGGAGCAAGTGATGGCACGAGTGTGCCCAGGGGCATGACTGGGATCAAGAAGTGGAAAGGTAGACATCCATACTATTCCTGATTTAGCACTCAGGGTAGTGCTTCATACCATCATGCAGGCCGCGGGATCGCAGGCACTGCACGAGGCAACAAAGGCCCAACTCTTACTGGCCTCAGAGTGCATGGGTCCCCTATTGTTCGACTGGGCCACAACAGGGACAATAAATATCAAGAGATAGCTCACGAAGTGCAAGCAGGCCAAACTGAAACAGTTTGGTTACGGTTCTATCCTGGTATCGTTCACTCTGGAACGATTACCAATCTTCCAAGGCCAAGGGGCCGTAGTAGCTGAGCCGATTCCACGAGAGCCAAGAATGGCTCGCTGGGCGGCATTGATGCCCAGAGCTAGAGGAGGCCAACAGATGTCCTGGAGGCCGGATTTTTTTGGGTGGTTGCGGCGTCAGTTGATTTTAGTGGAAGATTTTCCATATGCAGGAACCGATTTCACTGGTGATCCAGATCTCCCACTGCCGGAGGGAGATGATTGGGACGAGGAGTTAGGTAAGACCATCTTTTTTATTTTTATGTTTTTATGTTTTTTTTTTTGGTAATACACGTTTTGTCCTGACACATTTTATATGTATGCAGACGTGGGCCCAGAGAGACCAGCCGACATGTCTCCTATCACGCGGAGAACTCTTCCCGCACCTGATCCTCAGGCAGAGGGTGCAGAGGGGGGGGGGGAGTTAATCTAGAATCTCGAGGGTATTTCCCGAGGGATCCCAGACTACGCTCGGCTGGCAGATGTACCGATGGCGTACCAGAGACGTACGGTGGGAGTGCCTAGTCGCCTCCACCGACTTCTGAGACGCTTAGTGCGTGCAGTCACTTGTTATCATGAGCACCATGTGGATTAGACTCCTAGAGATTTTATTTCATGCATATTTTTTGAGAGACATGTCGTCTCCGGAGGTATTAAGGCGAACATGTATATTTTTTATTTTAATGTGATGCACACTATGCAAACATTCGATATCTATATATATACATATCTATTTCCGGATGGATATTTATTTTTACATGTGATGATGGTTTACAAATTGCGCAAATGTCTATCTAAAACCAAATTAGCTACTGCATCAGTTAACGTATTCATATGCCTAGGTATATGTTGATATGTAATATAGTCAAAATTTCTCTCCAGTAAACGAACACGCAGATACAGACGTAAAATGGATGGGTTTCTTACTGAATAGTGTCCGTTCAGTTGTGATACTACAAGTTACGAGTCTAGATACACAAGAAATTCACGGATACCGAGGTTTACAGCCTCGGTTAATAATTCTAACACAACACTATATTCCGCGATGTTATTTGTAGTATGTCCCAGACACACACCTTGCAGGTTGACCAACTCACCAGCAGGATCATATATTACCCAGGCCGCCGAAGACAAATTCCTGGTACTGCGAGAGGCACCATCCGCGAAACCAACAAATGGATTGATGGACATCTGCACAATCAGGAAGACCCGATCAGTAGAAAGATGTTTACATCGCAAACCACACCACACATGCACACAAATGAAAAACACACACCTATGTACACACACTACACCAAAAATCACTTCAGGCGTAGTATTTTTTGAGGTACAGCACATTTATGGGCTGCGCCAGTGGAACTCCTTCATAATCTATAAGCTCATAAGCCCCATTCTTCAAAACGCGTTTTACTATGTAGGGCCCATGCCACATAGGTTGGAACTTACCAGCCCCAAGCTTGTCATGTGCTTGATCGTATAGCAGGACGAGGTCTCCTTCGATAAAGGAACGCGGAGAAACTGATTGATCAAAGTGAGCTTTGACCCACTTCTTTTGTGCTTCAATGACTAAAGCAGCTAAACAACGGGTTTCATCTAGCCGTTCCAGATACAAAAGACGCTCTTCCTCAGCAGAAGTATCAGGTAGAAGTTCTACAGCTAATTTCAAAGAAGGAATCTCGCATTCAACCGGAAGAGTTGCTTCCAGACCATACACCAACTGGAATGGTGTGAATCCAGTCGCACTCTTTGTAGACGTCCGATATGCCCAAAGAGATGAGAATAGTTGGAGATGCCAATTATATTTGTGGATACCAAATGTTCGTTGAAGCATAGTGACCAGAACCTTGTTCACTGCTTCAACCTGGCCATTTTCCTGAGGGTAATATGGTGTTGAGCTATCGTGGCGTAAGCCCAATGTTGAAGTCAGCTCGGCCATCATATAATCTCGTAAATGAGTAACATGGTCGGTAAGGATGGCTTGAGGGACCCCGAAACGTGCAATGATGTGGTTGAAGATGAACTGAGCAGTCGTCTTACCGTCGGCAGCAAGTGTAGGCATCGCTTCGGCCCACTTGGTGAAGTAGTCGACAACGACGATTATATATGCATGCCCCCCAGCCGAATGAGGGTTACACATCATAAAGTCCATGCCCCACTTTGCAAAAGAACCGATGGTAATAACAGGATGCAAAGGGAGAGGTGGCGCGTGCATCTTGCGTTGAAACACCTGGCATGCATGGCATTTACGGACTGCAACGATATAGTCTTTGAATATGGACAGCCAGAAGTAACCTGCTCGCAGAATTTTCTGGGAAGTGGCATATCTGGACATATGTCCACCACAGGCGCCACTGTGTCAGTCATTTAGGACCCTTTCAGCCTCTTCCAAGGTTAGGCACCGATAGAGCACCGAATCTACTCCAACGCGGTATAAGGTATCTCCTACGATGCGGTAGGGTTGAGACTGATGCCGAATCCGTCGTCGGGCATCTTTAGTCAACCCAAACCGAAATGTAGAGGTCTGAAGATACACGATTATGTCGCCATACCAAGGGTCGCGAGTACTGATGAGGAAAAGAGTTTCGTCCGGGATATGATCCTCGCAGTGTGAAGGAATGGAGTCTATCGGGAGTGAGCATATAAGATCCGCGAAGACAAGTGATTTGGTTGACTTAGCAGTAGTGAATTCTAAGTCAAAATCCTGCAGGATAATGAGCCATTTGGAGTATTTTCCCCCCAGTAATTTTCGAGAGAGAATATATGTCATGGGGTTGCAATCCGAAACCACTGTTATCATACGCAACAGGATGTAGTGGCGAAAGCGCTGCACATCGTGTACTGCAGCTAACGCCAACTTCTCGACATGAGCATAACGTGTTTCTGTATCAAGAAGGTTTCGTGATAGATAATAAACAACATGTTCATTACCATCATCATCATCCTACACCAGAACCATATATATGGTGCTAAACGCGGCGGCGAGATATAAAGTGAAATCGCGGTGATAATCAGGAGGATGAAGCAAAGGAGCATTAACAAGTAACGTCTTCAGCTTCTCAAAGGATTGCTAAGAAATTTCGTCCCAATGGAAGGGAACGTTCTGCTTTAATAGGCGTGTGAATTCTTTGGCTACCTCCGCGTAGTTCGGGATAAAGAGTCGAAGGAAGTTCGCTTTTCCCTGTAGACTCTGTAACTGGTATAACGATGAGGGTGATGGGAGGTTGATGATAGCCTCGAATTTTAAAGGGTCAAGGAAAATTCCGTCTTTCAAGACAATGAATCCCAAAATACAGCCAGAATCCACGCAAAAGACGCACTTATGAGGATTAAGCCTAATATTGTAGCACCTACAATGAAGGAAAATCTGGCGGAGGTGTTCAGGGTGGTCCTCTTGCCTAGCTGAATGAGCTGGAAAGTCATCCACATAAGGCTGAACGATATGGCGAATGTCATGGAAAGCGTAAGACATCGCACGCTGAAAAGTGGCTCCAGCGTTCTTCAAGACGAACGGGAGCATTTTATACGCGAAAGTACCCCACGGACAGATGAATGTAGTCTTGTGTTGATCCTCAGGTGCAATATTGATCTGATTATACCCTGAGAAACCATCCATCAAGGAATAAATCTCACTTCCGGCACATTCGTCGATGATTTGGTCTATGAACGGAGTGGGATAATTATCCTTCGGACAGGCGCGATTGATGTCGCGGTAATCAACACAGACCCTAATAGTACCCTGATTTTTATCGACAGGGACAATGTTGGAAACCCAGTCTCTGAGGGGGATGGGATAAATAAAGCCCGAGTTTAGAAGTTTTTCAACTTCTTCCTTAATTGCAGCGGCTTTCCAAGGATGCATGGGGCGTAAGCGTTGGCACACGGGCTTCGCACCAGGGTAGGTTGGAATCTCATGCACTACGATACTGGGATCGATCCCAGGAATTTCCTCGTAGGACTAGGCGAACACATCTCTGAATTCTTTAAAAAGACCAGTATAGACTTGAATCTCATTAGGAGAACAAGTCACTCCCACGTGTATATTCTCAATGATCCCCGGTTTAATGGAGATGTTGATCAGGATGGTTTGGGTGATATTTCTTAGGTTTCCTTCCGAAAGAACCTCATGCGTCAAGATTGGAGAGGAGGAGTAGGGACCTGAGATGCATAACGCCCTAGACAATCCGACATTGCCCCCAAGCTGGGCATGAAAGAGGAACGATGATGTCCATCGCTCCAAGGAAGCTCCTCAAGAGACATTGTTTCAATAATGGCTTCATCAGAAGGAAAAGTCTCTTTGAGAGGATCAGGTGAATCGGCCTGACCAAGCCAGGGGGATTGAGAGTAGACATCTAGAGCCATGCTCAAAGGAGCATGCTGAGGAGGCAGAGGATTAGATGCAGCAACAATTTCACAGTAGCTGATCTCTACTGGAGTCAAAGGCATTGATTCTTCGAACTCAAACACCTGCTCAGGCGTAGGGATGAGCGAGGGGTCATCAGATCTGGAAATCATGTTAACTTGAGCGGTGTGTAGTGGTGGTGTGGGAAAAATACCCATGAGGATGGGGTCTTTGAAGAGACCGGGTCCTACACTGTTAGTGGGATTCGGGCTCTGATCCACGTACGGAACGTTGTTCTCGGAGGTGGAGGTGAAGAAGGACAACTGATCCACCGTAACGATTTTGACCTCGTGAGGGAACTTAAGAAGTCGAAAGACAGTGGACGGCACGCATAGCATGGCATGAGTCCAGCTGCGGCCGAGAAGTATATTGTAGTTGAGCCTGGCGTCAACCACTTCTACCTCTACGTTGACAGTCTTCCCCTGTAAAGTGATCGCTAAATTCTGGAGAACACCTAGGGGTTTGGATTCCCAACCATCAAATGCCTCAAGGGCATTGGGAGATGACGAAAGGGCTGGAGAGCCAATGGCCTTCCAGCAAGCGGACGACATGACACAGGTAGAGGCACCTTCATCCACAACGACCCTATGGATGTTAAGACCGTTGATCCCGACTTGAATAACAAGAGCGATCTGATGTGGAAGTCGGGGGGTGAAATTCTCTAAGTCGAAAGTGAGAAGACTCGAATCAGCGGGATCAATGCCACTGATTGTAGACAGTAAAGCCTTCCGTTAAGAAGGAAAACTTTGAAGAACTTCCAGTGCAGACATAGCAGAAGGCGCCTGTGCCAAATCCTCAACAATACTATAGTTCTGAGCGGCACGGGCATTCGGATTATAAGAAGATCTTCGTAAAACACCTTTAGAAGGTGGCTTCACAACAAGTTCAGGAGTAGGCTTCTCAATTTCCAACGAACCGGAGACAGGTGGGGGAGGTGGTCCATCCGCAACTGCCTTCCCAAGTGCCTGTCGCGATTCGTTGTAATCCTTCGAACGTGTGGCAACAGAGATTGGTGCAGCACCATTCATCATAAAAACTTGGGACCCAAATGGTGTAGATGGTGAAGGCTGTTCAACCATCTGGGTCTGCTGAGATGGGAATGGCTCTTTAAGAACTGTCGGAGTCCCTTTAGAGCCCTTGAGAAGTTGACTAACCTCGGATCGTCGTGGACAATTCTTGGTATAATGGTCTCCTTCAAAAATGAGGCAGGGGTACTTCGGTTTACGTTGAGAACCATCCTCAGTACGAGATTTGGATTCTGGCTTTGGGGCGTCGGATTTGGATTTACCTTTGCCCTTATTTTTCCCTTTGGAGGTTTTCTCCGTAGGATTGGCTTGAACGGCGTTAACCTCCACTTTTTTGCCAGTATCTGACGGGGCGGGATGAGCAGGAGTATTGTTGGAAGAATTAGACTTCTGCTTCCCAATCGAATATTTCTTCGAATTCTCAGACACGGAACCAATGACACCATCCACTGTAGGGGTAGGTGGAGCCTTAGAGGTTCCGGACCATGGAGCATCGGGAAAGATATCATAAAGCGTGCCGGACTGAGAATATACAAGATCCAGATATTGGGCACGTGCAATGGCTTGTTCTTCCATCACACACGCTCCCCTCGCAATATCTTGGGTGATTTTGTTCACGAAGGAGGTGGTGAACCAATGAGTTAGTATCTGGTCAGGTATATGAAACTTGATCAGTCTACGATGGCACCGCCACTCATGAATGTGATCAGAAATGTGAGTGGCTTTGTCTTGCTTCAAAGAAGTCAGGAGGTGCGTCCCGGCTTCATAACGAACTGGTAACTGAAAGTGCGTGAGAAAAGCCATGGCTAAGGAATTGAAATCTTGGAAGATGCCATGGGATAACTCTATATACCACTTAGCAGCAGCTCCAGTCAAAGTGTGCTGGAAGAGGCACAGACGAATTGAATCATCGACCCAAGAGTTAGACGAACACCAAAGATGATACGTCATCACATGCGCTTGGGGGTCCTCCCCAGCTTTACCCTCAAACTTGGGGCAATCACCTGGTATCTTGGTAGGAACCAAAGGCCAATAAGGATTGTGAAAAATCGGATCATTGGTCAATTTTGAAACATCCGGCAATTCCAAGGTGGCCAGGAATGGCAATGGCAGATTGACCAGCATGCCAGGCCCGGGATGAGGACCGGTACCTGTACTCCACGCTGGTTGGGAATATCCTTGCCCCCGTGGGTTCTGTCCCGTAGGATTCTGACTGTAGGGGGTGTAGGTCGTATAACCAGACTGATTTGACTGCTGGTAACCAGCGTGTGGGGCTTGATAACCAGAGTACGGACCCTGGTTAGGAGTCGGTCCTGTGTAAGCAGCATTTGGATTTGGCTGCTGAGTATAGGTATAACCGGGTTGATGAGGATAATACTGAGAACCTCGGGGCTGGTTATAATTCGGTTGAGATTGACCATGAGGATAATAACCGCCCTGAGGATGAGTTGGATGTTGATAGGTGGAACCCTGTGGAGCCTAATAACTAGGGCGCAACTATTGATTTGGATGCGGCACCGAATAAATCAGCTGCTGGGCAGGGTTAATGGAATGAGCGAGCTACCCTGAGTGAGCAGGTTGACCTGGCTGGACGGGCTGCCCTGAATGAACAGCTTGACCCAGATGAACGGGATGCCCTGAGTGAAAAAGTTGACCCGGATAGACAGGCTGTGCCGGTTGCGCAGGTTGAACTGGCTGTAAAGGAGCCCCAGGCTGTGCTGTGTGGGCCAGTTGGCTTGGAGGTGGAACACCAGGTTGTACCGGATGGGTCGGTTGGCCTAGTGGAGGAATAGAGCCAGGTGGTTGCTGGTAACCGGTTTGACCTGGAGCAGGACCATAGGATGGTCCTGGCTGATATGCAACGTTGGAAACAACGGGATACTGCGGTTGCATAGGTTGAGAAGGCTGGATTTGCCCCCCAGGACCATAGACTGGTCCCAGTTGGTACCCCGGCTGAGGCTGCACAGGTTGACCGAAAGGGTTGTAATACTGTCCTTGCGGACCGTACGATGGCCCTTGCTGGCCAGCAGGATAGCTTTGCACGGGCTGTCCCTGTGGGTCATAAGGATAGCCAGGTTGGCCCGAAGTTTGGCCTTGGAAAGGTTGCCCTTACGGGTTATAAGCCTGGTTATAAGGTAAACCTTGAGCATGGAGGTGAGCCTCAAGAGCGGGTAGACGTAAAATGTCCCCGTGCTCATCATACTGACTTAGAAAAGCATACACGGGTGTACCATCCTGTGCATAGTGCGAAAAATAAGAGCGGTTGGGATCTTGGGAGGATGGTCCAACCTCGGGGTTCGGCTGTTGTAGGGACAACCGATACTCCTCCGGAGAAATATTCTCCGGCATAGCAGTCGCTAAATAGACATCTTCAGGAGGCGGCATAGCCCTCGCGGAGGGTGCCGTGACAGTGGGTGCAGATGCAGCCACACAGATAGTGGGTCGAACGGGTATAGAAGTGACGGGTGTATGAGGAGACACCCCCGGTGAAGGAGAAGCCGGCCTCGGAGAAGGAGCTGACACTCCCATAGAGGCTACGGCGGAAATGATCTGACCCAAGGATCTGTACCCTGGTGGTAATGAGGGACTAGATGACATAGCAACTAGTTCAGAGTTGTCTCCCGGAAATAATCTTCGTGGGAAGAGCTGATAGTCTTCACTAGACGTTGGGATTTCCTCACCAGAATCACTCATGTTGGAGCCTGCCGCTAGATCTCGTAATAGACGGCGAGGACTAGGAGGAAAAACAACAGCTATAAAAGGCGAACTCGATGTAAGAGAAAGGAAATCAGCTCCTAATCTCAATTCAGACACAGGGTCAGAAAAGGGCCAATCGAACTCAACTGGTCCCCCAAAGGGTTGCTCAGAAAGAACTGGTCCCCCGTCAGGAAACTCGGAAACAATGGGCTGCTGGGGTTCAGCAGAGGATTGTGAAGCCTCCGATGAATCGTCCGTGTAAGGACTACCAGTAGACGAAACTGAGGGTTCCGCCACTGTGGTAGTAATGACAAGAGAAAAAGATCAAACACACACACTGGCTGAAAAAGAGTCAAGACACACAATCAAACGGTCAACAAGCAGAAACTAACAAGGCGTGTGATCGTGGGTGATTAATTTTTACCACATTGAAAAATAAGAAACTTCACCGTTTCATGTTTTAAGAGTCGAGAAACGGTCAAAAAGGTGACTCTATCTCTTTCAGATTTGACACAAGCGTGAAAGGACAAGCCCTTGGTGATCCTTTCAAATTTAGGGAGTCAGATAGGATGAAAATGACTACTCAGGAATACTAGGCAAAAGGGTGTACCAAATAACCGTGAACTGCAATATACACCTTGGTTTTAATAATGAAAGAGAAATCAACCAAGGACTTTCCGTACGTGCAGGCAATCTCCCCGAATGTTGTGTTCGATGTATCACGGGTATAGGGCAGCAGACTCGGCTTCCTACGGATAAAGGATTGAAACCTAGTGGGGTCTCCCTTTATATACGCAACGGTACGGGAAGCACAAGTCCGTACTAGTGCTGTCTAAAGCCAAGAGGCGAACGACAGCTACTAGGTTTTAAGACGCCGGAACATGTCTCTAGCCTAGACATCTAAATGTGTTTCGTTAGATTTCAATGCTGCCTTAGTGTAAATTGAGTAAATTTTAAAGTTTATCTTCAATTGCGTTTCATTTTTCAGGCCCTAACGAATGTGCTGTCTCAAAAATCTCCTAAATGAAAAACTGCATGCCACAGTATGTGATTTCGTTTGATGAAAGCTAGCTACAGAAGAGTTGAGAGCTTTTTCCACAAACAAAATGATCAGAAGAAAATCAGTGATATCTCTAATGCAGCTAATGAAACTAAAAACTTTTCTTTCAAAGTCACTACTTGCTAATAACACCGAAAAGATTTTAATCTGCATTAATCAATCAAAAGCAAAAGAGATTTTTTTTATTTTCAATGTTTGATAGTTAGATGCACTAAACAAACCGAAAACAAATGAGAAGAAATTCGAGAAATGATAATAAGAGAGCAAAAACAAGCAGATTTCACTCAATGGCACAAACAATCAGATCTCAAATCGACCAAAAGTCTCTCAAAACCAAGAAAAGTCCCAAAGACACTAATGAGCCGTGTGATCTAGGCCCAAAATGAAGCAAAGAGAAATTCGAATGAAAACGAAATCAATCACTCAAAAAGCGCAATAAGATGATAGACAACTATCAAACGAATGCAAGGGAGCAATCCCAAAGCCGACTGAATTAATGAAAACCAAAAACTCCCAAGGGAGGCTCGACTCACAAAAGCACCTAGATGCCCTAGGTCTTGAATGCAAAATCGAAAGAAATAGGCAAACAACCAAAGGATGGAGGTTACAATCAGTCAAACTAGACTCCAGTGCACTCAAACAGCCGAAAAAACAAGATCAAAATCACAAGTCAGTCCCAGAAAGCATGAAACACAGCAAACCCTAATAGCTCACAGGATTGGCGCGACTGTGAGCTTGAAATTAGTGCCAGAAAGGCAATGGCGCGGGTGATACACAAGCAACCTGCGCCAATGGGCGCGACTGTCACACTAAAAAGCGCGCCAGCCGAGTTTACTATGGGAAAATGAAAAACAAGCAATCTCAGACACAGACAAGTGATGACAAGGCTAAAACAAAGCCAAACAAACAGAAAAAACCAGTCCAAAGAGCTGACCAAGCAAGCAAGGCCAAGAAATTGACCGAAAAGAGAAGACAATACTCCAAGTTGTTCAGTCCGTAAACCAAACCGGAGATTCACTGAAGCAGCGTTGATCTACTCCGCTAATGCAGAGCAAAAGCGTTTCGCAGGCTATCTGGCTGTACTTCAGGCTTCGTCTATAGCTTACAAATCAAACAACAAGTTGAGTCCCCAGCGGAGTCGCCAAATTGTTGAGGAGGTAAATCCCCTCTGCGGACAGAGGCGATCCCTACTAGCCCAGATCGGGTCTAGCAACAATCAAACACGCTACAGTGCAGGTTTCTAATTGTAAATAAACCGACTTGCGAGGAAGGCTTACCTGGAATCCAACGCTGTCATTTGTAGAAGAGGTGGTGCTCCCGTTCCTTTGCCCTGGCAGGTCACAATCCTCACGATCTCCGTGATCGGACACCTGCACATGCAAGAAACAACACAAACGCAAGCATAAAACCCAGAATATACAACTATATGTCAGTCTAAGAGGACATAACTCATGAACATGATCAAGAACAAGAGTGGAACCATAACCAATAGTCGCTTAATATTAATGAGTCAAAAAGAAGAATACAACCAAAGCTTCGACGCTGAATTCTCCTTTGGCGGGTCGTCAGCAGAACATGTCTCGATAAAGCCTGTCAAGGATGGGACAAGCCTCTCTCTCCGGATATTTGGCAATAGTCTCCTTGCTTGGATTTGGCCTTAAGGGAATCAAGAAGGCTCTTGCAGCATAAGGATGTGAAAGCTCTTGGGAACTTGGAGATTAGCTTGCCATGGAGAAGAGCAAGCTTTTATAGAAGGAGGAAGGGGAGTTGGGATCCCTATAATTATGGGATTTGCCCTATCATCAAGGAAGCTTCCATGAGAGGTGGCAAACCACTTCCTCTCTATGGAAATCCGTAGCCAAACCTCCCAACTCAAGATAGATATCAGTCCAGGAATTTGTTAGGACGAAACTTCCACCATTTATTTTTAAAAAACACCTCTTAATATGGTTGGCGCGGGTGCGGCTCTATGACAGAGCGCCAATTGGCGCGCCCTCTTTGGAGGATTTTCCCCCTTGGCGTGAGGGCTGAACTGTGGAACCGCGCCAATGGAAAAAGAGCTATTTTTAGGTTTTTTTGCAGGGAGATGTCTTCAGGGCAATGAAAGCTCATCTTCAGAGGGATGCAATGAAAGTATTTTCAAGTCTTGTCTCTGCTCACAGGTCACGGAATGAGCCCTCCAATGTGCGGGATGGGGAATGGTAGGGATGGTGACAAATTGCTGTGTAACATACACTTTTCATCATTTGCTTTGAATGTTTCTCTAGTGCTCCCGAGGTCCATGTTGTTATGTTTATTGGTTGTTTCTGTGGAAAATTTTTCCTGAGGTTCTGCAAGGTAAATCCAAATGAAAAAAATACTATTTTACATATTGATATTTGTTCAAGACATTCTTGTGTGTTACTTGAATTTCATAAATCTAGATTTCTATTTCATTATCTATATCAATATATAAGAACAGGCCCATGGATTTTTCATATTTCTCAAACTGTGGAGTTGTTCCTTTCCTGTTGCATGTTCTTTTATATTGTTATGTTGTGATTCAAATTTATAGTTGTGATTTCCAGTTATTCTCCTACGTAGTACATGCTTTGTTATATTATATCAAAATTTATTCTTATTGTCTTTTTATTATGTATATTGAACATATTATTTCTAGAAACTTTTGATCTTCCTATATTTTCTATTCCTTTGGTGTATATTTTCACCTTTAGGGGCAATTGATAGTTTAAAGTCTAATTATTTAAACGGTGCTAGCTCAATGGAAGAGAACCTTCTTTACAAGCAAGCGGTTGGTGGTTTGATTCCATCATGCCTTGATATTCGAAGGGAGCGACGACGATCATTGTTTGGTGACGTATGCTCTTTTAACCATCACCAATGAGCTTATGGTGACATTTTTCGACCCTCGCCAAAATATGAAATGGTGATGGTCAACGAACGCCACCATAAATATGCATCAATAATGACGACCATTAAAGGTCCGTAACCATAAATATTTGTTGTTGATATGAAATGGTGAGGGTCACTGTTTGTCATTATAGTCATTATTCGTGATGGACCTTGATGTCACCAATGAGTTTATGGTGATAGTCAATGAACGTCGCCATATATATGCACCAATAGTGACGTCAATGAAAGGTCCATCACCAAAAATCATTGTTGTTCTTATGAAATGGTGATGGTCACTATCCGTCATTATAATCAATATTTGTGACAGACCTTGAATGTCACCACAACACATACTTTTGGCGATGCCACCTTTGGTGACGTTCAATTTTTTGGTGATGGAGGCTATTGTCCGTCACCATTGCTCATATGAAATAGTGACAGTCACTATCCGTCACTATAAATCATTATTGGTGATGGACCTTGAATGTCACCACAACACCTATACTTTCGGTGATGCCACCTCTGGTGACATTCAATTTTTAGTGACGAAGGTTGTTTTGACCCTCACTAATGAGCTTATGGTGACCATTTTCGCCCCTCACCAATGTCCTTTTTTCCTGTAGCGAGCGGTCTCCTCTTTCTAGATTTTTTTATGCATGTCCCCAATGAGGTCAAGATATAAGGAGTTAGGGCTCAATTTGGTTGAACCTTTGCAAGATCATCCTTGCAAAACCCGACGGCCACCCATGGGGGAGAAAGAAAGATGAGGGAGCAGGAGATCCTATCAAACTATTGCTCAAGGAGGCCCTCGAGAAAAAAAGGAACACAATGATGAATAATTTTACCTTAATCCTTCAATGACTAACAACCTCTAGCACATTAGCATCCATCAAGCACTCTAGAGGCACCACCCTTTCAAGGTACAACTCAACTTTGACATTCTTGTATTTGAAGGCCAGATAGATGCAGACGATGTAGATAGATGGTTGAATTTGCTAGAAGGTTATTTCTGGGTCCATGATTTCTACGACCAAGAAAATATTATTTTTTCACTCCTCAAAGTCGCCCCCCATGTCAAAGACTGGTGGGAAACCTACTGTGAGAGAAAGGACAAGAGCGAACCCTCTCTGTTCTCGACCGCACCCACTTGGAATTCATTCTTAGACAACATCAAAGAAAATATTACCCTGTGGGGAGCTACGAGGACAAGTACATCCAATGGACCACGCTACGGAAACAAAGGGATCAAGATGTGCATGAGGTGACGAATTTGTTCCATACCCTGCGCACAAAGTTGGGTATTAAATATTCAGAGAAACATTTGGTGCTCAAGTACCGTATTTTTTTGCACATATACATTCAGGATGAAATGGAGTTCCTCAACATTACCTCGCTTGTCTCAACATGTCAATATGCCTCCAATATCGAGCAGAAATTTTAGCAGAAGCGAGACTAAATTTAAGTAGAAGCAAGAATTTTGATCCGCCAATGCAAAGCCAGGGAAAGGTGCCTGTGAGCCACAAAAAAAGGGGCAAAGCCAAAGTGGGGTGAATCATAACAACACCACAAAGCCAAAGAAGGACACGGGGAAGTGGTGTCAATTTCATAACAACTCCACTCACAACACAAGCAAGTGTCGGGACAAACAGTCGATGGTGGCTGAACTGAAGGCATCTAAATCAGATGCATGTTTTGATTCTGAGTTAGAACTAAGCAAGGGGAATGAAAAAAAGAAGTCGATCATTGATGTGGAACCCAGTGCCATCGTTTCCACCACCAAGCTCTAAAGGGAGGAGCTCAAGGATCTAGAGGAGGGGGAGTGCCTCTTCCATTCCCAGATGTGGGTGAACGGTTCTCTATTGCAATTCCTTGTCAATAGCGGAAGCCAAAAGAGCCTCATTTCAGTAGAGGTCATGAAGTGGCTTGACCTACCAACCAAAGTACACCCATATTCGTATACTATTGGGTGGCTTCACCAAGGAAGAGATATCCGCATCCGCCAACATTTCCACCTTCTGTACAACATCAAGCCCTTCACGGATGAGGTATTGTGTGATGTTTATGCTCTTGACGTGTCTAATGTATTATTAGGCCAACCATACTTGTGGAAGTGACATGATGTGTATGATACTAGTCCTAGTTCTACTATTATTATTTTGGGAAATAATTTATACAGGATACCCGAGGTAGTAACACCTTCCTCCATCTCTTTGAGTATTGAAAAGAAATGAAGATTTATTTCTCAAACCAGGAAATTTCCAAATAGGGCTCCCCTATGTGGCAACAACATATGGAAAAAGATGTGGAGGAATACAAGGAAATTTTCTCTTCACCCACAAAGGTTCCTCTACACTGTGAGTTCAAGCACTCCATTGATCTAACCCAGGTGTACCAATGCTTGATGTTGTCATACCTCATGTGACCACACAGACATAATCCACACATGTACTATCTGAGGTTAATAAACCAACCAAATTTATTGAACGAATCCAACATATCCTCCAATAGGTCCACGACATATCGGAGAAATCCAATACCAAGTACAAGCAATGACATGATTAATATCAGGTACCACACAAGTTCTAAGTGGGTGACAAAGTTTGGCTACATTTGCAAAAGGAGCATCTTGTTTTGCCCCACCACAAGCTTCGTCTGTTCTAATATGGGCCATATACCATCACCAAGGCAATAGGGGATAATACCTTCAAGCTCAATATTCCACCATTCCTTGGTTTGCACCCAGTGTTCAATGTGGATTGCCTTTGGACCTACTTTCCACCTCTACTAGACACATTTGACATGGCAGAACAAATCACACCAACAGAGTTAAACCCAGACTGCATGGAACAAGCCAAAAATGATCATATCAAGGGCACACATATCAAGAAAACTCACCAACAAAGGATCCAGCTATAGCAAGTTGTCAAAGAAGGCCAACTCCATCACTAGGGAAAGTGGTTCACGAAGGACCAAGTTCAACATAAATTTTCCCCACCACATGGAGGCTCTCCATGCAATGGGGACCATTGCTTCCTAACAGGGGAGGAATTATCTAGATGGATATTGGTGGCCACCTGCCTATTCCACCTAGTTAGTTTCATAAGTTTTATTATTTATTATTTTTATCATTTTTTCAGGTCTTGAACTTCCGGAGCTATTTTGAGACCCAAAATGACGTTTTTTGGCGACGATTCCTTCGAAAATTTCATGAAGCCGTGAAGGAAGTTGTATTCATAGGAGATATATTTCCAATGAGGTATCATATGCGTTAAACAGAGATAATATGACCAAGTTACAACCCCGAGAATTTGGCTACCCAACTAACCCCAACGAAGCCCATAAACTCTTGGTGTTACATCTCCTTTGGTTAGGGTTTTGGTTGTTTAGGGTTTTATCTTTTTGTTCAATAATAAAAAGGCCCTTGAGCCTCATTGTAACACAATTAAGGGGCCTACAACTGCCACATCTCTTCTCAGATATAAACTACCAGGGCCCTAGCTATTTTATTTTCCATTCTATATGTACGCATTTTTTGGCATTTATATTAATGAAATAAAGTTTTATTTCTACTTCATCTCTGCGTTTCTGTGTATTTCTGTGCTTCATTGTGTTCTTGCATAAATCTGGATCAAGGCATTGGACCACATAAATCATAATGAATGAGTTCAATTTTTGTATGTGCTATGGAATAAGAACCATGAAAAATTTATTTTTTGTGCTTTCCTAAGATACAAGCATCACATTGCTTAAGTTTCCTAGGAATTGTGGGAAAACCAGTAAAACCATTTTTCTTCAAAAAAGAGAGGTTTTCATATGTTGAAGCGAGGTCCCTTAGGACCACAATTTTGATAAAAATATAGTAATTTTGTAATTTTGAGTCGTGCGTGCTAATAAATGCATAGTTCAAGGGGCTTTGGGGCGATTCAAAGCCCCTTCATGAGTTGTAATGGGAAAAAGGGTAGATCCAGGAGTCTCAAACCATGGTTTTCGGACCTTTTATGAGTGTAGGCTAAAGATATAAATAAAGTATAGATCGAGTCGGATAGAACATTTCTAAGTAAGTTTTGAAAAAATTCATGAATTATAGATCTCTAAGATAATTAAGTTTTTTCTGTCTAGGTATAGAAGGCTCCTACTAGCTATGTGTGGGTAGAACTTAGTCCTGCTGTGTGCGGACCTCGCTGGCTATGTGCATGGGTAGAACTGAATTATTCTAAGGATGTTACAAACTGTGGATAAATAAAGAAATTTTTTGGATAATTCTGAGTATCAAATGCATCTGTGTTTTGATTTATGATATGCTGTTGTGAATTATTTCCATTTACTACATCCAGTATATTATCTGTGTTTAGATCAGGTGCGGACCCGTTTACTGTTATATATGAATTTCAATTGCGTGGATCAATTACTGTAAGGGCTGAATATTGTATCATTAAGATAGTTAAAGCGATTACAGATCTATTTTTTGCATGCACGCACTAAAACAACCTGTGATAATTGAATTAGGGTTTTTGGTTAGGGTTTCTATTGCAAAGGCCAGTCTGTTATTATTATAGATCTGAAGAAGCCCACACCAATTAATTCTCTCTTAGGGTGTGGAAACCTAGTTCCAGCAACCCCCGATATTGCTTCGGGTGATACTTTTTCCTGCGCAAGTAGGTCACTACCGAAAGGGCCAGTAGTAAGAGGGTTTTATTGGTTACGCGTACCTTTGAACCTGGGCTAGGACCCTTCAATCCAAAAAATGGTTCCGATGCTGGCACCGGGATCATTTGTAGAGAGATTGGGTGATGTGGCGACCATCAAAGCCTAAGTTAGAAAACTGGTTTGAGAAGAAAATTCAAGAATTTTCTATTAAGGAAAACAAAAGTAAGAAGTTGTCTATTGAAGATTAGAAACAGAAGTATATTTTCATAGAGGTTTGTGAGATTTTCTTTGTGACCTTTACACAAGAATTGCAGGAGTGGTTATCGATATTAGCTAAGTTCCAAACCTGTTGGATGGACGATAAGGTCACTCAGTGGACACCTAAGTTGATCCAACAGTTAGAACATACTCATAATACCATCACCTGTACTGTAGATCATTGGGTTGACAACATTTTGGGTGGGTTTGTAACAGAGTTTGAAGTAGATTAGTTTGTGTCATATTTTGAAGTTGAAAGGAGAATCTTGAAAGGAATGAGAGGTAAATTCATACACTCTCTGCCTTTTCTGATTAAGATGCTATTGTGTGAAAATGGTGTTTTGTGCAGTCAAACTGAGTGAATGACCCCAAAAAAGATAGAAGCACTACGCAAAACGGGAAGTACTTTTGGATTGATCATAGAGGAGAGAGATCTATTTACAGTCCTCTGGGAAACTCACCTGATAGTGACATAGAGAGCGGTGAGGCTATGCGCACCAGAGGTAGCCCTCCTGGTACTCTGTAGTTGAACTTGCGCAAGGGTAAGACATCTCCAACCCCACCACCACCACCACCACCACCAAGAGGAGATATGGATGCATAGATGAAGCTACCCACCTTCAAGGGTGTGGGAGATGAGGACATGGATAGATTTTTATTTGTTGCAAATTCAGTATGGACTGCAGAAAATGCTAACACTAATGCTATCAAGAGAGTGCAACTACCTATGGGGTTTGAAGGTCATGCACTGGACTCATTTATGAGATACCTGTCTCGACATGCTAATACTACTGTTGATGAGATCAAGGATGCTTTGAAGTAGCAGTTCAGAAAACCAAATTCCTACTCACAGTGTGTAACTGAGTTGAAAGATATCAAACAAGAGCCAAATGAATCTTTTTTGGAGGCGGATCAGTGGCTGAAGCGCACTATCAGTGAGGGAGGATTTATCTATAATGATAAGTAGCATAAGTCTTATGAATTAGCAGAAGATTGACTCTGAGGCCGAAGCTCTTGAATTTTCCATGAAATTGGAAGTCGTGCCCAGAGCTGATGACCAATTTCGAACTCTGCAAATCCAAAATCAGTTGGAGGCAATGGACTTGGATATTTAGAACTTGCGTAGAGACAGGGGAAAGGAAGTTGGTGTAGACGTATGGTGTATATGTTGTAAGGGTTCCAAACACAAAAAATATTGGTGTACCTTATTTAAATATTAAATGCAGGCACAATGACCAAATCCATCCAAATCCATTATGCCCCAGGGATGCTGCAGGATCGAGTGGTACCACTACGTTGTGGTGCGCTGACTATAAGGTAGCTAGATGGCATGACATCAACCATTTCCATCGATTAGGAAGTTATGTGATAGAAATGAAGTAGAAATGGTGAAGATTTTTCTCTTCAGTTGGCCACGATGAGCACTACTATCGCACACTCGAGCTAATGATGGACAATGCTAACCTCTAGAGGGTGCAAGTCAATCCATATTCACCAGAACATCCCTTTGGGCATGGAGGATATCAAACAAGAGGAAGGGGAGGAGGGAGAGGTGGAGGCCTAGGTCGTGGAAGAGGAAAATTAATTTTCTATAACTATGGATATGCTGGACACTATGCGTGTGATTTTCTGAACCCTGCACGACAATATTGTAGGTATTACAAACAATTTGATTATGTTATTGAAGATGTCCTATTTTGATTGCTAGAATGTAGGAAAAGAAACATCATACACCTATGCAGAACATAAAAATGGTTAAAGCTCAACCACGAGAGGATGGCCCAAGTGTAAACATAATTACACGTAGTGGTGCTACCACTGGAGGAGACGAGGGAAAGAAGGCTGATGTAGAGCCATCGATCAGGAAGGCCTCAGAAAAGAAGGAAGGACTCAACCTACAGAAGGAAAAGGGAATTTTTGTAGAAGCCGGGAATGATTTTGTTGTTTCACGTGCGTCCACATCCACGTCAATCATGCAAGAGAAGATCGATGATGAAGTCAAACCTTTCCTGCAAGCCTGCTTTAAGTTATTGCGTAACCATACAACAATGGAAAATATTCAGGCTCTAATTGATAGCTGTGTGGAAAAGGAGTTGCCTCAAATTGAAAGTAAGGTTGTGAAAAATATTTATAAGAACAAGAAGAGAATTGGCCAGGAGATGCACATGACTGTGCAAATTGGAGAGTATGAGATGGATCAGGTCATCTTGGACATAGGATCCGATGAAAATGTTCTACCTAAGCAGACCTAGAAAAATATGGGTGAACCAAAGCTGGAATGGTCCACCATTCAGCTGTGAATGGCTAATCAACAGAAGATCATTCCACTTGGAAGACTTCCATAGGTTCTGGTACACATTGTTGGAGTAAAGGTATGCACAGATTTTTAAGTAATACAAATTGTGGATGATGCAGACCCTTACCCTGCATTGCTAGGGATGGATCAGGCCATCGATATGGGAGGTATCATCAATTTGAAGTGCAGAAGTATGATATTTGAAAACAATGGTACTTGGGTTATAGTACCTCTGGATCTGGTGGAAGGAGAAGGATATACAGAGCCAGTGTGTGAAGGATATTATGCCAACCATATCTACAAACTGACTATGTAGAATGAGGATTTGATCAATGCTACAGCTGATAGGATGATGAATTGGGATAGCTCATATTTGTTGGGTATGTGTTATATTCTTTCCACGACTAAGCACGCGTTATCACCCCCCCTTTGCGCTGGGCGCAACGGGGGGGTCACAGGGGGGGCGGTAGCCCCCCCTGTCGGGGTCCGGGGCAGTGCCCCTGCGAAAATTTTTGCTCCTTAATTTCCAGTGGGTAGTCCGCGTCCATGGTTTTGTGCATGGTTTTGCACATGGTATTGGGGTACGATGGTTTTTCGGCCCCTGGTATTTTTTTAGATCCAGTCAAGGGAACTATGGTTATGTTCTAATCCAGGGTTTATGGATTGGGGTTTATGTATGCTTCGGCATGTATATATATGTGTTGTAACACTAAAAGGAATATAATGAAAAATCAATCTGGTCGTCCCGATTTGGGATCCAGGGGAAAATATCTATGTTTATCTGTTTTATGTTTTATGCTCTTGCTATTGTTTACTTTCTGTTATAAGATTCATGTGTAGATAATTTCTGTTTAGGGTTAAAACCTACAATGTTTCTCATATTCAGATGGGGAAACGGAGAACTGACAGAATCATCTGCATGATTGTTTTGCACTGCACAGCCTCAAGATCACTAAAAATTTCCAATTCGTATTCTCAGAGGTAAGAGAATTACCCTATTTTGAAGGTTCTGATAATGTTGTATTATTTTTGGAAAATTTGGAAAAGGTTGTCCCAGAAGAGTGGAGGTTTTGTGCACTTGATCTTTCCATGCATGCAACTCTAGTGCATTGGTGGGATACGCACAAAGGGAGCTTTAAGGACCAGGAGAAATGAAGAAGGATGATGAGGTTGCACTTTGAGAAACCCGCTACTGCACAAAATGAGCTTTTATATGGCCAAGGTGATCCTCGTAAACACCTGGGCATGTGGATGGAGGTTTGGAATGAGAATACCAAGACCGAATTGGTCCACATGTTTATCCATTTGTTGGAAACAATATGTACTACATGGTATTTTGAAATAGAGTGATGTCGAGGGACTCCCCATTGGATTACAATCAATGACAGTTTTCTGTGAACTCTTGGCTTGGCTGGGGGATCAGAGGGATTGGATGAAGCCCTGCAAGATATATAAGCACTTATCTTTGATGATTCCGGGTGTAAGATATAATGTGTTGTGCCAACATGGGACGCACAAATGCAAGATATTTCTAACTGCAAGAACCTATCAGTAGAAGATAATGAAGAATATCCAAGAAATATCAACATCCCAGAGTCTAAGGGGGAGTGCACATTTGCAGGGCCCTTATTGGGAATGGTGGATGTAACTAAGCCTCTGAGGTTAAATCAAGTCAACATTGGGACAAAGGATCAACCGAAATTGGCCAAAATAAGAGATTACTAGGATGATGACGTAGCGGAAAATATTGTGGAGCTATTGACAAAGTATCACAACCTGTTTCCCACGAATTTCTCTAAGCTCAAAGGAATTTAGAAGATTTGGGATTTATGAATATCACTTTGAAACCAGATGTGCGCCTTGTCAAGCAATGACCATACCGATTAAATCCCAAGTATAAGAAGAAAGTGAAAGAGGAATTAGAGAAGATGGTTGTTGCAGGAATAATTGAGCATGTGGAACACTCTAATTGGGTGAGCCCAATGGTTGTTCAAGAAAAGAATATGAAAGGAGAAATAAGGATTTGTGTGGATCTAGGAAAGCTAAAAGATGCATGTGTATGTGACCCCTTCCTTACTCCATTTTCAGATGAGATCTTGGATAATGTGGGGGGACAAGAGGCTTACTCTTTCATTGATGGATTTTCAGGGTATCATTAGATCAGGATTGCACCAAAACACTGAAGCAAAACCACTTTTGAAATGGAATGGGGTTCCTTCCAATATATAGTTATGCCTTTCAGGTTGAAGAATGCACCTACTATCTTCTCGCACGTAGTAGTAGCTGTTTTGAAATAATTCATGCGCAAGCTTTTGGAGGTGTATTTTGATTATTGGACTGTGTTTTAATGGTAAAGAAGAATGTGTCCAACCTACACATGATGCTTAACAATTGTAGGAAGAATCATATTTCTCTTAAATTGAAGAAATGCATATTATGTGTTCCTTTTGGAATCTTGTTGGGCCATATTGTTTGTCAGAAAGGGTTGATGGTAGATCCAACTAAGATTGAAGTTATTATCAACCTAGAAGTCCCTACCAATGAAAAATAGTTGCGCTCAATTTTGGGACACACTGGATATTATAGAAAATTCATTCAGGGCTATGCTATGATCACTGCACCTATGTAGAAATTGTTGAAGAAGGATGTGTCGTTTTTTTGGGATGATGTTTGTCAAAATATATTTGAGTTCCTGAAGGAAAAGATGGTTACTGCACCTATTCTAATATTCCCAGACTGGTCCAAGGTCTTCCATGTACATGTTGATGCATCCGGCATTTCACTTGGAGCTGTTTTAGCGTATCCAGGAGAAGGAGACATTGACAACCCCATTGCCTTTGCCAGTAGGAAGCTATCCAGTTAAGAGCACAACTACTCAACCATAGAGAGGGAAGGATTGGACACGATCTATGATGTATAGAAATATAGGCACTATCTGCTAGGAGGGCACTTCAAGATGTTCACTGGCCACTCTTCTTCGAAATACCTATTCAATAAACTTGTGTTGGGGGGGATATTTGTAGAGGACTGTTGTTATTTCAGGAATATGATTTTGAAATCATTGTGAAGCCTGGTAGATTGAATTCTAGACCTGATCATCTATCACGGATTGAAAATGGAGAGGAACCAACTAGTCTACAGGAGGGAATACCTGATGCAAATCTCTTTGCTATTAAGGTGGTTGATGAACACTTTGTTGATCTTTTCACTTTCTGACCACTGTAAGTGCACTTGCTGAATATTCGGTGCAACAAAAGAAGGAGATGGTTTCGCGCGCAACTGATTTTACACTGATTGCTTGTCAATTGTACAAGTTGGGAGAGGATGAAGTGCTAATAAGATATGTGTTGGAACATGAAATATAATAAATCTTGGCTAAGGCTCATGGAGGAGTGGCAAGAGGCCACTATGCAGGGAAAGCTACTACGTAGAAGGTGTTGCGGGCTGGCTTATGGTGGCCCATACTGCACAGCGATGCACATGAATATTTTCGAGCTTGTGATGCATACTAGAGAAGGGGGAAGCCACCGTGTAGAGATGAAGTTCCCCTGCAACCACAGATGCCCCTGCAGGATTTTGATAAATGGGCTATAGATTTTGTTGGACCTCTCAATCCTCCGGGGAAGAAAACTAGTGCGCACTACATAATCATTGCCATGGATTATGTAACCAGATGGGAAAAATCTAATCCAGTCAAGGACTATACTGCAGATACTACTGCACATTTGATTTTTTAAAATATCCTGACTAGGTTTCAGTGCCCAAAGATATTGATGAGGGATAGGGGTACGCACTGTGTTAATGAAACCATTGAAGCCCCGAAAAAGGTGTTGATATTTTGTGTATTTGCGGTAGCATGAGTTGTGCTCTAGGTTCCAAATTTTGAGGAAGAACTAGAGTTCACCGGATCTACAAGACCTAGAAATGGATTTGGAAAATTTCATCTGGTTTAGGAGATATTAAATTAATTAATTATTTTAAGTGTATTTCCTATGTTAAAACTTAGGGAAATTAAATAATTAAAGTTAATTTAATTAAACATGTGATGAAATTGTCTTAAGTCACACGGATTTGTTGATCAACGATTTTCATTGATGTCAACCCAATCAGCACCAGGGGCTACCCAAATATTGCATGGGAATTTTCACTTACCAAATTACTATATTTTGGGTCAAGCATTCTTTTGATGGTTTCTACTTTTCGAGATGTTTCCATTGATATATGGCACGCCACGTAATTATTCACGGTTTGAGAGATATTCATGTTTGAAGTTTGTAACCATAGTTAGTAGGCTAAAACCCCATGGGGTTGTGGCATGGGTCATTGAAAATTAAATAATTAATAATTTTTAAGCTCCTAAAATCCCTCCCACATTCACTTGTTGAAGCCACTCTCAACCTAAGCATTTATATAAATTGTGATCCTCATATCCTCCTTATGTAGGGATTTCACTACCTGAAACAGGTCATCATGGAATTTGTGCTCTAACATTTTTTCTACGGAGGTTAAGAAGATAAAAATTTTACGAGGAAAATTTGAAATCGTGAGGAAGCTTCTGTAAAAATTTAAGATCAGGGTGCACAATATTTTCAGATATCTAATCTGTGGAAGTCGGCGTTTTTGCAGGCTCCTGAACTTCATCTCAAAGAAATGACCTTGGGAAAATCGTCATAACTCTCTCTCTGTGTATCAGATTGGAATTCTGTAAAAAGTGATAGATACTGCATGGAATTTACTTTTCATTGTATCAATTTTAGATCTGAATGAAGAAACAGTGACATGTGGCACGCCGTACAATTTCACTCTACTGAAATAGTCCATAATTAGGTCATTATGAGAGATTGGGCATAACTCTCCCATGAAGAATAAAAATTAGATCAGACCTATGGTATTGGAAAGAAGACTCAGAGTACTACTATAGAACTGAAAATCACATATTGGGGAGTTGAAATAATAGAGATACACCAGATTCAATATCAATATCCTAGAAGGCAAGAAAAAACTAGATCATGTGTTTTCAAGGGCTACAAAGGACCAGACTTTCTAGGGCAGCAAAGCAAAGAAAGGTGCAATAGAGGGTAGCATGACAAGAACAGTAATAAATTTGCAGAACAACAACAAGAAGTTTAGCACATGAATTCTTCAAGTGGCCAGCACTGCATACAATCATTGTAAAGGTATCATTGTACTAAGTCATTGTAAATGCATCATTGTAAAAATTGTACAAGTTTCTATTTGCCAAGAGTTGAAGAGCCAGTGTTGGGAGGTATAGGATCATCATTAGGTGGTTGTATCATAGTTCAGGTTATGTTTTAGTGTGTCGTCTTCTTCTACATCATTCTATATCATTGAAAAGTGGACCATTTTCCTTGGTACGGGAGTCCATTCTTGTTTTATTCTTCTATAGGGTGGTAGGGTGGTGCTAGGGTGAGTTGTAGCTCATTGTGTGTTGGGACATCTGTTCAATTGACTACTGAAGAATATCGAGCGTTGGAGAGTCCATCCAATGGGAGCTAGAGAATAATTCTTTTGTAGATTCTAGGAAGTTGGAGGTTTATTTTCAATTGGAGTTGAATATTAAAGAGTTATTAGAAAAGAATTCAGGTGGTTTTTGTCCTTGAGAGGGTTTCCACCTTAAAAACTTTGTGCATTTGTGTTCCTTTTGTTTACTGTTATCATTGTACAAACATTGATAATTATTGAAGATTAATTAAAGCTCTAATTGAAAGGAATACTGATTCACCCCCACTCTCTGTATTTCCAACAATTTGTATCAGAGATTGGTTCCTTCAATAACAGTTTAACAGCTGGAAGGAGGTCATGGAGCATACCAAGAATGGTGTACCTCTGTTCAATGAAAATAATTATGCACTTTGTAAAGGAAGAATGGAGGTCTATCTCTTGGCGCAAGGTTATGAAGTATGGGACACTACTCAAAATGGATTTACATCAGCCGCAGATGAAAAAGGTAAGAATAATTTGTTAAATGATGCAAAAGAAAAGAATATTATTATCAATGGAATTATTGAATATTCTTATCATAAGGTGTTTGGTTGTAAAACCGCCAAAAATGTATGGGACAGGCTTGAGAATATATATGAAGGTGACTCAAATGTCAAAGAAGAAAAACTTCAAATCTATAGAGAAAAATTTGAGAAACTCAGAATGAAAGAATATGGCAACATTGCTGCATACTTCCAATACGTTGATGAAATAACCAATACTCTGGAAGGATTGGGAGAGACAATTGATGAGAATACTATTATATGAAAGATTCTTAGAATGTTACTAGGGAGATTCAACCCAAATTTATCGGTCTTAGAATACAGTGCAAATCTGGACAAACTCAACAAAGAGGAATTACATGGAGTTCTCATAGAATATGAAATGAGACTCGATGAAGAAGATGGTAATTCGCATCTAGAAACTATGTTCATTGCATCTAAGAAATCCAAAAAGGACAAACAACCTTCAATTTAAAAGACATGTGCTTGCAAGTGTGAAGAAAATGGAGATGATGAAGAAGGTCTTTCAGATGAAGAATATTCTTACTTTACGAGAAACTAAAAATTGGTAAGGGAAAATTAAAAGGTAATCTTCCATTGATATGTTTCAGCTGTGGTGAAATTGGCCATGTCGCTAAAAAATGTTTGAACAGAAGCGATGGAAACTCAAAAGGAAAGAAAGGATTTAAGAAATTCAACAAACAAGAAAAAAAGAAAGGATCCAAATGGAACTTTCTCTCTAAAGAAGATAGCTCATCATCTGATGAAGACAATGATAGTGAGGAAGAAGCCAATGAGAGATTATTGTTTATGGCCAAGCATAATAAACAAGAGGTATCAAACAACGAAGAAGAATGGTTGACCATAGAAGAATTTTCTAAGGAGGCAATTGGGCTTATAAAAGAGCTCAAGGATAAGAAGATCTTTTCCAATAATCTTGAAGAACAAGTTCAAGGTCTCAAAATTGAAGTTGAAGAACAAAAATGTATTGAAGAGTCACTTCAAAATAAGATGGAAGAAAGCAACCAAGAAAGGGAAGCATTAGAAGCCGAAGTAGTCTCGCTGCATAAGGAAGTGAAGAATGGAAAAACTGTCCAAAACTATGCCAACAACTCAAGGGAATTGGAAGAACTCATCAAGAATTAACGATATTACAATGACAGAACTGGCATCAGTTATAATGAAGAAGAAGTAGTACCTTCTACAATAAAATACAATGAACCTATGATATCTGACATGCATGTAGACTTCATTGGACAAGATTCGCAAGAACATCCTTGGAAGATGATTCCTTTATGAATATTTCCATCCAGGTACCAACATAATTTTCATGGCTATTGTTATTCATGTGGAAAATTTGGTCATAAAGTTGTAGAATGTCACAAGTACCATAGAAACCAATAAAACTCTAGGAGATCCTTCAAATATGAACCTACAGGACTAAAAAAAACATCAATATATTTGAACATTTAAGAAATAATATGGAATGTTACAAAAATCAGAACTTTGGACACATAGCCAGAGACTGCAGACTTGAAAATCCTCTAGAAGAATCTTCGAAGCCACAGAATGAACGAACATGGAAGAAGAAGAAGAATCATAATTGTGCTCTCGATCTCAAGGCTCAAAACAACAAATATGTGTGGTATGTTGATAACAGTTGCTCAATGCATATGATTGTATATAGAAGGAAATTTGTATCTCTGAAAGAGAAGAAGGATGGAACCGTATCATTTGGAAATGATGGATCTTCAAATGTTATAGGATCAAGTACCGTCACTCTCAGAAGCAAATATGTTATAGCCAAGAATGTTCTATTGGTTGAAAACATGAATCAAAATCTACTCAGTGTTCGACAAATGTGTGATCAAGGACACACAATGCTATTCAACTCCACAAAATGTGAAACCAGGAAAGGCATGTATGGTAAAATTGTGGCTACATCAAATCAAGCTCCAAAAGACATATATGTTCTGGATGAAGCAACTAAAGCATTTCTACTAGCTAAAGAAGATTAAAGCTGGTTATGGCACAAACGAATGCGTCACATAAAATTTGACAATCTTGTCAGGATAAGAAAAAAGGAAGTAGTACGAGGAATTCCAAAAATCTCAAAACCTTCCAACACACTATGTGAGGCCTATCAGCAAGGCAAGAAGAAAAAATTCCAATTTAAAACAAAAGAACACTTTTCATCACATCCATTGGAATTGATACATACTGATCTATGTGGTCCTGTGAGAAGAAAAGTCTTAGATGGAGAATTATATTTCATGCTAATGATAGATGAATATAATAGGATGACAACCGTCAGTTTCCTAAAGAAAAAATCTGAAGCATTTGAGTGCTTTAATATCTGGTACAAGGAGTTGTTAGAAAATGAAACTAATTTGAAAATAAAGTGTCTAAGATCAGATAATGGCGGAGAATTCACTTCCAAATTATTTTAGCAATACTATAATGAAAATGGAATAAAAAGACAATTTTCAACAATATGAACACCTCAACAAAATAGAGTTGCTGAAAGAAAGAACATAACCATACAGGAAATGGGTAGAACAATGTTGAAGGACACAAAATTGAATGAAAATTTTTGGGTTCTAGCAATTGATACAACAGTCTTCATTATCAACCGAAGTCTTCTCAGAAATAATTGCAAGAAGACCCCATATGAATTATAGAAAGGAAAACAAAATAATGTAAAATATTTCAGAATCTTCAGAAGAAAATGTTATATCAAAAGAGAAGATAAAAATTTGGGTAAGTTTGAATCACGTGTTGATGAAGGTATCTTTGTTGGTTACTCACGTAAAAGAAAGGCCTATAAATGCTATAATATAAGACGAAAATAGATAGTGGAGAGCATAAATGTTACATTTGACGAAGATGGTGTTCTAACGAATAATGATGAAGATCTAGAATCTTTGAAACTTGAGACAGAGGTTGAAAAAGACACAGAAAAAATTCTAGAACAAGAAGCAAATATCAACCAGGAAGAAGTAAATAATGATAATCAAGAAATACCAGAACAAGAACAAGAAGCTCCTCCAAAGACAACAAAATAATGGACTCAAAAGAACCATCCATCAAATCAAATCATTGGTGACATAAATGAAGGTCGACAACTTCGTTCATCACATCAAGCTCACATTTCTTCTCTAGCAACCTTTGAGCCTAGTAGTTTTGAGGAAGCCAGCCAGAATGAACGTTGGGTAGCAGTTATGAATGAGGAATTTGATCAAATCGAGAAGAATAACACCTGGGAATTAGTTCCACGACCAAAAGATAAAAATATCATTGGGAATAAATGGGTGTTCAAGAACAAATTGAATAAATATGGATAGGTTACAAGAAACAAAGCAAGATTGGTTTGCAAAGGCTATGCACAAGTGGAAGGAATTGGTTTCGACGAAAGATTTGCACCAGTTGCCAAAATTGAAGCCATCCGAATGTTTCTCGCATATGAATGTTCAAGAAAATTAAAATTCTACCAAATGGATGTTAAGTTAGCATTTCTAAATGGCGAATTAGAAGAAGAAGTTTACATCGAACAACGTGAAGGTTTTCTACTATCAAAAAAATAAGACTATGTTTCTAGGTTAAAGACGGCTCTATATGGTCTCAAGCAAGCTCCAAGAGCATGGTATGCTCATCTTGATGGATATATATGTCAAAAAGGGTTCAAGAAAGGTAGTGTTGATAGAAATATTTATGTACAAATAGATAAAGATAATTTAACAATCGTTGAGGTATATGTGGATGATATAATATTTTGTAGCAATGATGATCAAGTAAGAAATTTTCTACAAATATTCAAAGTGAGTTCGAGATTTATTTACTTGGTGAGCTGACATACTTCTTAGGGCTTCAAATATCTTAGCAAGAGAAAGGAATATTTATATGTCAATCCAAGTACATCAAGGAAATGGTCAAGAAATTCAAAATGGAAGATTGCAAACCCATCCTTACTTCGATGGTAACATGTTGCAAATTAAGCATAGATGACCCATCTAAGGATGTGGATAAGAGGTTGTACAGATATATGTTTGGTATTCTTATATATGTAACAGCCTCCCAGCCAGATGTTATGCAAGAAGTTGTATAGGTAGCAAGATTCCAAGAAGCACCAAAAGAATCACATATTATTGTTGTTAAAAGAATTCTTCGATATCTAAAGGGCACAAAAGAATATGGCTTGTGGTATCCCAAGGGTAACAATATTATTATTCGAGCCTTTACAGATGCATATTGGGCAGGAAGTGTTGATGATCATAAGAGTACTAGTGGAGTAGAATTCTATCTAGGTGGTTGTCTCGTATCATGGTTGAGCAAAAATAAAACCTCAATCTTGTTATCTACAGCGAAAGCATAATACATTGCAGTGACAACATGTTGTACTCAAGTCCTTTGGATTAAACCAAATTTGCAAGATCTTCAAGTACAATTCAGTGAGCCTAATCCCATATTCTGTGACAACACCAGTGCCATCGACATCTCTAAGAACCATGGAAAATTTTAGGGGCTAGTATTCGCAGGTGGGCTAATTTTCCATGGTTTTTTCCAAAAAAAAGATTCGCCAATTTCCATTTTTTTATAAAAATGATTCGCCCAAATTTTACAATATAAAATTATTTTACGTTAAAAATCACCAAAAATATATAGACAATATATATAATATCATTATAAATTTGAATAAATTTACAAATAGATCAATAAAATTTTTATAGTTTGCATATTAGGGACTCGTGAGATTCGCCAATTTTTTAAACTTCAAGATAATTTTCCATCCTTAAAATTTTCCCTGCTAAGAACCCTATCATGCATTCAAAGAAACACATTCCGATCAAATATCATTTTGTTAGAGAACAAGTCGTTGAAAATAATATCAAACTTTAGTATGTTGGTACAAAAGAACAAATCGCTGATATCTTCGCTAAACCTTTAACTTGAGAATAATTTGAATATCTTCACCAGAAGCTTGGGATTCTCCCAAGTTCTCAATACATTTTCCTTGTTTAGAATATAAAGGGTGAGTGGAAGTGTGTACAGGTCCACAGGATGGTTGTGTGTCAGGGGGAGTTACCCTCTTCCATTGATGTCAAAGGGGGGGAGAATGTTGTAGGAAGAGGTTTCATGATCACAGAGAGAATACTTGTGTTGGCATCAATGCCAAAGGGGGAGATTTTTGATTAGCGGTTGTCATTGATGTCAACCCAAGCAGCACCAGGGGCTACCCCAATATTGCATGGGAATTTTGACCTTCCAAATTACTATGTTCCGGGTCAAGAATTATTTTGATGGTTTCTACTTGTCTAGATGTTTCTGTTGATATATGGCACACCATGTAATTCTTCACGGTTTGAGAGATATTCATGTTTGAAGTTTGTAACCCTAGTTAGTGGGTTAAAACCCCATGAGGTTGTGGCATGGGTCATTAAAAATTCAATAATTAATAATTTTTAAGCTCCTAAAATCCCTCCCACGTTCACTTTTTGAAGCCTCTCTCAACCTAAGCATTTATATAAATTGTGATCCTCATATCCTTCTTATGTAGGGATTTCGCTACCTCAAACAGGTCATCATGGAATTTTCCCTCTAAATTTTCTTCTATGAAGGTCCAGAAGCTAAAAAATTTATGAGGTGAAGCCAAAATCCTAAGGAAGCTCCTATAAAAATTACAGATCAGGGTGCGCAATATTTTCAGAGATATGATTTGTGGAAGTCAGTATTTTTGCAGGCTCTTGAACTTCATCTCAAAGAAGTGACCTTGGGAAAATCGTCATAACTATCTATATGAGTATTGGATTGGAATTATGTAAAAATTGGTAGATATTGCATGGAATGTATTTTTCTCTGTAAAAATTTCAGAGCTGAATGAAGAAACAGTGACACGTGGAACTCCCTACAAGTTTTCTCTAATGAAACAATCCATAATTAGGTCATTGTGAGAGATTGGGCATAAATATCCCTTGAAGAATCCAAATTGGATCAGACCTGTGGCATTGGAAAGAAGACTCAAATTACTACTATAGAACCGAAAATTACATATTGGGGAGATGAAATAGTAGAGATACACCAGATTCAATATTGAGATCCTAGAAGGCAAGAAAAATCTAGATCATGTGTTGTCAAGGGCTGCAAAGGACCAGACTTTCTAGGACAACAAAGCAAAGCAAGGTGCAGCAGAAGGTAGCATGACAAGAGAAACAATCAAGGTGTAGAAAAACAACAAGAAGTTCAACACATGAAGTCTTCAAGTGGGCAGCACTGCATACAATCATTGTAAAGGTATCATTGTACTAAGTCATTGTAAATGCATCATTGTAAAAATTGTACAAGTGTCTATCTACCAAGAGTTGAAGAGGCGGTGTTGGGAGGTCTAGGATCATCATTAGGTGGTTTTTTCATAGTTGGGGTTATGGTATAGTGTGTCTTATTCTTCTACATCATTCTATATCATTGTAAAGTGGACCATTTTCCCTGGTACGAGAGTCCATTCTTGTTTTATTCTTCTATAGGGTGGTAGGGTGGTGCTAGGCTGGTGCATGAAGACACCAACAAGTTCAAGCCTGTGAAAAATTTAGAGTGGTAAGGTGGCAATAGGGTGAGTTGTAGCTCATTGGGTGTTGGGGAATTAGTTCAGTTCACCACTGAAGAATCCTGGGAGTTGGACAGTCCATCCAGTGGGAGCGGGAGAATAATGCTTTTCTAGATTCTAGGAAGTGAGCTTTATTTTCAATTGGAGTTGAATATTAAATAATTCTTAGAAAATAATTCAGGTGATTTTTTTCCTGAAGAGGGTTTCCAACTTAAAATATGTGTGCATTTGTGTTCCTTTTTTTTACTGCTATCATTGTACAAACGTTGATAATAATTGAAGATTAACTAATTCTCTAATTTAAAGGAATACTGGTTCACCCCCCCTCTCAGTATTTTCAATAGGATCAAGATTTCTTTAAATCTTAGCCATTGATTCAAGATCTGATCATGGCCATTGATTTTTCAACAAGAAATGTATAAAGGAAAGGCTTGGGGTCATTTGTAATGACACACAGAGGTAGAGAACTGAAGCTAAGCTGAGAATCTAGGGCGGGTTTGCTAAGAATTATCAGAATTGTTTCAGCTGCAGAGAGGGGAATTTAGAAAAAGGGGATGATCTGATCCCGGGGTCTAGAAGATACAACAGGAAGAGATCAGCTCAAGGAAAATGAAGAGGAAGGAAGCAACAACAGCAACAAGGACATCACAGTCTCTCCAAGGACAATGTGATTTTTTAGCAAGAAATCCTCAGGGGTTATGCAGAGACCCTTCAGGGGTATCATAGTGACTGCATCACCCAGTCTGGGGTAACAAAGTCCCTGCCGAAGTAGTGCTGAGGGTTTGGATGACTTCCCAGGCTGACACAGAGGATTTCAGGTGCTTCAGAGGCTGACGTAGAGTCTTTCATGGGCAACACTAGGGTTTCTAGGCCCTAATCTTGGCTGAGTTTTGTAAATCCCGTTTGAGGGTGTGGATCAGTCATTATTTTGGCCCTATATCAGCCAATGAGCTATAGATATAGTGTAATATTTATCGGGTTTTCTAGATCTGGAACCTAGATTTGTGTATTCAGAAAAATTCTTAATAATAAGACCCTCCAGTAGCCAGAGACCGGTTTTCTCGCTTTGGTTTTTTCCGGGGACAATTTTTCCAGAAATAACTGTGTCACTTTGTCAATGTGTGCATGAACTTGTTCTAGATCTGGATTGGTAGAGATCTATTATGTGTTTTTCTTTGATTTTAACTTGAATTTATTTAGTTAATAACTTATCTAAGTGGGGGAGAATAACCAGATTAACAGTAATAATTTCTGCATAAAGTGTAAGATTCAGAAATTTATACATGGTATCAGAGCAATTGCAGATCTAGGAGGGTCACTCGCAGAAAAGACTAAAGGTTATAGCTGTAAGAAGAAGCTGAAAAAGTAGTAGAAATGCAGATCTCAAGGGAAAACATAGTTTTCAAAGGAAAATTCATGCAGAGGGAAGGGTGACGCTTTCCATCATTGTGTCCTAGCAAGCCCATGCAATTACTGCATAGAGTCAACTTAGAAATAGCACTGGTTTGGTTTGAAGCCAGCCAGTGTGATTCAGATCTGAATCTGTCAGATCTAGAAAAGACTGCAAAAAAGCTGCAAAAATTCGAAAGAGCTGGTGGGGTTAAAATTATGAAGTTTTCATATTTTTATCCTTAGCACAAGTGACAAAGAGCAGGAGGAGATCAACTTCTCCGAGAGTTTCTCACCAAAATAAAATTGTAGTTTTGATCAAAGGATCAAAGAAGAAGTTGAATCATAGTTGATTTGGTAGATTTCCAAGGAGGGAAATCAGTTGTCAAAAGGAGCAGAGGGTTCCTAGTTCGTAAAGTACCCTAGATCCAGATCTCTAGTATAGAGAGGAGGAGCTTCGAAAGAGTTTTTGAGAAAATGGTCAAGAGATGATGAAGCCATGAGTGCTCATGAACCATGGAGGTGGGGTGACATGGACATGTAGAGGAGCTACATGGAAGTAAGGCAAGATCCTTGAGAAACTCATCTCTTTTATCACATGCGAGCTACGACAACCTTAAGATAGTAGTGGGATAAGTAGAGTAGTGGGTGCATAGATCACATATGAGGCAGAAGAAGAGGAAGATCTTAAGGATGGGAGGAGCAGTGGAGAGGAAGAAGTAGCAGCGTAGAAGTAGTAGTAGCACAGAGGCTGATGTGACTTTAGCAGCACAGTGCAGTGCTTCTTACATAGTGCAGAGCTGCAGTAGCGCAAAAGGCTTTAGAGGGATAGCGCAATGCAGCATCAATGTGATATATTTCAGCACAAGGGGCTGATGTGACTTCAGTAGTACAGAGGGAGTCTGATTACGCAGGAAAAGCTATAGCTGTGCATCGTTATTTATATGCCAGCACATATTTGTAGCTTATGGAGCTTTAGTGACGAGGATGCAGCCCATCAGAATTTTTTGTCAAATATTGGGTAGGAGACTCAGTTGTTTCTCTTAACAACTGAAGTTGCAGTGTAGCAAATCAGCAGTGGTAGTGCTATGAGCAACACAGATGCAACATATTGAGACGGATCTGTAGTACAGCGGTTGTAGTGGCAGTGGCAGAGTCATGGGTAGCAGTACATAATGGCAACATCAGTGCAGAGTTGAGTGGCAGGAGGCCAAGCTTCATCACCATAGAACCAGTGCCCAAAATCATGTAATGCATAAGTGTGATGTATTGCTAGAGCACACCCTTGATGGTGAGAGGGAGTGTTGAGATTTTGTGCATTTAGGGTAGCATCAGTTGTGCTCTAGATCCCAAATTTTGAGGAAGGACTAGAGTTCACCTAATCTACATGACCCATAAATGGATTTGGGAAATTTCATCTAGTTTAGGAGATATTAAATTAATTTATTATTTTAAGTGTATTTCCTAAGTTAAAATTTAGGGAACTTAAATAATTAAAGTGAATTTAATTAAACATGTGATGAAATTGCCTTAAGTCACACGGATCAAGATTTCTTTTAATCTTAGCCATTGATTCAAGATCTAATCATGGCTGCTGATTTATAAATGATTAAAGTATAAAGGAAAGGCTTAGGGTCATTTGTAAAGGCACACAGAGGCAAAGCATAGAAGCTAAGCTGAGATTCTAGGGCAAGTTTGCTAAGAATTCTCAGAAGTGTTTCAACTGTAGAGAGGGGAATTTATACCAAGGGGATGATCTAATCCTGGGGTCTAGAATACATAAGAGGTAGAGATCAGCTTAAGGAAAATGCAGAGGAAGGAAGCAGCAGTAGCAACAAGGACAGTGCAGTCTCTCTAAGGACAATGTGATTTTCAGCAGGAAACTCTCAAGGGTTACGCAGGGACCCTTCAGGGGTAGCGTAGTAACTATGTCATCGATTCTGGGGTAACGTAGTCCCTTCTAAAGAAGCACTGAGGGTTTGGAGGACTTCCAAGGCTGACGCAAAGGCTTTCAGGGGCTTAAAAGGCTGACATAGAGCCTTTCATGGGAAGCACTCGGGTTTCTAGGCCCTAATCTTCATTGAGTTCTATAAATCCCATTTGAGTGTGTGGATTAGTCATTATTTTGGCCCTAGATCAGCCAGTGAGCTGTAGACCTAGTGTAATCTCTGTCGGGTTTTCTAGATCTGGAACCCAGATTTGTTTATTTAGAAATATTCTTAATAATAAGACACTCCAGCAGCTAGAGACCGGTTCTCCCGCATTGGGTTTTTACGGGGACTATTTATCCAGAAATAACTGTGTCACTTTGTCAATGTGTACATGATTTTTTTTTAGATCTGGATTGGTAGAGATCTATTATGTGTTTTTTTTATATTTTAAATTGAATTTATTCAGTTAATAACTTATCTAAGTAGGAGGAGGATAACCAGAATAATAGTAATAATTTCTGCATAAAGTGTAAGATTCAGAAAGTTCTACAAAAGGAATTTCAAATACATAATCTGAAGAGTACTCCTTATCACCCTCAGGAAAAAGGTACAGTAGAAGCTTTCAACAAAATCTTGGAGAATGCGCTCAAAAATATCTGTAATGAAAATCAGAATGATTGGGACATGCACATGAATTTTGTGTTATGGGCTTATAGGACCACATGTAAGAAGTTGACTCGGACACACCTTTCAAGATGGTTTATGGGAAAGAAGAAATCATGCCAATGGAATATATTGTCCCAAGTCTATGCATTGCAACATTCACTAATATGGCTAAACCAAACATCAAGGAGGAATGTCTAGCACAATTGGTTGCCTTAGAAGAGGATTGGTTCATTGCTAAATTTCATCAACAAGTACAGAAGGTGCGCGAAAAGGCTTCACATGAAAGACACATTCGACAGAAGGCATTCAAAGAAGGAGAGTTGGTTTTGTTACATGAATGTTAGTTTGTGCGCCATCCAGGAAAGTTTAGGAAGCATTGGATAGGACCATACATTGTGAAAGAGATCACTAACGGAGGTGCGGTACGCTTGGCCACATTGCACGACGAAATTCTTCCTGGGTACATCAACGGAAAGAAAATAAAGCCGTATAGGGATAACCCTATGCATAGAAAATGACTATATGGATGGAGGATGGAAATTGAATTTTCTATGTGCTGCGCAGAGGACCTATGTAGACAAGTGTGACATGAGCACATATGTAGTGCGTAGTAGGAAGAACTGGCCATTGGAATAGTAAATCTGGGTGAAAAATCGATTTTACCGTTGAGTGGAGCGAGTTTTCTGCATCTAATGAGGAGATATTACAGGATTTTTGACCATTTTTATGGGGGTAAGATGCATTTAATGAAGTTTTGACCACTTTTACTTTGGATCTCCTATAAAATGAGGGGCGCGAGTCATATTTTGTTCCTTTTATTTTTGAGTATATTGCGCCTTGAAATTATCTATGAATTGTGCCGTGAATTCATCTCTAAGAACTGTATGTCTGGCCATGAGACCCTCACATCTAACGTAAGAAACCCATAATTCATATTCAAACCAAGGATGACGACCACGAATATTTAAAGCGCGCCATCTGAAGAGCACTCTGTGCCGCTCACGGTGTCCATAGAGCCTGCATTTGATGATGTTCATGAAGTAATACCAAAAGTACAAGAAGTCATTTCCACACTGGCTAAAGGGAAGGGCAAGATGACCAAGGGGTCATCCTCCAAGTCACAAATGTCACCTCGACAATTCATATCCCTGCTCTAAGCGATGAAGGATAGGTCCCCCGCTGGCGACCCGACCAAGAGACCCATGAGCACGACTAAGGAGGCCATGCTCTTTGTCGAGCCCATCTCATGGATCTCGAAATATGTCAAGTCATGTAGACCCTCTATGAAGGTGCGGAATGATTTGGACATAGTGCATGCATACCCGCAGATGCTGTTGATCCCAGAGGAAGTTAATTTGGAGGGGGACATGTTCGGAAAACTCCCCTTGGTTAAATTCGATGACTATGATTTGGTGAATGAGGAGACGTTTCCTAAGCTATCACTCAAGTATTACCTGGAGCATGTACTATATGGTGGCATTGTGGAGGTAGAGCCCATGCCATGGATGTGTGTGCTTAGTAACGCTGGAATTATTAATTTTCTGAGGATTCCCCACTTTGACAGGTATCCCATCATGAACATCTGTGTGCACTAGCTGCTTGCGCTGATCCACGATGAGTGTTTATGGATCAAGAATAGAATCCTAATCGATGTCACATTGATCCACCAGATCACCGGCCTGCCCAAGAGGGGCCCCATCCCATGTCCAGTTTCGGGAAGAGTAACGAGCTGAAAGTAGCTGCCAAAGTTAAGAAGGATTACAAGGTAGGGCGCGACTCTAGGGGGTTCCTAGTACTACAAATTTTCGACGCAGCAATATGTCTTGGAAACCTAGTCTTGGGATGCAAGCTAATGCACAAATGCCGACCTAAGGTGGTCCATGCACACATTATCATGCTATCAGGATAGTGAGAGAAGGGGGGAAGTTATAATTGGTCACAATATTTATGCCAGGAGCTCCTGGGGAATGTGAAAGAGGCATAAGAGGAAGGAAAGAAGTTCAACTATTCTTGGCTAGTTCTGATGATTTCCTTGGTTATGTGGGAGATGCCAGAGGGCGCAGTAATCCCAAAGGTCGAATCTAGTGTGTGTGAAGGGGCGTGCTACACCAATATATGGGATTTTCCACACCCACAGAGAGTAAAGGAGAATAAAATTTTCTGGGTTTTATTTGAAGGTGTGCTAGCAGCAGCTATTCACTCGTGGCCCTGATTGTCCTTGGCTACTTATGAAAAGTATAGAGAAATTGGATACTTCTAGGTGACAATGCACCATGTACATATCTAGTCATGCAAGGATCCAGTTTGGTACAAACTACCATACATGGTCATAGAGGCTGAAATCAACCAGGTCCTTGAAACCTGTCCTGAAGCATGGAATACTGAGCTAGACTCTGCTACACCTATCACAGCCTACACGTTCGACAAAGAGGAAACAAAGGAGAAAGAAGAAGAGAAGGAAGAAGAAAAGGATACAAACAAGGAGGCCGAGAAAGAAAGAGCAAGAGCCTAAAAAAGAAGCCAAGTTGGATCTTGGAGGAACAAATGGTCTCAATGGTACTAGAGCTGAGTTTCCGAGAGGTACTAAACGGGTTGTTGAGACCCCCAAGGATGCGCGCAAGAAGCAAAAGGGATCAAAGGTCGGAGGCACCGAGGATATTACCTTGATGGAGGAGGACCTAGATAATATAGAAAATTTCGTTGTAGCTGCCTCTAAGGATAAGTACAAGGCCGCAGTCGACAATCTACAAACATGATTGCAGGTGTTGGAGCTGAAGACCGACAACATCTAGGCGAGCGTGAATCAAGAAAGGTTGATTCAAGCGAGCGAGCATACTAGAATTATCATCAACATGACGGACAATAGGATCTTCCCATTCCCTAGAGTATTAGTTACACTAGAACAACCCGCATTGCGTGTGTAGGTGCAAACCTGCCCAGAAGTTGGAATTGATTTATCAGTGTTACCCAGTGGTAAGCTACATGCCATCCAAACGATCATCAAAGATGAGCTATAGTGCAGGGAGGCACGCATGCATCATCAGCTTACTAAGTCTGATCATAAAATCGTAGCAAAGAAATAAGAGTCTCTCCAGGCTCAGAAAATGTAGCAGGAAGCTATGGCACAACGCACAGAATTGGAAATTATCATTGATAGACTTTGTGGTGACCTACAAGAGGTTATTATCCCTGCCTCGACTGAACCCTAGGCTAAAATTGAAGGACTAGTAGCATTTTTGAAGGCCTCCAGATCAAAAGTGAAAGCAGTTAACTCGGATCTTAAGTAGCAGATCGTGGAGTTTCAGGCCAAGCTCCAACCAGAAACTCTACCAAATGTGCACACGCAGTGGGCAGCCTTAGTCAAAGAAGCTTCAATGAGTATTGCCACCAAATTTGACAAGGAAACCAAGTTGTTGGAAGCAACTATAGGCATGTTGACATCCATGCAGATGGATCCCCTGGTCAGAAATATTTCATAGGAATTTCATGCCAAGGAGAATGCGTTTGATGATCTTCAAGAGACACTGCCTATGTTTATACCTGCTCAGCGAATGGCCCTGTTGCAGAAAATTCAAATCTTGCGCGATGAGGTTGAGTACCTGTGAAGAAAGAAGAACATTGTGATAGGCCATATGAAGTCGTGGGTCGATGAAGCGATGAAGCTATTACAGGTTCTAGGTGCTGCCATGAAGAACTTGAAGTAGACATATTAGAAAATCAATCTCACCACAGAAGGGCTAACTTCTCAACAATTGGTGGATACAGTGCAGAGTGCAGCTGATCAGAGAGCGGGCGTTCTAGAACCCTTCATTTCTACCATCGAGGAGCTGAACATGAAGATGAAGACCCCAGTACCACTGTGACTTAGGACGAGTCACAAGATTGTGTTGGAGGCCTGTTGGAGTGGGGTCCCTTGGGACCGCAATTTTGTAAAAGTATAGTAATTTTGTAATTTAAGTCGTGCGCACTAAGCAATGCCCAGGTCAAGGGGATTTGGGGCGGGTCAAAGCCCCTCGATGAGTTGTAATGGGAAAAAGCATAGATCTAGGAGTATCAAACAACAGTTTACAGAACTTAGATGGGCGCAGGCTAAAGATATAAATAGAAGTCTAGATCGAGTCAGATAGAACAGTTCTAAGTATGTTTTGAAAAAGTTCATGAATGATAGATCTCGGAGACAAGTTTGTGTTTTCTGTCTGGGTATAGAAGGATCTTGCTAGCTCCGTGCATGAAGACCTTAGTACAACTGTGTGCGGACCTCGATGGCTGTGTGCACAGGTAGAACTGAAGTATTGTAAGGATGTTATGAACTGTGGATGAATAAAGGACTATTTTGGATAATTCTGAGTATCAAATGCATCTGTTTTTTTCTTTCTGATCTATTTCTCTATATCATTTCTGTTTACTGCATCCAGTATATTATCTGTCTTTAGATCGGGTGCAGACTTGTTTACTATTTTATATTAATGTCAATTGCATTGATCGATTGTTGTAAGGGCCGAATATTGTATCGTTAAGATAGTTAAAGTGATTGCAGATCTATTGTCTGTGCGGGCGCACTGAAACAACCTGTGATAATTGACTTAGGGTTTCTGTTGCGAAGTCCACTTCACTATTATTATAGATATGAAGCCACCCACATCAATTAATTCTCTCTCAAGGTGTGGAAACCTAGTTCCAGCACCCCCCATACTTCTTCGGGTGATACTTTGGCCTACGCAAGTAGGTCATTGCCGAAAGGGCCAGTAGCAAGAGGGTTTTTTTGGTTACGTGTAGCTCTAAACGTGGGTTAGGACCCTTCAAGTCAACATCATATTTCAAGTGTCCAAATCTAGCATGTTATAAAGGACTTGTTGGAAATGTACCTTCATCCTAGTGAGAACTGTATGAAAAGTTATTTGCACGAGCATAGGTTCCTTGCATCTTCAAATGTCTTTCTTTTTCTATCCCATCCATGCCAAGTTAGTGATATGATGATTTTATGACATCAAATTTTCCATCAAATATGTGAATGGAGTGTCCTTGTTGGCAGACGTGGACCAAAAAAAGAAATCTTTTCCTTAACTCCCAGAGGTATAAAACATCATGTAGAAGAAATTCTGGAAGACCAGGAAGTTTGAGCTTGATGGTTCCAAGCCCTGATGGCTTGATTTTTGACTTGTCTACAAAGTATACTTCCCCATCAACATTATTAGTGAATTCTTCAAAGAAATATCTTCTGAAATTCATGTGGCAAGTTGATCCTAAATCAAGCAACCAAGAATTTCTCCATGAAGTAAGTGAAGCATTGAATAAGTATTCAGTTACTCCAATGTTGCAATTTGTCACAACATAATGAGCAGATTCGGGTACTTTACCTTTCCATTTTTCAGGTGTTTTACCTTTTCCTTCATTTCTTTCCTACTCAATTCTATCCTAAGGCATCTTACACGTGCAAGTATCATGTCCATCTCTATTGCATTGTATGCAATGAATATCAAATATTTCTCCTTGGAGGTGTTTGCCCCCCTAACTCTAAAATTATTTCTTTTTCTTCCTCTTTGGCCACCTTTACCTCTAGAATAATCGTGTGCCTTATTCTTCTCTTTCTGTTCAAGGAACACAACTTCTTCAAAAGACTAAGGAGTTGTCTTCTTCTTAAAGTCTTTCTTTCTTTCACCAAAATTCTTTTCAAGGGAGTCAAAAGTAATCTCCTTAAGGTTTCCACTCGCTTGAAATGACTCAAGATAATGTGAACAGGTTGGATATAGTTCCTTCACATAAGGTATGGGAGGAATATATATTTCGACACCAATGACTTTTATATCCTGCATAATCGATCTTAATTTTGATCCTAAGGCAAGAGGGTCATCATTTTCAACTCAAGGTTGAACAACTTGATCATCAATTGAAAAACTTTAGGTTCAGAGTGTGAGGCATACAATTCCTTCAACTTATTTAAGTATTCAAAGCCATTTGAAAATGAAGAAATATGTCGAATCACCTCTTTGTTTACGGATGTTGCAATCGAGGCATAGGCCTTGTTTTTCTTGTTTTCCCAAATGGAAAGTTCCTTACTATTAAGTGGGATTTTCAGCTGCATTTTCTCCTTCTCCTTCACAAACCCCTTTCCAACACTCATTAAAAATCAAAGTGTGTTTTATCTTCTGGAACCACTCGTGATAGTTATGTTTTCCATAGAGAACTACTCCCACAATGGAAATGAGTGAATGCATCATATAATCTAATATATTCTAAAAGATAGTTACAATAATTGAAAAAAAAAAATTGATACCTTTGCAATAAAGGTCACTCGTTATGTTTTAAAAAATATCAATTAAAAATATAGGCTCTGAAATATACCTCCATATAATTTCATTACCATATAAAAGGGAGTGAATGACACATAACATACTACAAGCACTTCGTAAACATTCTGTCCATAATATAAAGAGTTATGAATACAAGCTCATCATAATTAACTCTACTTACTCACTTCCCATTACGCCATACACACGTCATATTACCATGTCACTTTATACCATATGTACTTTAGAAAATTCTACGTAGGTATTCAAAAGGCATCAAACAATTCAACGACCGTAATTATATATGTCATCATGTAAAAAAACTCTCGTGTATATAAGAAAACAACACAACATACGGCCTTCAAAGACATGTCAACAACATTCACGGTGTTTTAAAAACCATTCAAGGCATAACATATGTACCTTGACCTTCACATACGAACAGTTGAAACCGTTTTGTCGAGGTAATATTGAGGGAATGTTGAAACTGGCCACACCATCCAAATTATCTCTCAAAAAATCCCACATTGTTTCATTCCTTTCAAACCAGAGGCGCATTACAAGTGTGCATTCTCATATCACTGCATTTCAGGCCGTGGACATGCTTGTGGATGGGTTACAATTGCCGACTACTGCACATGACTGCAAATCGTGGGAAGAGTACTACGAGTTGAACACATCTCCAGCTTTAATGTAAAATGTTCGATTCTCATACCGCAACAGTTTGTAATGCCTCGACGGAGTATCCACACCGCTCTTCAAAAATGCCAACAAAGAAAATGCATAACCGAAGTTCATACACATCAAGGAGCAAGAATCACTCCAAGGCTCATGATGACAGGAATTTGGAAAGCTGTAGAAATGGAAGAAGGGAGTTATAAGGACAAAAAAATCTAATTTTGGAGCTGGCTATGATACCATATTAGTCTACTAGTAACTCTGAATGAATTTGTTGCTATTGCATTAATATTGAACATAGATGTATACATGGAGAGAGATACTATTGGGTTTCATCTACCATTGTCTCTTCGTATTCTAATTTTGTTTATTTAACTATTTACAATATTTACATAGGATTTCTAATCCCGAAGATTAGGTGTTCAAAATGAGAAAAAAAAATTCAAAATTTTATTTTAATACAATTTTTATTTAAAACGCCAATGGGGTGGGTTATTATAGTACAAGATAATGGTCCTAAGAGCGAAGTGATCCATGTGTCAAACACGTGTATTAGATGTGATGGGAAACTCTTACAATTGACATCGGAGGTAGAAAATACTCAAGAAGGTGGGAGCGTATTATAAACTTGGGCTGGAGTAGATTCTCCTCAATTGTTGTCTCTTTGGTATGAGCGAGAATAAGAGAGACATAATGGATGCAGAGTAAGCGCACGGTGCCACCCAGTGCATGCTCACTTCACTGGATAACGAGATTTTTGTTGGTGGGGGTACATGTCAAGCATTAGTGCGAGCGCTAGACTCAAAACCCAGATATCATTCAGTGTGGGATCCTAGCGAAAGGGTTAGAGGAAGTCCGAGGCATATATTTTTTGAGCTGACAAGGAATAGGGTGGTGTTGCTTTAGCCCATGGATCTTAGTCGTTGGCTTGGACTGTGGAAGCTTGGTAGTGCTTTGGTAAGTTGGTTATCGTGGTATTTGGATTGGATAGATCTTTTCTACTTTATAGTACCCATAGAGGGTTCTGTGTGTATGTGTGCTTTTTATGGTACTGACATGGCCTCCATGTGTGAAGAGAACTCCAACTTGGTTACCTTTGGTCTCAGTGCCCTAAGTGATGGAATGTGGGTAGTTGGTGTCTAGTGTGGTGGGAATTGTTTTCGGGAAGTTCCATCTCATGGATGTTTTTTTCAGTTTCTCAGTTGGGGAGGGCTCAAGTTGGGTTTTAGAGTGTGGAGCTACTTATTTTAAGATGGTAGGTTGGACATAATTTTTGTATGCGATCCATAATTATGGGGTGTGGAAGAGTGAGCATCCTCGTTGTGAAATAAAAAAGCCTTGTGTCTAGTGCATCATTTTCATTCCATAGATGTTGAGGGAGTGAGGTGAGGCTTGGAGAGTCATGGGGCCTAGAGGCTAGCCAGAAAGAGGGTAGGTTAGGAGGTACCAATAGAGGATTGATATGTTTCGGTTGAACTATGGGGGGAAATTTCCTGTGGTTAGCATATGTTGTTTGGTTGGGTGGAACAACCACCCTCCATGGAGACTCTTTACATGAAAATGTGGAGGCTAATGGAAACCTTGGAAGAAATGCGACAACAAAGGCATGACGATAGAAATGAAGTCTTTTCATTTTTGAATGACTTGCCACAAAACCAGTGGGAAATTTTGGATCATTTGAATTCTCTATGATGAGGTCATAGGTGCATCAATGATATACTAGAAAATGTGGATTCTCTCCTTGTTCATGTGGAATTTTGTACCCATTGTGACCGTGGTCCTCTTGTTCCTCCTTATGCTTTGGTTTTTTGGTATTGCACCAAAATTTCACCATTAATATGTGATGAAGGTTGGTTATATGTTGATTCTATGTGTTTTTCGGGCTATATGGTCATTCTACTTCTGGTAATTATGTAAAATATCACAATTCCTTCTTATTTTTTGTATCAATCTCTTGGCCAACAAATTTGGTCCAAGTGAGGCCCAAAGAATTTTGATCCTCGCGAAAATCATATGTAAAATTTTTATCAATGTATAGAAAGTTTTTGGCAGACAAAAAAAAAACAAAATTTATATAAAAATCAGGGTCTTATGAGTATTTATACTCTATTTAATAGAGTGGTGGTCAAGTGATAAGAATTAAGCGATAAATAACATATTAAAGAGTTACAATTAATATATTATTTTCTTTAGGTTTGATAGACTACATTAGTATTAGTCGATGTTAATCATCATCTCACACACACACATGCACATATAAGGAGGTGATCAACCCACTCTTTCTAACACGAATTATCCTTTTTTCTTGAGTAGTGCTAAGAACAAGATGAACATTGTGAAGTTAAGAAGTAATTTTTATGACCTTCGACGTGAAACCAGACATTGGTCCATCCCCAAAACACCTTGGGATGAAAGAATGCCAAATTTACGATATTAATAAGGTTGAAGATGAAAACAAATTTCTCTTCGAATGCTCATCTCTTAACAGCATATGTTCTAATTTCCAAAAAAATTTCCACACTTCCAACCTTATTGACTTGTTAAGTCAACAAAACTATAGTGATGTAACAATGTTTATTTCCTTTTCTATCACAAAAATAAAGTATTGAAGGGTCTCAATTAATCTCTTACTTTCTTAAGGTCTAATAGATGACATTGTTATTAGTGGACATCTACCACAACCATCACCACATTTCCGATAAAAATAAATAAAATAAAATATTAATAGAAAACATAATATATTAAAAAATGAAATATTTGGAGAGAAATTTGGTTCCATGTCTCATTAGGAATTGCAAAAACATTATCCTTAAATGATTCATTTATTTTAAAACATAATTAAAGCATTAATTTTATATGATATTGTAATCAACGATAAACGTTAATATTAATTGTTATCAAATTCAGAAGGGAAATGCATTTGTGAAGAAATATGCATGAGGCATGAATTTGTGGTTGGCCCCTTGATGACCAAAACATAAAATTGGGTTAAGGATAAATATACAAATGTGTTAATATCAGCAATAAAGATAGTATTGATCAACCTTTTGTTTTATGAGTAGCCCTCTTTTGTGCCTAGGCTCCCTGATGACCTGCATATACAAGTGAATTGAACTCAAGCAAAAAAAATAGTATTGTGAAACCTTTTATGTGATGAGTAACCCACTCCAATTAATTTTGTAGATCTATTCTAATATGTGATGAATAACCCAATGTATTCAACTATGTAGATCTAATCCAATATGAACATATTTAGAAAGCTGCAAATTCCCTCATGAGATTGGAGCCAAAGTAAGCATGCTTCCATCTCTTGATTATGTAAGGAGGAGGTACATGTGTGACCACACTTGGGCTTCACCATGTAAATTCATGAATTATTTTATACTATTAGAAAATGAAATATTAGATGCAATTGCAGCAAATTGAGTGATCAACATAACTTCTTAACATTTTGTGCCTGGAAAATATATCATTACAAAATAGAATATATAAATATTGAATACTGATTGACATTTTCATTTTTTATAGTACACAAATTATTCTAGAGAAATACAAGATGGAAACTTATACAAGTGCCATGGTGTATTCTTCCCTGCAAATCGGTTATCCTCTGCTTCCCATAACTTTCTTGCATTTCATGTTTTCCAGCCATACATATGAAGAAATATCATTATCCATAAGGGAAATAGATATATTTCTTTTCCATTTTCTCAACACAAAGTTCTTCAATTTACCAAAATACTCAAACATGGTCAAAGATACATATTTCTCTCATCTCTAGAATACATTCATTAACTTTAGCTTACAATAAAAAAAATATCTGGCTTTTGTTTTTATATGACATCCTCGATAACAATATTTTTGAGGAAACAAATGTCCATTGTATTCCAAGAAAGAAGATTGTTGTATGTTTATTGAATTTGTTTCTCTTGTTAACATTATGTAAATGATTTAAGGGTATTGCATCGTTATTTAAAAGTTGCTGGCTGTTATATTTGTTTATTTTATGATGCTACTTTTTAGTGCTATAATTTCCTTAAAATGAAATTCTTGTTAGTGGAGTTTCCCACTTTTGTAGGAGTTAAGTTAGTAGATGCTCATTTCTAAATTTTCTTTTAGGGACTATTGCACTACCTAAATTTGGTTTAGGGATGGTTGACAATGATAAAATTTTACCAAATCAAATACAAGGTGAAATATTATTGGATTGTGAGAACCCGAGTGGAAGGTTACTAAAATGGGCCACTTCTCCTCCTTAAGGTTATTTAAATGAGAGGTACATTGTGCCGCATGGCTCTCAATATGGTGGCCTTAATGATAGAATTAGAATTGGTAAATGTAATCGAGATAAGTTGCATTATCAAGAATGATCCTTATGCCGCCTTTGCACAATAGTGGATATAGGAAGCATAATTCAAAGACTTCATTTGAGCATCAGTTAGATGTGGAAGGGTTAAAATTTAAGTTCAATACATTTCCCTCTTTAATATTGAGTGAGAGAAAGTATGAATGGCATCCCTCGTGATGGATTGTTCCTGTGGCTTCACTTTCAACTAGAGTACACCTCAATGGAATCAAATGTAGGCCATCCATGCAACGTCTAAAGGAGTTGAGGCCATTGATTTTATGCAATATTTGCTAAGGAGTTGGAGTCACTACAAGGAAAAGACCCTCTAAAGGATTTTTTTGAGGAAGCCCTTATAAAAATAGCCAAAATAACCATTTTTAGATGAGGTCACTAGAGGAGGTTGGCGGGTGGAGATTTTCGCGGATGTTTTTTTTGTGGTGCATTTCTCATAATAAAATGCACCAGTGCATTTTATGCAAAACGCACCGGTGTGTACTATAAATTTTATGCGGAGACATCGCGCTCTCCATACAAACCCGCCCGATGCGTCTAAGTACTCTAGCGCATCAGTTCTCTATGTACAAACCGACCTAGGTGTCTCCATAATCTACTGCACTGTATCGATGTGTGGTGCGCCATTGATAAAACCGCTTGGTGCGTCTGAAAATTGAGCGCATCGAAAAATGGTTAATTTAAAAAAAAATATCAGCCATAAAAACATCATTTTTATTTGTTCAGTGCTCTAGACCTCTCAAGCATCGATGTGAGTTTGTCTTTTGTGAGGTGCCTTGCCACTGGTGCTCCCATTACCCACATTACTGTTGTCCATTGCGCACTGTGTGGAGTTCAAATTTTCAAAAACAGTGGGAAAATTTGTTTTTTTGAATTCCTCAGCAAAGATGCCTCGATGCGCAAATATATAGTTAATCTACTTGTTTCTCAATAACTAAACCTTTTAGCAGATTATAATTTCAAATTAACTTAAAATTAAACATTTAAAAATAAAAATAAAAAATTTGTGTAGTGCATTCGAGCCTTTTGGCTCGCACCATTCGCGGTGTTGCCTATAAATTTATAGGTTGCACCGCGAATGGTGTTAACGGAAACTGCACCGGTTTCCCTACGACACCAAGAAAATGTGCACCGATAAAATTTATAAATAACACAACGGTGCGGTAATTTACAGGACCACACCGTTGACTATGTAATGATGTTGGGCGGGCAGTGCGTTTACCAAACTATCCACCCGGGGGTGGTTAGTTTGTGCAATGCACTGTACAAAAATATTTTCTGGTTATGCGATGCATGAACATTTTTCATGCACACCGGGCACTGTGCATGATAAATAAGTATGCACTTGTAATGGTGCGTTACTATTTTTTTGGGCGCACAGAGGGTTTTTTTTTCCAAATAATATATATATATATATATATATATATATATATATATATATATATATATATATATATATATATATATATATATATATATATACACACACATCTATCATTTAATAAAAAAAATGTATTTAATATGTGAATCATTTAGTGACATCAACATAGAGAACAAAGGGAACAACAAGAGCATATGGAGGACCGTTATAACATGATTGAGTTGTGGGAGGCACGAGAGAGGGAGAGAATTTTGTACCCTTTCCCTATTACGGAAGCCACCCAGTTACTCATAAGGGAGGCAGGCCTGCTCAAGCTCTACGAGAAGGCTACATCCCTGAAGGGGCACAATGGGTTATTGGTACAACTGATCTACAGGTGGGATGCCCACCGATAGGATTTCTGGGTTGGTCTTCACCAGTGGTACAATCCCACTGAGGAGGAAATCTATTTGATTACTGGCCTATCAAGGAGAGGGAAATATTTTCCCCAGTTCCCAGATGTCCCTTTCGGTTATGCAATAGGGAGTCAGTTGGCGTACTCCCAGAGATACATTAGGGACGATATAGTTTCTCCTGTAGATTTTCAAGTGTCCGGTGGTCAGTTACGCATTGCTTCATTTGGTCAAGAGGAGGTGAGGTGTCTCTCACTACTATTGACGACCATTGCACACTATACTAGTGATGGGCAACACATTAGTTTTTCGCTTTTATTTTATGTTGATTCTTTATTCCAAATGCCACGACTTGTGAGATGGTCTACGATTCTTTTGTAGAGTTTTTGTATGGCATTAGATAGATATCATTCTCAGGAATGTGGGAGGCTGATCTTTGCTTTTTCTTCAGAGTTATTTTGTTTATATTTTGAGAGGTTTCTCGAGACGATGACGACTTTTTTTCGGTAGCCTAGTAGGCCAATGATGCATTTACATATGCAGATGTGGGGCTAGATGATGCCCAGGAGGGTCATGCATGACTTTCTAGCGAGGATATATACCAATGCACTGGATTTTCTAGCTAGTGATGATGATCACTCATTCGTGATGGTGTCATGTCTGTATGCCGGTTTGGATTGACGAGGGTGTACCAACATTGTCTTCACCAAGGATGAGCCATCGGATGTGAGAGGTAATATTAGTGTTTTATTTAAATTAATATAATTTCATTTTATTGTCTTAATTAATTAATTAGAATAAAATTTATTCTAACACATTCTTTAACTTGTTTTGTTAAATTGTTTAATGAAATCTTCTAATTATTGTTGTGTACTTAATATTTTGTATATATTGACACATTCGTTAGGGACATGATTCCACCCCCACTGGATGATCCGGATGTAGATCATGACGAGGAGATGGTGGAAGTGGCGGATTAGGGTGAAAACCTAATCCTTGGGTGCAGATACTCATGGGTGTGTGACGTAGGGTGGACACCCGAATTAGGATGGAGTTGGGAAACCAATTGTGTTGACTCCTGGTTGATGAGGAAGTCTGCCCTACTATGATCAGAGAGATCTAGGTTGATCGTAGGCTCACATAGCTCTGGAGAGACATGCCCCGTGATATGATGACCCTTATGTGTCATATTGTTGGAGCTTCCAGAGTACTGGCAGCTAGGAGGGATAGGTATCGTGGATATGAACGACAGAAAAACTCATCTGATGATCATGATCATAAGGTCAGTGATCATCATTTTAGTACTCCACCTCCTCCTCCTTCACCTCGTGCCGGAGATCATGAGCAGCCAACTTTGAGTCCTGATCAACATGCATCTTCTGAGCAGTCTGCACCATCATAGCAGGCACCTAGTCCTGAGGAGACACAACCATCGATTGAGTAGGCACGTGATCCTAAGCAGGCCGTACCATCGACTGAGTAGCCGACTACACCATCAATGACTCATCAACGAGTAGTTCTTGAGCAAACTACACAATCTGATCAACAGGCACCTCTGGAGCAAGCACATCATCCAACTGAGCATGAGGTTGCACCATGGACTAAGCAAGCCTCGACTATTATGTAGTACCACTAGATATTTGACATTTAAATGTAGTTATATTATAGTTGTATATTTTTGAGATTATATATATATATATATATATATATATGGTGAATGTATTTTGTGTTCATGTTAATATACTTAATTTACATGTTGGTGTTCATCATGATGTGTATATTGTTAGGTCATATTAGATATGTTCATTTAATGTACTTGCACATAGATGTGTATGTGATAGCCGTTATTTGACATGAGAGGTATATTTGATGTTTGTGTTTTAATGTTATACATTGCTTGTGTTTTGTTAGATGATCGTGATTACGATGATTAGATGATGTTAGTGAATTTGAATGTGTATTTTAGAATATGACGTTTATATGATGGTTATCATGATCATGATGTTTATTTTTAATATTAAATCATGATATTTATTAAATATTATGTTGGAAATTGTAAAATTGTGTAATTGTGATTATAATTGTATGTATCGTGATTGTAATTGTAATTGTAATTATAATTCTAATTGTATGTAAAATATTTGAAAATTGTGATTATAATTGTAATTTTAATTATAATTGTATGTAAAATTGTAAAATTGTAATTGTATGTAAATTTGTAAAATTGTAATTGTAACTGTAATTTTAATCGTAATTGTATGTAAAATATCTGTAAAATTGTAATTGTAATTGGATTGTGAAATTGTAAAATTGTAGTTGTAATTGTATGTATTGTCATGATTCAATTTTATTAAAATTGTAAAATTTGTAAATTAATTGTCAATTTGAAAATGTATACTGTAAATATTATTAAATTACCATAATTGTAAAATTGTAAATTTGTATGAATATAAATAATTGTAAAATAATAAATGTAGAATAATATGCATTTTTTTAACATTATAAAGTCTAGAAAATAATGCAAATAAATTCATGTTTAAAATTATCATTATTTTATTATGATATTACATACCAAAAATAACAGTATACATTAATATAATTTTTAAAATTTTGAAGATATCATTCACGGACATTTAAAGCAATCAAGTAGTTGCATTATTTTAGGAATTTACATAAAAAAGAAGTTGATATAGTTCATTGTTTTTGAGATCAACATAATTGTAAATTATCAACTGAAATTATTTTAACATTAACACAATGCAAACCAATTAATTCAAAATACATATTATAATGTTTTGAAAAAACGAGTCTTAGTTATAAGGTTAGGTGATCTTATTTATAAAAACCCATCCTAAATAGTATAAATGATAAAATAACAGATGTACCATATCACTCTCTGTTCTCAAGATCACCCTCATTATCTTCCAACTCACTTGGAATGATAACACTATTTTTCTCAAAAATATGTTTTGATCTAGGGTCATGTCTCAATGCGGACCACCAATCCCTATCGAACAGATCTGGATAAAAAAACACCTTGTTGCAGTGTTTGGGGAAAACATAAGGCTACTTAGCTTCATCCCACATATTTCTAGAGTTGATACATATAAGCCTACTATCGTGATATTTCTTTACATTATTCCAATCAAAGGTGTCCCACAACTTGCACCTAAAAATAACACATTGGAAAGAAGAGAAGTCCACTTCAATGGTCTCTTGTATCTTTTTGACATAACCTAACATCCCTCATACTAGGTTTTGATCACGGTGGTTAGCTCGACTAGATTGATCAAACTCGACTTCCACTCCACAGTCTTGTGTCATGTGTCCATCATCGACATTTTATGTGTGAAAATGGTGTCCATATGCCCACATAGATGGGAACAAGTGCACCTATAAAAAAGTTAAAAAATCATAGTGTCACGTGTCTTATAATAACCTAACTGTTAAAATATGAAATATATATGTTACATTTCAAAGGTGCATTATTAAGTTTGAAATGTACATAAATAGATTATTACTGAGTTGCTACATCCAATCCCTACGTTTAGCGTATCTTCTTCAGCATGCGGGTAACCACTGGTTGCACCGTATGTCTCTCTGACTTAGTCAACAGCACAACTGTTGGGGCATATAATTGGCATATTTTATTTTAAATGACCATGATAAGGTACACTTCTACCATTCAATCGTCTGAATTATTTCCCGTCACTAAACCATTTCATCCTTGTTTTTCGTACAATGCAACCCATAGTTGTGTCACTTTTGAATTGTAAAGAACGAATTTATTGATTTTTTCAATTTCTGCATTCACTGATGAAATAAAACCAACATATAGTACATATGAGATCAAATATACATTATATCAAATTTGAACGTGAATATTTACTTTGTGTAAATTTGAAAAATTATAAGTCTCTTACTCTTTATCAAGCACCTTTTTCCATTCGTTTCGAGAAGCTCCCCTTTTCTTTTGTTTTCATCCCTTTCATCATCCCAAATCACCGTGCCTAGTCTCTTGTCGATATGTTTGATGTACTCACTGGCATAATAGAAAGACTCATACGATATGTACCCTTCTGCCATAGACCCCTTGGGGTTTTCCCTTTGTTGAAAAAAACATTTCAGTTTCTTCATCTACCTCTCTAAGAAGAACATCGAATGACAATAAACCACCCCAACTAATTCAACCTCATCTACTAGGTGGATTAGAAGATGAATCTGCAAGTCCATGAAACTCGTCGATAGTTCCTTCTCAAACATAAAAACAATCTCAACTATCTCTTAATGCCACCATGGAATGGTAGCCACATGAATCTTCTTTGACGTGATCCAACGTCAAATATGGATAATCTAGATATGGCACATCCTAGGTCTAGGGGGGAGTCATGTTTCACACATCCATGCATGAACAAAGGATAATGCCACTGCAAAGTTATAAACAAATGAAATAGTATACAAAGTTAGTTATGTTTTATTATCCCTACATGGGATACAATATATTAATATAAGAAATAATAAAATCATGCTTTGACATTATACGTACTCTTAGAAGATTCAAATGGTCATGTGCTTTCAACCCCGACAAATGGTCACCCATGGAGATGCAACACCGTAGTGAAGACCCATATGAAGATGGTACCCTCACACCCATTATAACTTCCTTTGCCAAAAAATGTTATCTTTTTTCAAAATCCATGGGATATCACCTTATTTGAAATACCAATTAGAGGGACCAATTTCCTCTGATCATGTACTTTCTAATTGTCTTGGCCAAAGTTTTTTTTTATTTGTTGAAGTAATAAGATCTTTCCTAATAGACAATGTGTCACATTGTTTCGATGATATGTGTCTACATAGAGAAGATGAAACATTTTTAAATATATGCATGGGATCTAATAAGTGGGTAATCTTAAGATGCTCCCAATATGGGAGGTTATAAAAGATAGATTTCCTTTTCATCCCAATGGGAAATTTCTCAACATAGGTGTCGAAGAATTTTGGATCATTGAACATAGGTTCCCCATTTGAATCGAACATTTCTATGAACTCCTTCTCCTTCTCTCTCTCATATGCTCTAAGCCATTCAACTGGTGCCATTATTGCGAGCATTTGGATTCTCTCTCATTTACCATTGAAAGTGGATGTTGCTCTTCTATAAGGGTGTTATTATGGGAGGAATACCCTAGAGTAATCATACACTAGATTTCCTAGGTCGTTGGACCATATAGCTTTCAGGGAAGGTCCACAACATTTAAATCCATAATACCCTTTTGTTACAAGACCTGTGAAATTATTGTATACAATATGCATGGCACGTTAAATAATATCATGAAGATCAAAAAAATTACAATGAATTAAAAAACTAATATGCAAAAGAATATTGCTATGTATATAAACAAATGAATAAACATGTAATTTACCATAGAAAAATCCTAAGCCAAGATAGTCATGTGTTGTGTAAGAACATATGACATACAACATAAAACCCCTCTCTGCTGCGATGGGTCTTGATACATCATATACATTTATCACATCCCATTTTTCCTTCAATTCATCTACCAGTGATTGTAAGTAGACATCCATATTCTTCAATGGTCTTCTACCACAGACTATGAGAGCCAACATAAGATGTTCATTCTTCACGGAAAACCATGGGGGGATATTGTTATTGATCACTAGTATAGGCCAAATAGAATAGTTGGTGTTCTGGAGGGAATATGGGTTGACGCCATCCATGGCTATGTTGAGTCGTAGAATTCATACTTCAACCTTGAATTTTTTGGGCCATGTATCCTCTGTATGCTTCATGGCTGTTGAATCTTTTGGGGTTCGCATAACTCTCAGCTCACTTCTATGTGAGGCATGACATACCTGCAACATAGCTAACTCTTTGCAACGAAAGAACCTTTGAATCCTTGGGATTATATGCATGTGCCTCAATATATTAAAAGGAGGACCACATGCTTTAACCTTATTTTTTGATTTATCAAACCTTTTATGCCCACATTTCAGACATCTCTCTTTGTCTGCATATTCTCCTCTATATAGAATAAAATCATTTGGACATGCATGATATGATATCTACTCAACACCCAACATTTTCAGCAATTTCTTTGCCTCTTTGTAGCTACCAGGCAAGATATTATCACTTGAAAGAACCTTATATTTGAATAACCTAGAGTTGGTCACGGAAAATATTAAATGTACATTAATGCCGATAATTATTAACATTCATAAAATTGACCATTTGTAATTTTCATTGTGTGATTATATTTCTTGAAATATAAGGGACTTGATGGTCAATTACGTCAAAATTTATGAGAAACATGCATTCAACAAGCCAAAATTTTATTTCAAGTTGTACAGTAACATCATTGTCCCCAACTGGGTATAATTTTACTGACCACCACGTCCAAAGAGAGGGGTGGTGGAAGAAAATTTAAGGCTTTCTAAAATGGTATCAGCAATATGAGCATCATCCCCTAGTTGATCATCATTCTAGAATTGATCTGAATTTATGAAGGAACACAAAAAAATACACATATAACCATAAACACAAAGATGGAGTGGAAATAAAACTTCATTTAATCAATATCAAATAACTTAAATTTTTTTATAGACAGAATGGAAATAAACTAGCTAGGGCACTGGTAGCTTATCTCTGAGAAGAGAAGTGGTGGCTATAGGCCTCTAAAATCCGTGTTACAACAAGGATTGAAGGCCTATATATTATTGAGAAACAATGGAAAACCCTAAACATCCAAAAACCTAACCGTAGGAGATGAAACACTAGAATATGGTCCCCGTCGGGGTAAATTGGTACATCAATTTCCCGGGGTCGTAACTTTAGCATACTATCCCCATTTGATGCACATGATACATAATTAGAAAGATCTGTATGAGGACTACAACTTCTGATAGTGAATAAAAATTTCATATCGGACTCATACTTTTCGTATGTTTGATGCCTCAAAAATGTTGTTTAGGGCCTCAAAATGGCTTCGGAAGTCCAGGACCCGAAAAACTGCCAAAAATAGTAAATTGTGCTACAATTAAGGAAATTGAAAAAATAAAAGAAAAAATGGTGGGGTCCAAGGGGAATAGGAGGGTGGCCACCAATATCCATCTGGATCATTCCTCCCCCCTTAGGAATTAATTTTCCCTGTTGTGTTGAGTTCCTTCATGAGATGATGAAACTTCTGTTGAACTTGGTCCCTGGTGAGCCACTTACCTTGGTGAATGAGTTGGCCTGCTTTGACAACTCGATATAGATGGATCCTCTATTGGCGAGTGTTCTTGATTTATGTGTCCATAATATGATCAATTGTGGTTTGTTCCATGCTGTCTGGGTTTAACTCTGTTGGTGTGAGTTCTTATGCCATGTCAGATGTGTCCAGTAGAGGTGGAAAGTAGGGCCGAAGGCAATCGACATTGAACACTGGGTGCAAACCAATGAATTGTGGAATACTGAGATCGAAAGGTATTTTCCCCTACAACCTTGGTGATGGTGTATGGCCCATATCGTAGTGGGTAAAGCTTGTGGTGGGATCCAACAAGGTTCTCCTTCGGCAAATGTAGACACACTTTATCGCCCACCTGGAAGTTGTGTTCCACCTAATGCTGATCATGTCGCTTCTTTTACTTAGCATTGGCTCTCTCCAAGATGTCATGAAACTGTTGGCGAATGTGCTCAATGTGCACAATGAATCTATTCACCTTGGGAGCTCCAGACTGGACATGAGCCAAATCAGCTTGAGGAACTCCAAATGGCATGGCTACGTCAATGGGACATATTGGCTGGAATCCCAAGCCCACCTGAAAGGGGCTATGGTAATTTGAGATGTGGAGGGCCCAATTATAACTATGTTGTACATAGGGGAGGCTCTCATCACATGTGTGTGGATTCTTTGATTTTTACATGCGCACAATGTGTATGACCATCCTCTTAACGACCTCTATCTGGCCATCATTTTGGGGATGGAAAGTTCTAGACTTGGTGAGCTTGATGTCCAGCATTGACCAGAGGCTAGACCAAAATGTACTAAGAAAATTTCTATCTCAATGTAATATGATAGGCTATGGGATCCCAAAATGTACCCACACTCATTCAAAGAAGAGTTTAGTAGTGGTTTCTGCTTTGATATACTTCTTGCAGGCCGCCATAATGGCCATCTTTGAGAATTTACCGACGACCATGAAAACACAGTCATTTTGATGCTTAGTAGAAGGAAGGCCCGAGATTTAATCCATGGAGATGGATTCCCAAGTTCAACTAGGTGTAGGTAGTGGAGTATAGAGGCCTCACCTCTTGATGGTCAGTTTGGCGATGACGCAGGCAGTGCAGGATCTGATGTACTTCCCGACATCCTGTTGAAGGTTTGGCCAATAGAAATACTTCTGCAGTACTACCACTATTTTCTTGACCTTGAAATTCCCAATGACCTGATTGTAGCGTGATTCCCAAATTATCTTGACACACTCGATTGAAGGAACACAAAGGTGTCTCTGGTGACATAGTAGTGCATCTTAAGGGTGAAAATTTGGAACTTGGCTACGCTCCAAGGGCGTCTTGTATGTCTGGCTGAATTCTGGATCGCTCTTATAAAGAATCATCCAATCAGAAGTCTCGTGCCCACAAGAGTTGAGCACGGTGGTTATTTCCATGATCGGTGGCCGGCTGAGGCAGTCTGCAACATTATTGGTACTGCCCTTCTTGTACTTGATGTTCAAATGAAACTGTTGTAGATATGTGGACCACTTCTAATGGCGATTGTTGTGTAAATTCCCTTGTGTCTATATGAATTACAGGGGTCGGTGGTTTGTGTGGATGATCGTTTCCTTCCCCGAAATGTAATGCTTCCATTGTCGACAAGCCTCCATAATGGAATACATCTCTTTGTCATAAGTGGGATAATTTTGGACTATTTCTGAAATTTTCTCACTGTGATATGCCATTGGGTGCCTTTGTTGAGTAATAAATTCCCCAATAGCATAGTAAGAGGCATCTATCTTGATCTCAAATGGTTGTTGCAAGTCTTGCAATGTGAGCACTGGAGCACAACAAAGGCGATGCTTCAATTCTAAGAATGCCTTCTGTTGACATTCCGACCAAAATAAATTTTCTTTCACTCCTCCCTTGGTGACTTGACTCAAGGGCCAAGTGATATGAGAGAATCCCAATACAAACATGTGGTAGAAATTAGCAAGACCCAGAAAGTTGTGAAGTTCTATTAGAGTGGTTAGGGCTAGCCAATCCCGAATGACTTGGATCTTGTTTAGATCCACATGCACCCCCCACTCATGAATAATCTATCCCAGATACTGAACCTGGGTCATGCCAAAAGTGAAATTGTCCAAATTGGCACACTACTTATGTTTCCGCAATGTTTGGAGGACCTGTCAGATGTGGTGGAGGTGCTCTTCCCATGTCTAGCTGAAGATCGGGTTGTCATCCAAGTAAACTACTACAAATGATTTTGTGAATGGCCACAAGATGTCATCCATCAAACTCATGAATTTTGTGGGAGCATGCGTCAACCCGAAGGCATGACCAGCCATTCGAAAAGTCCCTCCTTGGCTTTGAAGGCAGTCTTCCACACATCAGATGGTTCAATTGGTACCTGGTGATACCCAAAATTCAAGTCGATCTTGCTGAAATATTTTTCCCCTTTGAGTTGGTCCAGAAGGTCATCAATCCATGGGATCAGGTACCTATTCTAGCTAGTGATATTCTTTAGTGCTCGATAGTCAATACAGAGTCTCCATGTCCCATCGTTCTTCTGCAGCAACACAATCAAGCTCCCACAGGGAGATGAAATTGGATTGATGTGACATTTCTGCAGAAGCTTCTATATATGGCTCTTTATTTCATCGTTCTCCAGAACAGAGCAATGATAGATCTGTCCATTGGGTAGCGGTGCAGCTAGGGTCAGATCAATGGGGTGTTTGACATGACAGTGCAGAGGCACCCCTGTGGGTGAGGTGAAGATGTCTTAGTATTCCTCCATGACCTTGCCCATTTGTTGTTGTCATGAAGAGGAGCCCTATCTAGAGGTCATGGCCACAATCTTCTTCTTTCCCTGAGGGTAGATCATCAGGAAAACAAATTTCTCAATTTTTGAAATGAGCTTACTGCATTGTTTTGCAGTAACCAAAGAGATAGTGACAAGCGGTGGTACCTCTGGTATCCTGTACAAATTATTTCCCAAAGTAACAATAAAAACACGAGGTCGAGACTCATACACATCATGTCACTTTCACAAGTATGTTTGGCCTAATAATACATCAGAAACATCAAGAGGAGAAATTTACATAATACCTCATCGGTGCAGGGATTAATAATATAGGGAAGGCGACACTGGTGGCTGACGTGGAGAACTCGTTGTTCGTGAAGCTACCCGATGGTGTGGGACTATAGGTGTGTTGTGTTTTGCAAGCCTAACCGCTTCACAACCTCTACTGAAATGAGGTTCTTTTGGCTTCCAATGTCGACAATTAACTATAGAGGGGAACCCTTTACCCACATCTGGGAGTGGAAGAGACGCTCCTCCTCCTCTGGATCTTTCGGTTCTTCCTTTTGGATATTCCTAGTGGCAATAGTGGCGGTGGGCTCCGCATCGATAATATGCTTCCCTCTATCATTCCCCTTCTCATGTTCTGATTCAGTGTCGGATCATGCATCTGATTCAGAAGCCTTCATCTCGGCTGCCAATGACTGCTTGGCCTGACACTCACTTGTGTTGTGAGTGGAGATCTTATGGAACTCACAACACTTTTCCATGTCCTTATTTGGCTTCGTGGTGTTTCTCTTTGCTTGTAGCCATGGTAGATTGTCTTGGGTCACTATGTCTTGGCTTTTTCCTTTGTTCTATAGTTTGGGGGGCACCTTTTGCTTGCTTTTGATTTGCATATCCAAAGTATTTCTTCTTCTGCTTTAATTTCTGATCAATCTTGGCGGCATACCAGTATGTCATACCAAGCGAGGAGATGTCGAGGAGCTCCATTTCCTCTGGAATGTATATGTGGAGATATTTGTAGTACTTCAGCACCAAATATTTCTTCGAATCTTTGATACCAAACTTTTTGCGCAGGGTATGGAACATATTCGTCAGCTCATGCACATCTTAATCCCTTTGTTGCTGCAACATAGTCCATTGTATGTACTTATCCTCATAACTCTCCATGGGATAATATTTTTTCTTGATGGCATCTCAGAAATAATTCCAAGTGGGTATGACCGATAAAAGAGAGGGTTCCCCCTCGTCCTTTTTCTCACAGTAGGTTTCCCACCAGTCCTTGACATAGGGGGAAACTTTGAGCAGTGAAAAAATAATCTTCTCCCGGTAAGAAAAGTCATGAAATGAGAAATGTCCTTCTAATAGATTCAACCATATATCTACAACATCTACATCTATTTTGACATTAAATATGGGAATTTCAAATTTTACTTGTACCTTAAAAGGGGTTGTTCCTACAGAGTGGCTGTTGGGTGCAGATGCGCTGCTAGTGGGAAGTCGTTGAAGGATCTGGGTGAAGTTATCCATCATCGCATTCCTTTGTTTTTCAAGGGCCTCCTTGAGAAATATTTTGATAGGATATCCTACTCCCTGGTCTTTCTTTTCATCCCCCGTGGGCGGTCGTTGGGGTTTGCGAGGTTAATATTGCAAAGGTTGATCCGAATGGAAAATGGCATCAACTCATGGTATTCATCTACCCATGTTATCCATCTACCCATGGAATTTACCCATGGTATTGTAAATGGCATCGACCCATGGTATTCATCCTCCCATGATATTTATTCACCCATGGTATTATAAGTGACCCATGGTATATATCCACCCATGGTATTCATCCACACATAGGATTTACCCATGGTATTGTAAGTGGTATCTACCCATGGTATTGGGCCATGGTATCCACCTATGGTATTGTATCTCAAAAAAGGCTATAAATAACAAGCCTCACTTTGTAAAAGGACAGATTGTCTGCCACAATGTAGCTTCTACAGTTATTCTCTATTTTAATAAAACAAGTTTCTTTGTGGTTTTATTTTCTTTGTGTTCTCTCTTTTTCCTGGCATTCTAATTTTGCAGATCTTGTCAGATCCATTTCAAATTTTTAGATCTTGGGGGCCTCCCCCCAAGATCCGGATCAGTGGTATCAGATTCAGGTTACGCCTCCATGGGAATGAGGGTTTGAAACATATTTCAGTTTCAATGTTTTGCAGCAATCTTCGGCAAAATCTGTGATTTTTTTTGGGCGGCGAGTTTTCAGATCAGATCTGAAAATTTTGGTGAAAAATTTACAAAGAAAAAGACCAGATCTGGATTCCTTGTGCAAAAATACTCAAATTCAAAAAAAAAATCGGCCAAATTGGAGTTCGGATGAGGGAGATATCGTTGATTCAAAATCAGTAATATTGAAGCAATTTTTCTGACGACAATTCATGGACGACGGCTCTCCTGTAATTTTTTGCACTTTTTAGTGCAAAATTTCAGAATAATAGATATAGATCTGAGCTCCTCTTGAAAAATAACCCAATTTGAAAAAAAAAATCGGTCGAATCAGAGTCCGGATGTGGGAGTTATCGTTGATTTAAAGTCAACTATTTTTTCCGAAATTTTGTGACGGCGAGATAGTTCCAACGCGAATCTGAGAGTCTAAAGTCTCCAAATAGTGGTTTCAAACACATGGGAAGATGCAGAATGATCATTTCATTTCCAAAAATAGGTTATAATAAATATTCTGAGTTATATTGACCGAGTTATGCTCATTTTAAATATGGAGCAACATTCGGAGCGGGTCCCTTTAGAGACGTGCCCTCCCACCCCGCTTTAGTAGGCACCTGATTCACCTTCATCAGTTTGATCATAGCAGTGTTCGACTTGGGTTATTTGGAGACGTGCCCTCCCACCCCAAGCTATGTAGGCACCTGCTACTTCATCAACAATCAACATCACAGTTATGGGTCAACTGCACAAAATCATTTTCATCGAAGTCCATTTGCTAGGCCGCACACTGTTAGTCACACAGTTGGTCACAAGCATTACAGGGTATCTCTATCCTCGGATCTTCGTTTGTCATGATTTTGGTTCATCCACAAACCCACACTTCATCGAAGTCCATTTTCTAGGCTGCACACTGTCAATATCACAGTTGGTCACAAGCATTACAGGGTATCTCTATCCTCGGATCTTCGTTCATCACGGTTATGGGTTAAATACACAAAACCCTTCTCTTCAGTGGCTCTTCATATTCAACAAAGGCTTCTCAGGAGGGAACTTCACGCAATGGGGACCATTGCTTCTTAAGGAGGGAGGAATGATCCGAATGGAAAATGGCATCAACCCATGGTATTCATCTACCCATGTTATCCATCTACCCATGGAATTTACCCATGGTATTGTAAATGGAATCGACCCATGGTATTCATCCACCCATGATATTTATTCACCCATGGTATTATAAGTGACCCATGGTATGCATCCACCCATGGTATTCATCCACACATGGGATTTACCCATGGTATTGTAAGTGGTATCTACCCATGGTATTGGCCCATGGTATCCACCCATGGTATTGTATCTCAAAAAAGGCTATAAATAACAAGCCTCACTTTGTAAAAGGATAGATTTTCTGCCACAATGTAGCTTCTACAGTTATTCTCTGTTTTAATAAAACAAGTTTCTTTGTGGTTTTATTTTCTTTGTGTTCTCTCTTTTTTCTGGCATTCTAATTTTGCAGATCTTGTCAGATCCATTTCAAATTTTTAGATCTTGGGGGCCTCCCCCCAAGATCCAGATCAAAGGTTCAACTAGATTGAGCCATAACTCCTTATACCTCGACCTCGTTGGGGACATGAGAACAAGGATTGAGAAAGAGAATATTGCTCTGATACCACTGATCCTAAATTATGCAGGAATGCAACAAAATACACGTATAACCATAAATACAAAGATGCAGCGGAAATAACACTTCACTTCATTAATATCAAATAACTGAAATTTGTTTACAGACATAATGGAAGTAAACTATCTAGGGTGTTGGTAGCTTATCTCTGAGAAGATATGTGGCAGTTACAGTCCTCTGAACTCTTTGTTATAGTGAGGCTCGAAGGCCTATATATTATTGAGAAAAAATGGAAAACCCTAAACATCTGAAAACCTAACCGTAGGAGATGAAACACTAGAATATGGGCCTCGTTGGGGTAAATGGGTACATCAATTTCTTGAGATCATAACTTTAGCATACTATCTTCATTTGACACACATGATACATCATTAGAAAGGTCTATCTGAGGAATAAAAATGACAAGAGTGAATATCAAGTCCGAAGCAGACTTATATTCGCGGTATGTTTGATGTGAAAAAAACATCGTTTAGGGCCTCGAAATGGATCTGGAAGTTCAGGACCTGAAAAAATGCCACAAATAGTTAATTCTGCTACAATTAAGGAAACTGAAAAACTGAAAGAAACAATGGTGGGGGTCCAAGTGGAATAGGCGGGTGGCCACTAATATCGACTTGGATAAGGAATGCATCTAACAACATTGTCTCCATGGCAGTCGTATCTCTGAAGTAATCATCCATACCAACCTCTATTTGATTGCCTCCATTTCCAGCCTATGAAGAACTACTATTGTTGTAGTCATTTGTAATTTGTGAATCTCGACGTAGTGAGAATTGAATAGGTGGTTTATTCAACCATTCTTGGTATTGTTCCTCTTCAATTTTTTCTCTTACTTCAACCTTATCTCAATTTGACATTGTTGTGGGGTGCAATGGAAGATGGTAGGTTGGTTGGTCATCATCACTAGATTCCTAATAATTTAAAAAAAAAAAATTGAACATGATTAGTACAAAATCAATGATATCAGTTAGTATTCACGTCGTCAATGCATGATTAACTGATTTGACATTGAAATAATTAGATTATACCAAAAAATTATTGTTACCATCATTGTCTCAGGATTGTGGCTAGAAGATGGCATGTTACAATTGGTAGGGTGAAGCGGTTTTCAATTTTCATCTACCAACTGTGCCTTGCGGTATGCTGCTCTTCATAAGGGCTTCCGAAGTTTTGGATTTTTTTGAATATTTTGTGCATCTGAACTCGATTTTGAATCTAATGAACTTGCAAATTTGTATACATTAATTTTATTCAGCTGATTGACATGGATAAAAAAAATAAATTCAATTAGATAATGAAAATATCAATAAAATCTGAAGTAATTACATCTGGAGATGGATAGGGAGTGTTAAAGGTCAAATTGGGCATTCATGGCTTCTATTGTGAGATTTCCAAGCAGGGAAATTTTTAAGGATTGAAAAATATCTTGAAGTTTAAAAACATTGGCGAATCTCACTAGTCCCTAATATGTAAACTATAAAATATTTATTGATATACTTGTAAAAAAATTCAAATTGATAATGTTTTTATATACATTCTCTATATAATTTTGGAAATTTTTAAGATAAAATAATTTTATATTGTAAATTTTGGGCGAATCATTTTTTAGAAAAAAAAGGAATTTGGAAAATCTTTTTTTTGGAAAACCAAGGAAAATTAGCCCACCCACGAATATTAGCCCCTAAATTTTTTCATGTTTCCAAGGTTTGAAGTATATGTTATATCACCTATTTACTCAATAACACAAGCTCTAAAGGGACTAACTACGTTGCATATCCATTCAAGGGTGCACTGCAATGCACTTCCCGACATTCAAGAGTGCGTTGGTCACCTGGGAGTGGAATTCTCATTGTTCCAGGAATATCTACATGGCCAATGCCTTCTAGAAGAGCCCATATGTGTCAAAATTCGGATCCAAGTGTCTATCTAATACCTTTGAACTTGGGAACATGTATTTCCTATTGTTAGAAAGTCATTCATTGAGAAAATACCATCAATTTCCCTATAAATTGAGCACAGATCCTAGTACTAGGGAAGGAATAATTTTGGTAAAGAAATGTTGTTAGCTTCTCATTTGAGCGAGTGAAAGTATTGAATTACTACAGGTGTGATGTTGGATGTGATGAGGCTGGGATGAAGATGGATCTGGTGGATGTTGTTAGTTTCCTTTCTTTCATTTCACATTAAAGGAGATGAAAAGAAAAACATGCATGTGCATATAGTGAATTTGTGTGTTGCATAAGAATAATTTAGGAAAGTTGCATTTTAGTTTGTTTTCTTTGTTGTTTTCTCTAACACTGATTTCTCTTTCCCTTAGTAGCTAGGATTTTCATTGAAAAACATAAATTGAAATTTTTTCTTATCATTTAGTTTGAATTTTTTTGGAATTTCCATCACATCACGCAATGAAACTCAAAGAAAAACTTTCAAACAAGATCAACATAAAATTTACATCAATTTACCTAAGAAAGCAGTGGAACATTAACGATAACATTTATAAGGTCTAGGCTAGAGACATGTTCAGGCATCGTTAAACATAGCAGTTGTCGCTAACTTTTCTGCGATACATTCCGAGTGTGATACCTCACTCCACGTACATAAGTATATCAGAGATCGTCCATGTACCTTCGGGTATATAGGGCGGTGTTCTAGTACGAAAAGTATAAGGGGGTGCTCTCACTGTGAAATTCCGCATTAGAAAGTGTTAATACGGACTTCGGCCTCAATGTACCTTCAGGTATATTTGGGAGGAAAAACTCAGGTTTCTATCCATCCATAGTGACCTGATTCGGATATTTTGTAACTTGTGATAAACTAGGAGATTGATTTCTCGTACTTCTTGGTTCGCCAGAAGGTATTCTGCAGTTCACAATTACTTGGTAAACCTTTTTACTAGAATTACTCTTTTATTTTCTCTATTTGTTTTTGGTTATAAAATAAATAAGTAATTGTGGAATAAGAACATCCCTTTCCCTATTGTTCACGTAGAATATCACTTAAACTACCTTTACCACCATAATCCATTTATGGTCAGAAAAGGTGACATCGTTCTACTGAAACTAGTACTATTAGTACCTTTGGTGCGACATCATCCTCACATATAACAGAGTCATCTCAAGTTGCTTCTAAAAATATTGGTTCATCTACTATTGTCGAGATGGAGTCCTCTCAGCTACCTGTGGTCACGATCCATCCAATCAGTGAGACCATACCTCTTGAACTCGAAGTTGCTCAATTGAAAGTTGATCCAGATCCTATCACTTTTTTGCTAGAACATATGAATCCCAAAGTCTAACGACTGAAATTTGTTCCTGTATCGGTCGCCCCACAATCTATTGTAGCCATTGAGTCTCCCATATCGCATAGTCAACCACTTGAAATATACTTCGGGCCTAACGGAGAAATCCTTCCACCTGGTTTGTTTTCGATTAAATAAATACCACAAGGCGAAACACCTTTAACTCCAACTCATTTTGAAGAGGAGATTTACCTGTACGAGTCTTTTCCTCAATCACCTTCCTTTGCTTTTGTTAATCTTGTTTCACTTCAAGTTCCCATAGATCCAATAGGGTATACATTTGGTTGAATACGCATTCCCAATCCAACATATTCGGCTAGACCATCTATTCCAGTTGCGACAACACTTGCTCTTTCTACCCCATCGATGTTCACAAAATCACTAGAGCCATGTCTATATGGTGGTCCTTCCATCCCACCTGGCTACCAATCTTTATCTCGAACCTTCTTTGGTGCATCCTCAAACCCATGGAATTCACCAATGCCATCGTCTAGTATTCTAATTGGTAAATCTTTAGTGAGTACTGAATGGCTTGATCCTTTATATACATCATGAAGGCAATATGAAGCTTGTCCATCTGGGTATATTCCATCCAGTATACTTACAACTGAACTCCCTTAATTTGGAGAACAATATTTTCCATATTATTATACTCCTCATGCTAGGGGGCAACCTATGGTCACCCATTTTGATAGTACTCCATTGTTATATGCTCATCCTAATGTTAGAATGAATGTTTGTCAGTGGCAGCTCACTCTACCCATCCAACAAAAAACGGTTTTACAATCGTATCAACCGGTTAAACCTGTTGCACTCACATCTACTCCACTTGTTAATACATCCTTACCCTTGTTACAAGCTCAAATTGTTGTAACTCAAGCATCTTAGGCAGGTCCTTCAACCCAATACCCTCAATTATTGGGCCCTCAGACTCTAACTCCTTTGTCTGGTTTACAACAACAACTTGTATCTCGAATTATTTATTCACAAGATGGTTTACCTTATTATTGGATGTCGCATCATCAACCGGGTTATACCTATCCTCAACCGAATCCAATATATTCTAGTCTGGGTTATAATATTTGTGGACATACCCCTTGGAAGCCACAAGCGCAAATTCCACAACCTTCATTTCAACAAGTAGCATACCGAGGTTTTGGTCAATAGAATCCTCAGGCATTTGCCTATCAAAACAACCCCTATTTGGGTAACTAGAAAAAAATTCCATATGCTTGTGCTCAAAGGCCTGTTTCCTAAGAAATTCCATCATACGCTGGCTATGCTCAACCTGAATTAAATCGATAGTTACCCTTTGTTGGAACTTTAAAGTTATTGGATTTAAATTGGCTTAGCAATGATCCAATCAACTATGCTCCTTGGTGGAAATTGATACCTCATAAATTACCCTAAGATATTCGTAAGTTAAATTGAAACCTTAGGGAAGCCCGTCAACACATGTTATGACTTATCATTTGTGGTGTTCATCTAACTCCCTAAATGATGACTTCGTTCGACTACGTATTTTCCAGCATACGCTCACTGGTCTGGCTGTGAAATGGTACATCAAGTTACCAAGAGCTTATTTTGATAATTTCATGGCCGTATCTATTATGTTTTTTACCCACTTCCAGTTACCCATAAGATATGAAACTGGAACGGAAATCTTGACTATTTTTAAACAGAATAATGCTACTCACATTTCTGATCATATTCATGAGTGGCGTCGTCGTCGTAGAATGGTTAAGACATTTGTTCCTGAGTAGCTCCTTGCTGAGTGGTTCATTAAGTCCATGTTACCATATATCACTGAGGATGTGACTAAGGGTGGTGTCGTCACTTAAGAGCAGGTCATTGCTTCTGCCTAGTATTTAGACTTGATTTATACTCAGTCTGGCATGCTCCATGAGAAAATTCCCAACGCGTCGCGATCTAATTTTACTGTTCCTCCTCTATCTAAGGACTCTCATGCCAGTGATAGTATGATCGATATTGCAAGCACACATCACTCTACTGCATCTGATCCTGCACCTTGTTCTAAAATCCATGCCGTGTCATCTAACAAAGGAAAAAGTGACAAGAAACTTGGAAGTAAGAAAAAGGGTAAATCAAATAAAAAGCAAACTTATACCCCGTAGGAAAGATCATCTGATCAATCGAATAGAAATCAGAAATGTCATTACCCTTGCATAATATTTAATGAGGAACACTTTGTTTGAGACTGTCCTCACCGTGCCGAAGTCTCAAAATTGGTTAAGACCTCGCATGCATCCGCTATGTTGAAAAACCCATTTCCGAATCCATACACAAATTTGGTTGCTATGGACCCATATTGTAGTTCCCAAGTGCTTAAAATGTCTGCCACGAAGCCATCGACTGATGTTTTGATGTCAACATGTAAAAAATATTACAGTAGTTAGGCTACTGATCAAACTACTACCTTGACCACTAATCCATCTATGGAATCGATTCTGCCAACTGTTATTCCTGAATTGATAATCAAGCCACCAAAGGGAGTCATTCATAAATTGACATTTAATCCTCAAGCCCAAGCTACTCAAAATTATAATATAGTTGAATATTTGGCTCAATCCCCTTCAACTGTGTCAGCACTTGAGGTGCTTCAAAATTGTCCCTCCCAAAAATAGGCTTTGTTGTCAGCAATTGGTGGAATTGATCCGACAGATTCAATCTCATAGTCTTTAATCATATGGGCTATGTGCCACAATTACCAGAAGAATTGGAATTTTCCATTCAAGTAAATGTTCTCAATCACATCATTCATCGTACTATTATTGATGAGGGAGAATCTACGTGCATTATGTCTCTAAACAGCTGGAAGTCGCTTTGCTCGCTGCACCTATCTCAATCACCTACGATGTTGAAAGCTTTCGATGGACGTACATATAAGCCTTGCGATATCATCAATAACATGCATGTTGAACTAGGGGAAAAACTGTGAATGTTGAAGTTGAGGTTGTTGATGGACCCCTGTATTACAAAATTTTACTCAGAAATCCATGGGTATATTCTATGACTGTGATCGTTTCTACATATTTTAGAATGATAGCATTTTCACATAAAGGTGTTATCACAGTCATCAATCAAGTATCCTTCTTTGCCTCCAGTTCCCAGGTAACTGGAAGCGTTCTGTTAGTTCACACACCCCAACTAGAACTTCAGAACATTGGTGTGGGACTCTTAAGGGATTCTACCATCATGAGAAACTTTGCATTACCACCACTTGCGACTTTGGCAGAAATTAAACATAGAGACCTACTACATGATATCTTCCACTCCATTTCGCTTAAGGAATATTATGGGTGATTTTGAAGTTGTTATGTTAGATGAATTTTTTCCACCCAACCCAATTGAGTTGGCATAGAAATCAATCTACATGGCTTGGGTGACGAATCTGAAATCATCGTTGCCAGTTATTTGGGTTGATCGTTTATTATATTTTGGTACTCCATCTAATACTTGTTCATCCAATTTCTTGATAGATGAGAAAATTGTGGAATACATGATGCCAGAAGGAGAACCATGGGGAAGATCATCATCATCGCTCCCATCTTCAGGATTTCGAGGAAGATCATCTCATTGAAATATATCATCCATCAATCAAAGCTTTCTTTTAGACTTCTTTTTCCATTAATGAAATTGAATCCGAGCGAAACTTATCAAATATTTAAGAAACCATTTATATCGATATTTCGACAAAACCCGATGTTGTAGAAAACATTCATGTTGACGTGTCTTGTTCTCCATCAGAAATTGAAACATATCGCTCTCTCTTTCATGAATTGTGTGATGTATTTGCTTGGTCTTACGAGGAAATTACAAACATAGATACTAGTATCATTGAACACACCATTAATATGTACCCTGATGTCAAAATGGTACCTCAATGCCTTCGTTCTATTCATCCGAAGAAGGCCGTTGCCATTAAAGCAGAAGTCGGAAAACTTTTGCGTGCTGGTTTCATTTACCCTGTTCCACTAACTGAGTGGGTTTCCAACATTGTTCTTGTTATGAAGAAATAAGGGACAATCAGAGTGTGTGTCGATTATCAAGATGTCAATCTTTCTTGTCCAAAAGACAACTATCCTACTCCCTTTATCAACCAGATTATTGAATATTGTGCTGGATGTGAAATATTTTTGTTCATGGATGGATTTTTTGGCTACAATCAAATCAATATCTGCCTAGAGGACCAATATAAGACAACATTCAACTATCCCTGGGGCACATTCGCATATCGGAAACTCCCGTTTGGTTTAAAGAACGTTGGGACAACTTTTCAGAGTGCAATGGATTATGCTTTCGATAACATCAAGCACATTATTCAACCTTATCTAGACAATTTACCCGCACATTCACGTAACCAGACTAATCACCCGATGTATTTGAGAGCTATCTTTTTACACTATCGAAACTACAAAATACGCCTCAATCCATATAAATGTGTGTTTTCTGTTGGCTCTGGTCGTTTTCTACAATTCATCATCTCAAAAGAAGGAATTTGAATTGACCCACTGAAGGTTCAGGCCATTCTTGATTTTTCTATGCCATCAAATTTTCTTCAGTTACAGAAAATTTAGGAAAAGGCTAACTTCCTAAGGAGGTTCGTACCCAACTACGCTGAACTAGCTCTTAAAAGAAGGGGATTCTCTTCCATTGGGATAAGGTTGCGCAAGATTCTTTTGATGTTGTCAAGGATACACTTGTAAGGCCTCTTTAATGTATCCCCCTAATTATCAGAGTGATTATTTCTTATATATTGCTGCGGCTAATACGACCATTGCTATGGTATTGATCCAAGTAGAAAATGATATAGAAATTCTGATCTATTATTTGAATCATAATCTCAATGATACAGAAGTGAAGTATTCATATGTAGAAAATCTTGCCTTGGCAGCCGTTCAAGCTATCCAAATATTTCGCCATTATATCTTGTTCTGGAATACCATTTTCATTTCAAATTTCAGCCTTGTGACTTACATCTTTTCACGTCAATTTCTGGGGGGGAAGTATTCAAAATTTATTTTCATTTTTTAGGAGTTTGATTTGGAATTCATCAAATCCAAGTCAAATAAATCCTTATTTTTGATTGAGCTTCTCTGCAACCTTCCCTCTTATAGTACTACTACTACATCGAAACCATCTATTCTTGATGAGTCTCTGTTTATGATCAGATCATATGATCCTTGGTATGGCGATTTTATCATTTATCTCCAGACCCAGAATTTTCCGCCTGATACTTCCCGCTCTAAACAATGACATATTCGATACCAAGAAAAATATTATCTGATCGTCAGGGATACAGTTTAGCATCATGGTGTTGATACAATTTTAAGGAGGTGCTTCACTCATGAGGAGGTTGAAAAGGTTTTAAATGATTTTCATTCTGGGGCTTGTGGTGGACACTCACATAGAAGATACTCCATGCCGGTTAGTTTTGGCCAACCATATTTCCCGACTGCATCCTCGTGGTTATAATTTGTCATGCATGATTGTAAAATCTGCAAAATGTCAGTGCCAATGCATCATGTTATCTCTATAGGACCATTTTGAAAAATGGGGCAATGACTTCATGACCTATAACCCTCGTCCGTCTTGGGGGCATGGTTATGTTATTGTTGTAGTAGACTACTTTACCAAGTGTGCTGAAGTGATGCCTACATTTAATAAAAAAGGACAAACAACTACATTATTTTTCTTTAATCATGTCATTTCACGATTTGGTGTTACATAGGATATAGTCACAGATCATGGTTCGCATTTTTGAAATCATATGATGAATGAGTTTACTGCCAAAATTAGGACTGTCACATGATAGGTCTACTCCTTATTATTCACAATCAAATGGAAAATTTGAGGCTATTAACAAGATTCTTAAATGAATGATTCAACAAATGATATGAGTTCATAAATGAAATTGGCATTTGTTCATGTACTCGTATTTGTGGGCATATTGAACCTTGGTGAGAAACGTGATCAGATTTACACCTTTCAATTGGTGTATGGTCTGGAAGCTATCTTCCCAATCAAATGTGAAATACCATCGTTAAAATTTGCAATCGACTTGCTACCTGACACCTCTTCTCAAGAAGCACATCTTCTTAACCTCATCCATCTTGATGAATTGCATCGTGAAGCTGCATTGGCAAATAAATCAGATAAGAGACATATAAAGGCACAATACGACAAGCATGTCCAACCTCGCATCTTCTTAGAGGGTGACCTGGTCCTTCTTTATGATTAGGATGTTGATGTAATAGGTACAAGGAAATTTGAGCCATTATGGCATGGCCCCTATATTGTTAAACGATTTCTTACTAAGGGCGCGTATGAGTTGGTAGATTACGATGGAATTCCATTGGCGCAACCCAAAAATGGGTTGTGTCTGAAACGTTACTATGCTTAAACTTGAGCGTAGTAAACTATTTTATTATATTGTATATATGCCGTTGATTTTCATTTACTATCTTAGTTTGTTTTTGTAGAGTTTTCTTGAAGTTAGTAATCCGCTTTAGATTTCATCGCAGATGTCTGAATCTTTGGAACCATTCGTTGGGTATGTTGATGGTGCTAGTCATAGTACGCAGAATATATCCTCTGCAGCGTGGGTCATTTTTTCTCTAAATGACGAGTTAGTGAGTATTCAAGGGATTTGTATCAGTCGATCTACAAACAATATCGTTGAGTATAGTGCATTGATCAAACTTCTCTCTAATGCCATTTCATTTGGTATTAACCGCATCATCATTAGGTTAGACTAAAACTTGTGGTACTGCAACTTACAAGTGTTTGTACTGTCAGAAATCCAAAATTGTATCGTATGTTCCTAAGAGTTCAAATTTTGGAAAGACATTTTGATTTCATTCAATATCAACACATTTATAGAAACTTGAACACATTAACTAATTACTTAGCGAATTATGTTATAAACAGACATCTACAACACATGTAAAGACATATTTTCGATTGAAATCACATAATCGAATAGGATTATGCAATAAACATAGGAAAATACTGAAAATAAATAGATAGATAGTTGTAGGTTTTTACAAAATTGTACCCAAGACACATTGGTCATCTAACCTCAAAATGTATGCAACATGTCAAAAGTAAAATAGTGATGGTTGTGATAACATGCTACTGATCTAGCTATCATATGCAATAACCACATCCAATGGTTAGGAACGCTAATAGTATGGTGCTACAGTCGCATGGGTAACTCTTTGATCCTGCAATAAAAAATCCTAAAGGTCAACCCCTGTATGTGCTGCTGTAGCTTAGTAAGAGTCTCAGCCATATCCAAATCCTGAAGGACTGCTCTCTCGACAACCATCTCTTCTGGCTCATCCGCTCCCTGCTTTCGTTGTCCCACTGGTCAAACTCGACCTAAATATGCATACATCAATACTTTAGTTTAGTCTTGGGAAAATAGAAAAATACAAAAACATGTATAAACCTTTAAAAAATAAAAAAACATGGTCAAAAAATTCTTACCAATTGCACCCCATTGAGCACCTTCTGGTAAAGCCAAATATGGATCTCCTCAGAAGTTGATGCCTACATATGAATAATCATCAATGGAAACCATCTGTCGCCTGAATCAGGCAAAGAATGCAGTCAAGAACATGATGGTCGATTGACCAGCATGTCTATCCATCAGTTCTACCCATCTCTTCATCCTCAAATCTCTAGGGTTATATATACCTAGTGTCACATGCCGAGGCTGCATCAATGGAATCCACTCTAAGGAAAAAGAAATGAGGATCAAACCATAGTTGAAATTTTTATTCCTTCCTCCCTTCGCCTTGCTTAGCTGTTCTTTCATTTGAGAGATTACAACTTCAGCCCAGTTGAAAACTGTTTGTTTCAAGCACTCTAGTGCATACTACATGTAAGATTTGTTTACTACGTGTAGTGTAGAAGAAATATAAAAATTTGTGATTGTGAATAAGATGGTTCTAAATGGAAAGTCATGAACATCGCGGATGTTTATTTTCCCACACTTACTAGGTTGAGCCCCTGGATTGAAATACTGCAATATATAATCTCTCACCATCTCTCCTCCAAGAGAAGGCCCTGAAAGAGAAATGGCCAAGTCTCCTCGATAATCCTATGAGAAAATAGATATCCTCCACTAATATTGGGACCACTTTGTCCCCAATGTGAAATTCCTTTATCACTGGATCCCATGAACGAACAAGGAACTCTAATAGTTCCATCAGTTGCCTCATACCCAATAGTCTAAAGTACTTTATCAACCTGCAGTATCTGAGGGATCTTACAGTACCTGGATCATTTAAGGAAATCATGTTTTTTTCCTCATTTTCTCTTTCTCTCCATGTAATAGTCATTTTGGTCTAATGAATCCCTGAAACAAAATCATAAGACTCATAAAGATCCATTTCATGCAAAAAACTAGGTAGAATTTGAGCACACTGCAAAGAAAAAAATTGGAATTGTGCCCAACACACCCCTGGTCAAGGGGCAGTGCATTGCAAGTGCACATGGCCTTCAATTCCAGTGCACTGCAACACACCTTTCAACATTCAAGGATGTGTTTCCCTCATTTTAAAATAAATTTACCCTAAGAGGCCCAAATACCTAAAAAAATTGCAATGAAATAAAACATAAATGCTACTGAAGGAAAGAGAAGGTTTATAGCTCGAACCTAGATCGAACGACAAGGAAAACTATCCACAAAATCTATCACAATCAACTGCTGAAGTTCGGGGGAAAAAACTAGTTCAGAGCTCCAAAATCCAAATGGTAACTTTCACATGGTAAAAAAGAATAGTAAAACTCTTTTAATTAGTCATTTTATTAATTGAAAATCATATTTATTGCTATGACTATGGTTTTTATTCATTTTTGCTATGAAACATATATTTCTAATCCATTTGATGTTGTTCTGAATAGTTTTACATCTGACATAGCAGATTAGTCGTGCATACTTATCCAAGAATGATTTGACCAGAAAGCATACTTTTATACTTATTTTTGAGCTTTGATAAAAATGAAAAAGGACTTGAAGCGCACTTTTATCTCTTTTTCAAGCTTCGATAACAATGAAAAATGAACCCCTGGAGTCTTATTTTAGCTCTTTTCAGACTCCGATAATTTGAAAACATTGCCAAGAACTTGTCTTTTCGAGCTCGTAAAATTAAATGAAACGAAATCGACTCATTATAAGTTTAACCCTTTTCCTGACTGAGATAGATTATTTACGGAAAAGGAAAACCTTAGTCGAACATGACTAGTAGGTTCTCTTAGATATCATTTTACACTTTTTTGGATATGAGTGAAAAATTTACGAAAAAGGACTCATGGAGTTTTATTTTGTCCTCTTTTTCAAAATCTCTAAATATGAAAAAGGACGAGCGTCACTATTGTTAGGCTCATTAAAACATAAAATAGTGACTGGCTTGTCGATCATGGCAAGAATCGAGTTTCATTTATTGCTAGACTTGTTAAATTATTAAATAGTGAGAATTTTCCCGAAGGCTTGAATTATAGATCAAGCATATGTTATCCTCCTCATGTTTGTTAAAAAATAAAGAGGTACTGGTTGACAGATGACTGGGGAAAATTTGGGAAAGTGAATAGTACTTTTTACGGTAGAAGGTCGCTCTTGAACATGACAATTCACTCCATCATTGTGACTTTTTGGGTTGGATAATCTTCTTGATTTTTCATTCATACCTTCACTTCGGTTTTGGGTCAATGCTGCCAACTCTTCTCAGTGTCGCTAATATGTTCAAGAGAAGTCATCCAGTGAATACTCATCCTTCTGCAATACTCATAAACCTTCATTTTCATGACAGTCATCCCTGAACATTGCTATATCAAGTCACATTTTGTCTCTGAAATCAGTAATTCCTGTTTCGCGATAAAGTGGCTTCCTGTCGACATCAAATCATCATCTAGGAAGTTTTCTTAGAAACATTAGCTTCCATTACCATGAGGCTTGTTATAGCATCGACTAGATCCTCGCTTCCGGACCTTTGAACGAAAAATTTTGTTTTTCGTTTGACATCAAATCATCTATTGACATCTTACAAAATGTACTGCAGTATCTTGAGATCCATTAACATCAATGGTGGTTCTCTCGCGTTTTCTAACAATTCACATCATTGGATGGTAATCAAACAATGTCTTCCCATGTTCGACTACAAATCATATATTCGCATGGCTAGACTTGTACCTGAATGTTCGAGTGAATGAGATAAGATGACCCCAGATCTAGTTTCATCCATTCGGGCTGTGATTTTGAGATTTTTGTACACATCATCTGTACGATGAATTTACATACATATCATCATCCGAACATGGGCCTATATATGTAGGCATGTCGGTATTGGTAAACATTCCAATGTAGAAGACTTTCTGCACTATTTACATGTTATTAGATAGTTTATGTGCTACACATGGGAATGTCTCCCACGAAAATTCGTGATCAAGATGAAAAAATCATAATGTAATGTATTGTAAGATTGATGCAGGTCACCACTCCGCTTTAGTTATAGCTCATCACGTCATAAAGGATCTCATTCAAATATATTATTATTATTATTTTGACTTCATGCTTTAGGGTGCAGCTGTTATAGGTCAAATTGGGCATCATCCCCCATGACCTGGTCAAACTGGACATCATCCCCAGGACCAATGAAATATGGTCTATCGTCCCCTTACATTTCAGTAGCAATATGACCTAAGAGAAGAACAATTTATTCATGGATTCTATTGTGATATTTTCAAGGTTTGAAGTATATGTTATATCACCTATTGACTCACCAACGCAACCTCTAAAGGGACTAACTACATTGCATATGCATCATCCTCCATTCAAGGGTTGACTGCAATGAACTTCCAGACAGTCAATAGTGTGTTGGTCACTTGGGAGTGAAATTATCATTGTTCCAGGAATATCCACATGGCCAATGCCTTCTAGAAGAGTCCATATTCGTCAAATGTCAAATTCAAGTGTCCATCTAACACCTCTAAACTTGGGAACATGTCTTGCCTATTGTTAGAAAGTTAATTATTGAGAAAATACCATTAGTTTCCATATAAATTGAGCACAGATCCTGGTGCTAGGGAAGGAATAACTTTGGTAAAGAAATATTTTTGGATTCTCATTTGAGAGAGTTAAAGTACTGATATGTTGTTGGTGTGATGTTGGATGTGATGAGGCTGGGATGAAGTTGGAGTCGATGACAACAAATCAAACATTGGTTGTAACCTTCCCCTTCTACTCTTTAATAAATATTAATGTTCATTTTCCCATATAAATGTCTCTATATGTCTCTGTTTCTTATGCAATGGATTCTTGAATGATATATATATTTCACATCTAATTGATTTGATTGATTAAGATAGGTAGATATATGTATATGCATGTTGTTTGATGTTATTTTTTTGTGTTTGTAGGAATTGATCTGATGATCTGAGTTGGATTGAGAGTGACAACAACAACGAAAGAAGGAGAAGGAGAAGTGCTTGGATCACAAGTAGGTTCTTCTATCATTTTGTAAATCTGCTTATTTTAGAGAAAGTGATGGTAAAATCTTTCATCTGTTGTTATAAGTGCCTAGCACCACACTTAGGGAATTTGATTTATTCATAGATCATAATTCTGTGTAATAGGGAGAACTCCACGATGGACTTTGAGAAATATTTTGGAACGAGCGGGATTTTGAAGAATTGTCCATTTGATATAATTATGATATTTTCACCCTACTTTTGAGAAAAATCAACAATATCGTTGTACATACCTAAAATTGATTTTGGTGCCTTAAAAATGGACTTATTATTATCAGTGCTAATGTATTGTTAACCGCACTAGTGTGGTTATATTAACAAACACACCGGTGCGGTTTTATTAATGGACACACTGGTGCTATTAGTTAACAAATGCACTGAAAATTCAGAAAAATAAATGAAATGAAACACAAATTTATGTTTATGAAGTGAAAAAAAAAAGTAAATTGAAAAATGGGCGGCAAATTATTTTCGGAAAACTAATTTCATAAAAAATTTCTTTAAATAGTAAAAGTTATTCATTATTCCATTATTTTTGCAAAAAAATTCACGGAGGGATTAGCACGAGAGACATACATGGAGCAAGACAGCACGAGAGCATTGTGGAGAAGAAAAATACTTTTGAACAACAACAATATTTAAAGAATCAGAATTTGAAACATCTGGTGATTTACACAAAAACCCTGTAGTATAGTAAAATTGTTAAATTTTACTTTAATAATTGTTTTTTGCAGTTTCTGTTAGATTTAAATCATGCATTGTAAAATTTTTAAATTTTATTGTGAATTTTACTAACAAAATCATTTACAATATCATTTCCTATTTACAAACTCAGAAAAAAATTAAAAAAATCTATTTGTTTCTTTTTGTTTATGTGACTTCACAATTAGGGATTTTTATTTTAGATTTATAGGGTCTGTATTACTATATGTATAAGCGTATGAAATCTAACCCATGAGAATTTACAGAGTCAGATCCCAATCCATGTTGGCCCTTGCACGACTTAAAAAAAACATATTTTTTTTAATCGGTGTGCATTGTTTAAACTAGCGCAGCGATGCATGATTGTTGTATAGAACATCGGGCGTGTACTCACAAAAACAATGTTTTATAAAAACATTTTTTCATTAATTTATGTTCGTGTTAGTCGGTGCACCGATTTTAATATAATGCACTAGGTCTCCTTTTTGACAAAGAGTACAGTACGGTGTTTCTACTATATTGGCAGTGCATTTATAAGAACCTTCCGCAACGCGTTGAGTGCGTACGTTGTGAAAGGTGCACCGTTTTCTTGATTTTGTTTTTTTACATGAAAAGTATGTGATTTATTTATAAAATATATTAATGAATTGTATAGACTTAATATTGATAAATAAATGGCTGACAAGAGTTCAAGTAACAACAAATACCGATAGCACATCCAAAAAATAAAAAAGGCAAGTTCTTTGTAAATTCTTTACAAAAATTATTATTTTTGAACTATATGTAAGTTTAAATAATATGTATTGTTTATTTTGTATCATTCAGAGCGACAAAATGATGAAGCTCGATAAGATTATTTCCCATCTAAGACCAAAAGAGCATAAAATATTGATGGAAAAATTGCAGAAGGATGAATCAGAGGAATGAAAAAATACTATTGGTCCAATATGAGTTTCTTTTTAAAATTTTCATTAATAATATACTTAAAAATATTAGATAACATGTTTCAAAAAATCTATTAGTTCATATATGTTTAATGTTCTACAGAGACTGACAATGAATTAAATGAATTTTGTTCTATGAAAAGAAAAGAAAAAAAGAACATGCAAATGAAAATGAATTTCTCCTTAGCTCATCTGGAGTGGTGTTGGAGGTTAACGAAAGGGGGGAAAACATTTACAAAACTTTGAGGGATCTAGTGGAATGAATGTATAGACCTTCTTTCCACTTACAATACAAAAATCAATCCAATGATTCCAAGAACCAAATTTTATTTAAACTACATGATGATTTTCCAGAGAATTGGGCAATGAGACATGTGAGACTTTTAATAGAAAAAATGTACAACAACAAAAAATAAGGATTGAAAAAGTAATATTCATTTAAATGTTTTTCTAGAATTATATATATATATATATATTACTACATAGAAATCATTTATAAATATCGTTTTTGTTATATTTATTTTTCATATATCAATATAAAAATTAAATAGTTTATTGTCATGTTACATTTTCAGGAAGATTATGAAAATCTCAAAGGCTGAACGAGTTGATATCAGAAATATGCCAGTAGAAATGTCCAAAAAGGTGTACAAGGAGATGGTTAAAGAAATGGACATAATTTCATCGCTCAAGGAGACATCTCAACAACAACGTGCTTCAAATGTAATATGTAATCATTGATTTTTTCGATTAGGTACAATAAAGAAACAATTTAGCATTAAATATTAATTTTCAAGTATTTTATTGCAGAAAAGAAAAGAGATTAGAACCCATTAGACACACAAAAATGGACACCAGGGAATAAAAGGGTTGATATCTATGTTTGTGAGTAATTGTTACCTCCTTATAACAACTTAAATAGATTTCATTTTTGTATATTTTAAGTTTTTTTACAACTATCATCATTGAAGTATTCAAACAGGTGCAAACATACAAAGAAGAACCATCAGAAGAATTGATTGGCATTGGGTTAAATATGGGGTGTCAAGATATGTTGGCATATCATAAATTAATTGTGGAATTTGTAAGCATCTATCTTGTTTTACTTAGCTCCATCTATAATTAATAGAACAATTTTTTTTTTTATATTAAATCTATGATTTGTTATGGGGTATAAAACTTGTAGGAAACAAAGTATGGAACTACGCCAACAAATGAATTGTTGAGGGATGACATGAAATTTGGTTTTGAAAGAATGTGTATATCTCACGAGTGAATTATTGCTATGGTACATTTATTTTCGATTTAAAGTGATGTATATTATTTAATATTGTAATTTTAATTATTCTCACCAATGTATATACACTCATTGCACTTTATTCTTATGTTTGTAGATGGAACTTGAAAAAGAAAAAGAAATCAAAAAAATGAAAAAAACATTCCTCCAAATAACCCAAGTCATGGAAGCAGCTCGAGAAGTGACATCAGTTCCAGGGAAGAATGATGATCAATATCTTTGGATATCAAAGCAAGGTGTTGTATTCTTTGAAATATTTGTCTGTGAAATCAGACATTTTGTTTAATGTAATGGATGTAGTGTCCCAATTGAAAGACAAAGGGACACCATTAACTGCCCCATTTTGTATGACAAAGAGTGTATTATTCATATATAATATATATAATAAAATACATTTTAATTTATTCTATTGTGTTCTCCATTGTCACTGTGAAATGTTACACCACTAATTAAATATATGGATGATTAAATATTATAATGAAGAGATGCAAAATATGATGATATGAAATAAAAAATTATTCCAAACATCACATTCAAATGCATTAATGAAAAATTAATTGATATGAACACTGTTATAAGATATGTGTCGACTTTTGATGAATAATGAATTTTTAAAAATCACAATAATTGCACTGTCACAGGTCGATGCTTCTAAAAAATAGAAAATGAACACTGGTGTGTGTTAGTTGATGCGCAACAGTGTGCTTCTACGACCTATGGGCACCGTACAAATATCAATACCAATTAGAATTCCCGATGCACTTTATCGACGACTACCACTCGGGCGGTCAAATAGGTGTTGCATGCACAGATATGGTTTGGCTTTAACACATTGGTGTGTTTTTATAACTTAATGGCTCAGTGCACTTTTAAACCTTAACGACACTAGCGCATGCACCTTCCATCAGTCTGGTGCACATCACCTTCCATTGGCCCAGTGCATCTTTGTGGGTGAAACACACTGAGACATTGCTAAACATCCCGGGGCATCTGAAATTTTTTTTCCATCCTAGTGCTTCGTATATTTACAGTACTAGTGCGTGTATGGTAAAACACATCTGTGCGTTCACACATGATGCATGCACCGATGAGAAAAACATCTGTAAAAACCTCCGGTCGCCCTATTTTTTTTAGTTGTATTCAATTTCTGTTAGAAGCTCTATAAAAACCTTCGTTACCAAAAACAAATGTTATATAAAATGTTTTTTGACAATTTTGGCCAATTTTATAACACTAAAAACGCCTTTACAACCTCTAATAGAGGGTGTTTTCCTTGTAGTGTGTTGGAATTTGGTTCCCCAAGGGTTAGAGATGTGTGATTCTCATGATGACTGAGAAGAAAATTGAGAAGGCATATTTGATAAGGTAGAAAGCGCAAACCTTGTAGTCACTAGGAAGAAGATTAAAGACCAAACCTTAACTTCTTGCATCAAATATTTTGAGGCGATGAAAAAAAAAACTGTTTATTAGAATGCTCCTTCATTAAAAATTATTTGCCAAAAATCTTATGGGAAATAATAGTGACTAAAAAGTGGGGGCTTCCATGATAGAAATATTAAGAGTAGAATGAAATTCGTTCCATAAATTTAAATTTGACTAAGAGAATTTTTTTGCGTGTATAATATTGTTGGATGAACATGTTATTTCTTTGACATATATACCACCAGTATTTCAATATTCAATTCCCATAGAAACAAATTTAGACTGGTAAATGGTATGTACTATGAAGTAAGGGTCATCGACATGATGAAATAGTTGTCTATCAGGAATATATTGGTATCGTTCGCATTTTTCCAACTTTTTTTTTTTTAATTTTCAAAAAAATTGATATTCCTAAACAACATCATATAACACATAAGTATAAGAATATAACCCATTTTAGGTGGTTTTCCTTTTCAATAAATAATAATTTTCTTGAAAAATTTTGTACTAAATAACACTTTATAACTCCCTTGTGCATGAGTATAACCCATTTCAAGTTCTTCACTTCTCGATAATAGTAAAAAAATATTTTATGTTGTATCTAATTCAACTTACTTGATTGTAACCTATGGAGATATAAATTCTAGAATCATGATACTAGATGGTAAACCCGCATGCTCCTTGACCATGTTGACTTGATATGCATTGACTTGTTGCAAAAATGAATACATATTGCACCTTTGATCTCACATGTTATTATTAGTTGAAATAAATACAATCAAATGGTTTTTGCATGATTTGATCAACTTCAAATGCTTCTCAAAAGATAGATATCATGATTCCCTTATCTAACTAGTGGAATAAAATGTATGGAGAAATTTTAGAACAATTTCCATGTCCTATGAATGATTAGGTATTTAATGATTACTACTTACCTGAGTGTGTTGCAGATGAACAAGCCATTGTAAATCTGGGGAACAAGGAGAATATCAGTGATTAATACTTACCTGAGTGTTCTACAGATGAATAATCCATTGTAAATATGGGGAATAAGGAGAATCCAAATCTATTACAGTTAATGTTCTTTGATCCAGGGTTTATGAGTATTTTATCTTAATATTATTTTGAACCCATGTCCCATTTCTTTATTTTTGTATCAAAAAGTTCTATTATTACCTATTTTAGGATTTATTTCATTTTTAATGAATGGAACACATGGAGAGTAGAGGGGTTTCATTCTCCAAACATGGTTAGATGTCATATGTTTCTCATTTGTCAATTTTATAGATTTAAATTGTTAGCTAATTCTACCTTTAGTTTTTCTAGTATTATATTTTTATGTCTTTTCTTATAGTTGAATTAATGTAATTTATTATCCTTTCTTCATTAGTAAATTAGAGGAATTTTTTGTGTAGTTTTGTTGTCTAGGAAAATATCCTATGTATGCAAGTTTAGACAACAAAAAATTTCATTATTTTTGGTTTCATGAAGACTATTGATTTTATAGGACTTCAATTTTTTATGGAAAGAACTACAACAATGTGTATTATGAAAAATTAGGTGGTATTTTCATGAGGGATATTAATGATATTGAAATTGAGTTCTTGTTCATGTTAGACTTTCTTCTGTGAGTAACTATTAGTGTGTTCGAGAGCTATTGTGCACAATTGGAATGTAGATTTGCTTTGGGAGGAGGTTATCGAATTGAGAGAGATATTTGATCCATATGTGGGTTGGATCAAGGCTCCACATAAGATGATTCTCAAAATAAAGACATAAAGTCTAAAAAATGGTAAGATTGCTTAATCAAGGGGATTTGGTGCTTCATGTGAGTGGTGGCTCACAACCAGATTAATGTAATATAATATGTGATATTACTCTTAAATCAATAAAGAAAGAAGCTTTGGTGGTTTCTCTCCAGGAAGTGTGTCCATGTGAAACCTTCGTGTCCAATGTGTATGCTGCTCATGGTGTGTGTTTATGTGTTGATTTCATATTTTTTCCACATGATATTTTTTTCATGGTTATATGGATGATTTCGAAACTTGAATAATAATAAAAAAAATTGGCATAAAATTTTAAATTAGCCTTATTACCGATTCAACCCCCCTCTTAGTATTAACATTGTTTCCAGAACTTGGTATTAGCGATTGGTTCCTTCAGGAAAAACTTAACCACTCGAAGGTATATCAAAGGGAAAAAAATAGCTAATCATGTTTGGATAACAACAGAAGGAGTTCCATTTTCAAATGGACCATACTATAGCTTATGGAAGATTATAAAGGAAGCTTATTTTATGATAATCAAGGAAGACATATGACTTACTATGATATATGGAGAGAGGAATGATTTTAGTTAAAAATCCAAGGAGATTATCTTTAAAGGGATATCAAATCTATATGTTGAGAAAGTGAGAAATTGTGAATCAACAAAGGAAATGTTGGACATATTTCAATTTCTACATGGATGAGAAAGTCATGCAAAAATATAGGAGGTTGATTAATCTTGTTTCTAAAGTGATGAACCTAAATCTGTGAAGGATACTAATAATTAAAATAAGAGAAGGAAGAATAAGAAGAAGAAGGCATCATGGAGGAAAGATTCTCAAAATATTTAAGATCCTTCTTCCAATAAGGAAGTTTCTTCCCATCAATCTCAAGTTGATGATGATGAAGAATCATATGATAGGTCGTGCTCCTCATAAGGTAAGATATTTATTTGTGATAGATGTAAAGAAATATGTCATTCATTATCTAGATGTTAATATGAATCACTTGAAGATAGAGATATCCATGCATATAGTAGTAGTAATGAAGATATACCCACGCTAGTAGCAATAAAATGTGAGGGATCCTATGAAGAATAAGAGAGTATATTATAAGAAGAGAATATGGGAATCACTGGAAGTGATGACGATGGAATACTCATCAAACCTATGGAATATTTCATGGACAAAAATATGGATTTAGATCTCTATGGTGTCTCAACTAGCACATTTAATAGCGAAGAGGAGGATATAAAATAGAGAATCTACTTTAAGAAGCAGTTGATCTCTACTCTAAAGGAGATCAAGGAACTATCAGAAACAAATCTGAAGCAAAAGGAGACATTTCATGAATATGAACTTCAGACTGAGACGTTTAGAAAGACAACCATAGATTTTAATGATGAAAAAGAAGAAGCTAGTAGATTGAATGGGAGGTTAACGGATTATTTGAATGAAAGATAAGCCCTTTGGGAGATATTAAAAGCTGAAGTAGTCTCATTGAGATAAGAACTTGAAAAGGAAGTTGGAAACCCAAATGAAAACAAATGAAAGTGGGAGAAACAAGAGAACAAAAGGAAACATTAGGATGCTAAGTAGAAACATCAAAGGGAGCAACCGAAGAGAGCCAATAAATAACAAGAAAGAGGGAAAGGAAGAATTGTGAACTTACACAGAAGGCACATAAAGAACCAACAAAAGTCCTTTCCCCCTCAGGGAAAAATCCTTGAAAGAAAAGGTAGCTTCTGTCATCAAAATCATTTTCATGGTTGTTGTTTTTCTTGAATCAATTTTGGACATAAAGCCATATATTGTAGATGGAATGCAATAAATAAGATATGTTGGGTAGCAACAACCGAATCATTTAGAAAGTGGCCAGGAGTAAGCATGTTGGTAGCAATAGTATTTTTGAAAAGAATTTTCTCAAGAATAGTAACTCCTCTGCCCACTCTGGTGCTATGTCAAATGCTACAATTGTGGCAATCTTGGGTGCAAGAGAGAAATTTGAAAATATAATAAGAAAAAGAATGCTTCTTAGCATTTGCATGAAAATATTGCTGCTTGGGATTTGAGGACAAAAAGGAGGAAAATAGGAAAGGATTATGAGTTTTTCTTTAGTGCTAGGTATCTAAAGGAATTGTGGAATAAAGGAGGAAGAAAAAAATCTGTGATCGCAAGCTATAATGAGAGAAATATTTTGGTATGGAAAGGGAGCATCAATAAGCCAATTACCATTCTCTTGAAAACAAAGAAAAATGACAACATGTGGGTTTGGGTGGAGAAAGAGGAGTTTAAGGAGAAGTTCCCTCCAACCATGCACAACCAAGAAAAGGCCCATACATCGGAAAAAAAGAAGCTATAAAGAAGTGTTGCTGACAAGATTCGGCCAAAGAATGTATGGGTGAAGAAGAATGATGATGTGATCAGGGGGAGTAGATCCTTTGTTTCTCTTTACTAAAGGAATAAAATGGCATCAAGGGAGGAAGAATAATTTAGATGTAGGAAACAAAAGAAGAATAGACATAAGTGCATATGAATTATTAGAGGTATGACCGAGTCTCCTTACTCATTATAGTGACTAATTTATATATTTTGAATTATAAGAGAGAAGAGAGTCCAACCAAATTGGTTTTAGGGGGAGTACACCACAAATTTCTATATTATTGGAGAAGATAAGCCGCAATAGAAGTGTGGAAGGACAAGAAGCCCATGATCAAGTTAGGTCCACATGATCTGTCCCCACGCAAATGCAAGGAAACAATTGCAGAAGATCAGAGAGAATTAGCTCAGGGGGAGCTTCTTTAGTAAGCAATAGCGAGAAATAACTGTCAGCCTCAGGAAGAGACATTTCCCATGAATTGAAAGGTTTTCAACTTGGGTGAAATACTCGTATTTAATTTAATTTTCAAATTTTTTTTTTTAGTGTTCTTGTGTTGATAAACATAGTTGGTACAAGCTTTACATGTTCCTGAATTATTAAGGTATCACTATGTAAATTGGTAGTACTTTTTTTAGATGGAGTAGCCTTTTGCGTAAGTGGACATTTCATTTTGAGAAAGAGCTATAAGAGGTTGTCTGAGAAAACATCTAATTTGTATCAATTTCTTTATGGAATCAATATTTGTTATGAAAAAATTCCTATTCTAAAAGTATGATCTCAAGGGGATAAGTGTTTAAGATGCTCAAGTGAAGTGAGTGCAGTCTGAACAACAACAACAACAATAGTGAAGTGTAAGACAAAATTCATCATTATTGGATGGTATCTGTAGCAACAGAAATACGATGAGAATTTTTAAATTGGTATTAGTTTCCTTTAACTAACATTAAATATGCATTGGCCAAGACATAAGTCAACCAACATTCTTAGGCATTCAAAATTGGAGAAATTCAAAGAAGAGGTAGTATGTTCAGGGGGAGTATATCACATATGTCTAGTTCCTAGAGAGCTAACAACAACAAGAGGACTTAAATACATATTTTTATAATGCTTGATTCTTAAAAAAAAAAATTATTTTTATTTTTGTGGGTTAGCATGGATGATAGACTTCTAATGCCCCATCATGAAGGCATAATCCATTTTCAAGAAGTTTGTAGAGTAGAATGCACATTAGCATCTAGAGCCCCGGTCAGTGATTCAAAGTAGAGAAGAAGAAACTTGTAGCCCTTTGTCATTCATGATAAAGGGGGTATTTTTGGAAATTTTTCATTGCCAAGATGGCTAGGGAAAGCAAGTGTGTTAGAATTTATGTCAACACTATTGTTGTGATATGTGTTGGGTATTTGGCATTGTCTAACATCTCGCAAGAGTGTTGGTATTGATGTCAACTAGACTAGCATGGATGTTTGTGGCAACATATGTTGGCTTAGCCTAGCTATGATGGTAATTAGGCGAGCATTGATGTGCTTGATGTGTCAAGCTTAGGGGGAGTCCCATAGTTTCTGAATTTTTTTGTAGAGAATCATCATAGCAGTAGGATTATTGGATAAACCATAAAATGATGACTATGATGGATGGAAGTCCCATACTTTGGAGGATATTTTTCCTCAAGAGATCAACTCAAATACTATTGGAGATAGAGCATATGGATAATACTCAGAAAAATATTTCCAATGGTATGTGTAAGTTTGCAAATGGCCTCTCGGATTAGTATTTATTTTCGGTCAAATTTGAGGAGCCCCAAAGTAAGATGGAATAGTTTAATGTGGCCTTGGGTCAAAGGTGCGAACAAATATAGTAGTGGCTAGAGTTGCGGGAACTAATAATGGATCCGCTAAGGGAAGAGTCGGGAGGATGTGGCATGGAAAACAAGGCATTGGAATCCATTGTTATTGGCTTAGGTGGTGCCCACCCGGTGGACTTACCTCAATGGATGTACCCCGACACTTTGTAAAGGGCACACACATTAAAGCATTGGGATGCAACTGAACGGGTTGAAGGGGAGTGCCAACAGAGTAGCATACGTCTTTCTTTTCTCATTGGCTATAGGTGAATCACACTTGATAGTCTGGCCCGACAAAGGAAGCTCGACAGTATGACCCCATCACAACCTTAAGGAAAACATTGTGAATGCATTGGGAGACAGACACCAAGGCACAAAGGTAGAGTATGAAAAAAAGGAGTTGAGCAAGATGACAGTGGCGGTATGGTTGGTAGCGACATGAAATGATAAAGGCACCAGGAGTGCCCCACAACAATATAAAATCCCGCAAAGGCTCACCCTAGAGGATTGAAAAGGGCGCATAAAGTGAAAGTGTCAAGTGGTGGATTCCGAGACATGACATTAGATCAACAACCAACGAGGAGTTGAGTACGAGGTCCCCACTGACATCTCAACTCACCGAGGGTGAGCTCAGAAATGAAAGTTTTTAGGTATATAAAGATAGAAAAAAATGAAAGTTCTGAGATATAGGTGTCGGGCCATGCAGTGTTATTCCAACATCCCTTGATATGGAAGTCCTGTTAGGCCTTGAGGCACCAGAAGGTGGTTTCCCATACCACTGATCGCGTAGATCAACGATGGAGAACCAATTCAGGACCACTACTCCTAATACAACAAACAAAAATGGAGTGGTTTCAAGGTTGGTTTCTTGAACCTGGTGGTATTTTTTATTAACAAGGTAATTTGGAAGAAAGGTGGTAGAATTTTTTTGGGTCATAGAAGGTGATAGTGGTTGATGAAATCAACATGATGCAGTAGTATAGGGGACACAAGGAAGGAATATTCGACATTTTTGGGTGGTCTAATGGGCCAAATCTGGGAACACATGTCACCACTCGGGAGGTGCCATATGGTATTGGTGAGGTTAGCATGATTTCATCCCGTGGGGTAGGTCGTGGAAGGTTTAACCGGTGTGCACAAAGGAACTAGTAGGTTGACAGGGCATTAAGAAGACATGGTCATGTTAGAGCATGGTCCAATTGAATATGTTTTGGGAAGACCCCATGGGATGCATAAGCTCGCAAGGATCATCCCAGAGGAAATATAAACGGGTGCATAGATTTTTGTTCGAGAGGATAGAGCTAGGTTATGTCAGTTAGAAAACTCATCTCATCGAGGCCTTTAATTGGTCAGTGATAGTGCCGATTGGACCCCACAGGATAGCTAATCCCGCTAAAAGGAACCCAAAATCTACTTAAGAAGTTTAAATAATTTTTGGGATATAAGCATCGAGCTTGGGTGCTCCAGCCTTAGCACCACAGCTTGGGAATTTCTTGTAGAAATGAGACCAATGGCGTGAAGCCATTAACAAAGGAATTTTGACTATGAAGGACTTAAGAAGTGGATTAGATCCTATAGGCTTAAGCAACTATCACAAGAAGTAGTCGAATGGTGGACATGAGGCTAAGTGCTAACATGAGATGGGCACTAATAAAAACAAGATGAAAAGTTATATTTGGAAGCACCTTGTTGCCTTGGGCCAATCTCGACACTTGTGCCATATTTGGAGTACCTCTATAGGTTGGTTAACGGGATTGAATGTGTCAAAAGCTGTGAATTCAGAATGGAATTCAATGGCTGATTTAAGGAAGAAATGACCACGACGTGTAGGGTTTCTTAATGGCCCTGGTTCCAAGAAAAATGTGGCATACCTAAGTATCCCTCATGTAAGGAGAAATTAAATGGAAATCAGAAGTGGACTGGACAACAATGTTATGTGTGCAGGTAGAGTTTAATGAAAGAACTCCTTTATTTTTTAACTTGATTGAGATTCAATTTTGAGTATGGGATATCGCTCAAAAGCCCATTCCTTGAATTAATTTAGTTGCAGTGGCCAATTAATTTTAATGAAGCAACATATGAGATTTATTAGGCAAGTCTATCCTATGCAATATCGAAAGCCATGCATGGAGTATGAAATTGGGCAGTGTGGATGAAAACAGAGACAACATCGATCAGTGTGGAGTAGTGGAACAAAAATTAGGATTGTAATTAAGAAATTAGGTGAAATACGACATTTATGAGTGATCTGAGTGAAGAGCTCTATGTGTGAGAGAACTGTTTAGGAGAGGCCAAGTGTGTCTACACTGCTAAGGAGACGCCAAGTGTGCCCACATTGCTGAGAAGAGGCCAAGTGTGCCTATGCTACAAAGAATAGGTCATGAGTACCTATGCAGAGGAAAGAGGATGAGAGTTCTTGTGCAAAAGAAAAAAGTTGAGAGAAGAGTGCCCTATGTGAGTGTATGTTGCTGCAGAGTGAGAAGAGGATAAAGTGATGTGTGCGCTAAGTATGTGTAGAGGCTGTAGAGGAGAACAAAGAGATAGAATCAGGAAGTGTGGTTTCTAATTACAGTGAACAATATTATTTCCTTACTAACTGTGGGTTGGAGCTTGCATACAGGAAGTCGGTGCTTTCATCTCTAGTGGGTGTTTAAATAAATCTTGGGGGTTGATCTCTAGTAGGTTTCTGAAGAAATATTGGGGGTTGGTTCCTCTTGAAAGTTGGTGCTTGCATAAATATAAGGAGCTATAAGTTGGTGCTTTCAACAAATCTATGAATTTTTTCTTCAAATGGTGCTTCTTGTAAGCTGATCGGCTATCTACGAAACTAGGGAGTTGATGCTTCTTGCTAGTTTGTGCTAGAAAAAAACCAAGGGGAGTTGGTGCTCCCTATGAGTGCTGCCTCTCAAATATATTGATGTAATAGAGTAGGTGCTCTTATTTTTACATCAATAGAAAAAAATACTTTGGTGGTTTTTCTCCTAGAAGGGTTTCTATGTTAAACCTTTGTGTCCAATGTGTATGATTCACATGGCATGTGTTTATGTGTTGATTTACGATTGATTCCACATGATACATTTTTTATCATTATATGGATGATTGCAAAGTTTGAATGAAAAATATTTGCATAAAATTTTAAATTAGCCTTAGTACTTATTCACTCTCCTCTCAGTATTAACATTGTTTCCAACAATAGTGATATTGAACATATGTTTCAAGAAATTTTAGAGGCGGGAACCATTCAAGAAAGCCAAAGTGATTTCTCTTCACCAATGGTGATGGTTATAAAAAAAGGATAGTTTGTGGAATATGTGTCCATATTATAGATAACTCGAAAAAATGGAAATCAAAGATAAGTTTCCTATTCATGTCATTAATGAATTATTAGAATAATTGCATGGATTAATTTTCTTTACTAAGTTGGATTTTTTTCTAGATATCATCAAATTAGAATGAGGTAAGAAGAAATTACCAAAATATCCTTTAGAGCACATGATGTTCAATATGAGTTTTTGGTTATCCCATTTGGACTTACAAATTCCCCTTCAATATTTCAAAGCTTAATGATTTATATTTTCAAACCCTTCTTTTGAAAATTTGTGCTAGTATTTTTTGATGACATACTAATATAAACAAATTTTGGGAAGGGCATGAACTAGATGTTGGCAGACACTTGACACTATTAGAAGACCAAAGACTATATGCAAAGCCTTCTAAGTGTGTATTTTGGGTTTAAGAAGTAAAATATTTGGGTCATATTGTATTACATGATGGTGTCAAGGTTGATCCTAAGAAAATAAAATCTATGAGGGAATGAAAAATCCCCAATAGCTTGAAGAGACTAAGATGATTCTTAGGATTGACAGGATATTACTAAATGTTTGTCGATAATTATGGTCAAATAGCAACGCCTCTAACAAAACTATTGAAGGAGGAGGTATTGTTTTGGACTAAAGAATAAACCAAAGCTTTTGAACAAGTTAAAGAGGATATGTGTACAACTCTTGTTTTGGAAACACCTAACCTCACAAAAAATTCCATTGTGTAATTTGATGCCTTGGGCCATATATTTGGTGTCATTTTTATGCAAGAAGGAAAACCCCTAGATTTTGAAAGTAGTGAACATAAAGGAAAGTACTTACTCAAACACATATATGAAAAATAAGTGTTGACCATACTACATGCAGTTAATAAATGATGTCTATACTTAATATGAATGTACTTCAAAGTGAAAAAAAATCATGATAGTCTAAAGTGCTTCTTGGAGAAAATAATATCCTTAGAAGATAAAACAAAAGGGTGATGAAGATGTTGGGTTATTACTTTGGAAGTAACTAAAAAAATGGGAAATGAAATATTGTGGTAGAAAAAAAGGTTTATTGTGTGGTATTTCCATTTCATAATTTGACTAGATGAAAGGAGAAATGACATAATTGTAGCAAGTTGAGAATATATGCAATATCATTTAACAGGTATAGGAGGACCCAACCTAGTAGAAAAAATTACATGGAAAAATGATATTTTATGATATGAGGAAGACTTATACTTATGTAATAATTCTCAACTTCAACAAAAGGTGATTATGGAATCACACACTTCTCCTATAGAAGGAAAATCAACATTCTTTAAGACATACCATAGGATCAAGAAAGATTTAATTGAGGAAGGTGTTAAAGAAAATGTATAAAATTTTGTGGCGGAATGTGTAGAATTCCAACAAAATAAAGGAGGTATATTAAGACCTTATGGCTCCTTTATCCATTTTCCATACCAAGCCAGCATTGGCAAGAAGTTTCAATGGATTTTATGACAAGTTTACCCAAATATGAAGGAAATAGCGTCATTATTGTAGTGGTATATCGAATGAAAAAGTATGCCCATTTCTTCTCTCTTTCTCATGATTTCAAAAAAAATATTGTGATAGAAGAATTGATGGAAATAGTCCAAAACATACAAAAAATACTGAATATTATTGTAAATGATAGAGATCCAATTTTCATTGGAAACTTTTGAACTAAATTATTTCTTGTTTGCGTATCGAATTTTCTCACAACTCATATTACCATCCTCAATCTAATGGAAAAATAACATTGTGAATAAATGTTCATATATATATATCTATGTGCGTGTGTGTGTTTATTTGTATCTAATAAATAAATATAATGGGTTAAATCATTTCCCTCAGTAGAATGGTGGTATAAGACATCTTTCCATGACTCATAAAAAATGTCACCGTTTATGGAACTTTATTGATTTGGTCCCCCATCCATCACATAACCGTAAGGTACTATAAAGGCTTAAGCAGTAGAGGAGCACATCTAGCAATAACAAGAGGTTATCAAACTATTTAAGTAAAACTTGGTTATGACACAAAATAGGATGAGAAATGAGCATATGAAAATCATAGTGAAAGGGAATTTGAATTGGGAGATTGAGTATTTGTGAGGCTACAACAATATAAACATATTCCACTCAAGAAACAAAAGAAAGACAATAAATTAGGTCTGAGGTGTTATGGACCCTATAAGGTGTTGCATGGGATTGGAAGTATGGCTTGTAAATTGAATTTTCCTCGATATTCATGTTTATATCCAATATTCCATGTTTATGTCTTAGAGAAGGTAATCAGTGATAAGATCCTAGTCCAAACTATTCAACTAGAGACTAAAGAAGAATGGAAAGAAATACTAGAATTGAAAATAATTTTGGGAACAATGACTAATTAGCTAAGAAATTGAGCAATTACAATGTACCTCGTCAAATGGAAGAACCTACCAATGGAAGAATTGAAATGAGAAGGATTTATTCATGCCAAAACACCCATAAATAGTCAAGTGTTAAGGAAAACATCTCTTTGAAGGGGAGGGGAATGTTAAGACCTATATAAGCCCCATGTTAATCCTAAAATCCCTTATTAAGGCCTACATATTGAGTGATTAAATTTCTATTGTTACATTATTATGCAATATAGAACCTCTCATGGTCATGTTTTATTGTAATAGTACCCCTTGTCTCCTATATATATACTAAGGAGACCTTGTCTTAGAATCATAAACTATTTTCTAGTAAGATATATTCATTTTAAAAGTAGGTTTGACTCTCGAAGAGGACTCAGTAATTATTGGGTTCTTATTATTTTAATTGTAAGGATCATAAGACATTTTTTAAAAGGAACACCAAATAAATAAGGTCCAACTCGATATATTTATAGTAGAATTTTTCATTTAATTATATGATATTTCTAATGTTTTAATGTATTATGCATATTTTCAATTTTTTATTTCTTTATAGATAACATCAAAGGAGATCTACATTATGAAGAAATACTAAAGGATGGAATTTTTGGAGTCTTACTTCAATGATATATGATATCCTTTTTTTGCATATGTTTCTTCAATCTATTTAGCTTTCCATTCACTTCTTTATTCTTTTCTATTATATTTCCTTTCTAGCATTTATTTTTGAATTACTAGACCCTTTTGATTACTAAGCAAAATACACACCTAAAATTAAGTTATGTTAGTCTTAAATCAATGGTATATGATCATACTTTTATTTATTATGTTTCTTCAATCTCTTTGACTTTCCATTGGTATTTCACTTTCTTTCTTGTCCTTCTAGTTATTTTTAATTTCTAACATTGAATTTTTAATCTATTAGACCACTTTGAGGATCACATTAGGTGAGTTATATAAAAACAAATATTTATTAAGCTTATGAAATCCCAATATCCTTCAAGAACCAGGTGTTGAATCCATTCCCTTTGTCTTAACTTCGAATAATAGTTAGGATACTTATATGGTGGTACAATTTGAATGATCTAAATCTATATGAATGATGATAATAATATCACATTTTAACCACTCAAGCCAAACTCCATTGATAATAATCTTAATATAACTCCATTAATAAACAAATAACAAACCTTTTATAAGAAAATTTTAAACTTATAAAAATATTATAATAACATCTCATTAAAACTACTTAAGCCAAATACAAGATAATAACATCACATTTATACTACTCAAGCCAAACTCTACTGATAATTTAAAATTTTATATTAAGAAATTACTTCGAATAATTATTTTAAATAATAAACAAAGTATAAACTTTAAATATTTATAAAAATAAACTTAAAATAAACTTATAACATGTTAATAAAGAATATAAATATAATTTATATATATCTTTAAATTTTGTATAATTTTCATTATTTTTTATTTAAAATGCTTATCACAATAAGGATTTCAAAATACAAGAGTACAAATCATTTTTTTTTTTAATTTAAAATGATGTTCACTATAAAATTGTTAAATGTAAGTCTACATATTATATAAAGTCATTTAAACTTAATAATAAAATAATTTCATGAAAAATCGATGCAAACATATTAACCATGGTTGATTACAAATGAAATTCTTTAAAAAAACTTAAAGTACACGACTTCCAGTAATTCTAGTTTAGATTCATCTTAGTTTCAGATCCAACAAACACCATTAATTTTAGATCCAGCAAGCATAAAGAGGGTTCAAATACCTTGAGCTGCAAACTTCTTTTTGAGTGTAAAACTTGAGGAAAGCTTTGTACCTCAAGATATTCGATCTCTCTATGGACTTAATAAATTGAGAGTTAAGATGGATTTATATTGGTTTCATTCATGCACAATCACACAAAATTTTTATAACATATGATTAATCTAATCGTTTTAAATATGTATATCATTAATTTGATGAGTTCCTTATCTTCTACATCTTATGCACATTAAGCCTCCATTTATATTAAACACCTCAATTCCAACATATGTCTCGACACACAAATGACATATTGGAACTTGAGCTAATCAATAAATCCTATCATGAAATTTCAATGTGCAATATTCATATTAGCGAGAGTTACACATTGAGCTTGGGCATAGATATATTTTAACCATATTTTTTCGTTGGATTTTATTTTGCATATTTTTCTATGACTGAGTTGGTTGAATATTGTTTTCCTTTTTAACATGCTCTTTGCTATTCATTTTTTTCTTTCATTCTCTTCAATTGTTATTCCCTCTTCCTATTTCTATTGATTTCCTCTTCATCATGTATTTCCTTGTATTGTTTTCTCTTAACACTATTCAATATTCATTTGTTGTGCCCTTATTTTTCGATATGCTCTTCGATATTCTCTTTGGCATGCTTTTTGTCATTCATTTTTTTTCCTTCATCTATTCCTATTATTGTTCTGTTGTTATTTGTTGTGATTGTCTTTCTTGATGTACACTTTCTTTCTCCCTTTATATTTGACACCCCTTAGTAACTATCCTTTATTATTCCTTTCTCTATTTACTTGCTATTATATTTTCATTTCTATTAACATGGATCTACATTGATGATTAAGATGGATATTGACTCTTTTTTGTTCATTTCTATTTAATATGGATCTAGGATGATGATAAGTGTAACACAGAAACAATTTATTGACATCGATAATTACCTTATGCATACACATATTTCAATTCATATATTCATTTTATTATTTTTAAAATAATGCACATCATCCACCTATTTACATCATATCACAAGTGAACGTCTACACTAAAATCAATGCATCCTTATTTGTTATTTCTTGTTTCTTTAGGTCTTGATTTTCTCTTTTTTGTTCATTACTATTTAATATGGATCTAGACTAATGAGTAAGATGGATCTAAGCTTTTAATTGTTTATTTTTTTAAAACATGGATCTAGGACAATGAATACTATAACAAAAAAATCAATGCACACTATTAATCTAATTATTTTGAAAGTAATGCACATTTTTTACCTAGTTACATCATATGATAGATTAGCATATATACTCAAATAAATGCATCTAGTGAAAAAAAATCAATTAGGATTAGAAATCAACATTTATGTTGAAAGCAATGCATAAGTGTAATCAATGAATTAGGATTAGAAATTAACATATACATTGAAATCAATGGATAAGTCTAATCAAGTAAGAAAGATGAAAAATAAACATATATATTGAAATCAATGCATCTATTTTATTAAGGAAAATAAAATACTAATTAAAATAAAAAAATCTAAATGCAAGTTAGTATCTTAAATATGCCTTTACTCCTTTAATTTAGTGAAAGTAAACAATTTCTAGTATCCTTTTTTAATCTCGTTTTAAAACTTCTATGTATTTCTAAATCCAACTTCTTTTACCTTTTGTAAAATCCTTACTTCCTCTTTCTTGATAGTTAATAATGTTCAACGTTTTATAGTATCATATTATTAAACATTATATTATATAGTATATTATGTTTAAAACTATAATATTATGATACTATGTACAATATAACATAATAGAATCATAATATGGCTAGAACGGAATCATATTATCTTCAAAGACTAGGGACATCATTTTATTTGTGTTACTCTTAAAATTATGACTATTTAGGGAGCAATGCATTCGTCTCATTAAAATACCCCACTACTTCCCAATATTGGAACTATGATAAAAATAGATAAAAATAATTGGGTAAGATTTTATGTAGCCACTCAACATACCTATCAAAAGGAGGAATTGGTGGCCAAATATTCATAAACAATTCACATTTCTTGTCTTTTTTGTGGAAACATAGGCATAATCACCAAAAATTATGCAAAACTATTCCCTTCCAACGTCCTTTTGAGAGTTTCCAATGATCTAAAACTCTCCACCAATACCATTCATATTTATAGAATCCAAATTGTTATGCATTGGATGAATGATACATCTTGATTGAGGAACTATAATGCAAATCTTATGCACTTCACTCATATTACATTTTATTACATTTACGATGGCATGAATCAATGCATTAGTGATCTCTCAAAGATTGGACTAGAAATGGATGAGTTCAATGTAAAGCTTGTTGAGAAAAATGATGGCCACATCACAAAACATCTTCTCAACTTAAGGAAATATTTAAATTAAGGTATTTCAAGCATTTTAACTTTTTTTTTTCTCTATGAGAATTCAATTAGGAAATATTTTATTTTTCTCATTCCCTAGGTAGGATGTATGTCAAGAACACAGAAATGAGAATATATATTTTAGATGCACACCCATGAGACATTTCAGAATTCTACCCTTTGTTTACATTTTGTGGGTGTTTTAGCTATCTCCACACACATCATATTGACAATGTGCGTAAAAATGAACGAACTACAAAAAAATATCATAACGTGAGTATAAGATCTACTTTTTGTATAAAAATGAATAGTTGATTCCATTTGAACATCAATTTTAGGCTACAATAGCCTCTAGAATGCTACAGAAACATACACATGTAAATTATTTTATATAAATAATATTATTTGTTTTTTCTCTTTGAAAATGTAAAAAAATAATATAATTTTATAATATTAATATTTTGTATTATATTATATTATATTAAAGCTCTCTACCTTAATGCATTAATATATATTATAATATATTAAATTTAATAATATTAATATAACTATATCTTAAGATTAAACATGCAATATTAATATTTGATTTAGTATTAATATTAAACTCAATATTGTATTAAAACTTTTTATATGATTCAAGTACCTAAATTTGCAGCCATTTGTAATGTTATAGTAAGGGAAAATCGAATAGAAATTTAAGGAGGGGTCTAAATGGAAAGCTTCACATATTTTTCTATCATTCTGAAGTTTCCACACAAGCAGTATCACTTTATCTCCAAGACATACACAACTGTATCTTAAATAACTTCATAAGTATCACTTTATCTCCAAGACATATACAACTTTATCTTAAATAACTTCATAAGTATCACTTTATCTCCAAGACATATACAACTTTATCTTAAATAACTTCATAAGTATCACTTTATCTCCAAGACGTACACAACTTTATATTAAATAACTTCATAAGGTATAAGATATGTCACTTAATGGTAATAGCTATAAAATAATCATTACATAATGTAATGTGATCATTAATATATATTGATAAGTGCATCATCATTTTAGGTTTTATGTATTTTATATTTGAAACTTTTTATCGTCAAAATAAATTTAGTAAACAATTATCAAATTTTTACTTCTATCTATTTTGTAGTAAATACTTAAATAATTATGGTGGTAACTTGTGGTAAATATATTTAATTACATATTAACTTTGACTTAAATTATAGCCAGCAATAACTAGCATCTATATTTATTTATTTATATTAATCTAACTTAAATGTTTAAATGCAACATTTCCCATTTTAATTTTTTATTAAAATGACACAAAGGGGTTACACTAAATTTTTATCAAAATGACACAAAATGTTTATACTGTAATCAACTTATACTACACAATCGAAAACATCAACTTATACCACACAATAGAAAACATATTTAAGAAAAAAAATAAAAAAACAAACAACATGCATTAGAAAACTATTCATTTCATTTCGATAAGCGTACAACGTAGAGTGAGAAACACACATTTCCAAACTTGAAAACTATTTAAATGAGAGGGGCCATAGAGTTTTATTATGGAACCAAGGTTTCTTGGCTTTTGAAAAATGACCTGTGCCTTTTTACTTGGCCCACGTTTACTTTAATGACATATAACGAAAGTGCTCCAATGGCAAGCAAAGCTGTAAAAACGTAAACGGTCGAGATTAACGTGTTGAAGTTAATTTAATATCCTCTAGGCGATTGTATTGGAGAATTCCACCATTTTCTTTGTGCTGCCCAGCCCTTTCAAGACATGGAAAATGGCCTCTCTTGTTTCATCCTCCCTTGCAAGAAAAATGACCTTTGAAGGGCCGTGAAGGGGGACATTATAAGTGAGTCTGGTGTGGATTGAAGCAGAGTGATTTGTGGCATTGCACACTGCATATCCATTAATGAAAACAAGCGAATTATACAGTGACTGGTAGTGATTGGTAGCAGAGAGGAAGATGGCTAGATGACGATGGAATTTTTTGGACAGACGCCACCACAGCGAATTCTAACCATAACAAGAAAAGTTCTCTTTTAGCACCATAAGTTAGCACCACTTAGGTTATGTGGTGTAAATGTTTATGTATCATATTAAAAATGGAGTATATCACCATAAGTTAGCACCACTTAAGTTATGTGGTGTTAATGTGATGTAAATGTTTATGTATTATATTAAAAATGAAGTATATCACCATAAGTTAGCACCACTTAAGTTATGTGGTGTTAATGTGGTGTAAATGTTTATGTATTATATTAAAAATGAATTATATCGACATAAGTTAGCACCATTTACGTTATGTGGTGTTAATGTGGTGTAAATGTTTATGTATCATATTAAAAATGAAGTATATAATCACCATATTTGATGGACAAGTTAGCACCATTCTTATTATGTTGTGTTAAAGTGAAATACTTTTTTATTGATCTTATTGGAAGTGGAGTATATCACTATATATTTAAAGAAGTGGTGTATGCTATATTGTCAACTTCTATAAAGTAGGGTAGTTAACTTTGTGTTTGCCAGGTTGGCATGTACAAGTGGATTTATTAATGTGAATTGTCACCATAACTATAAAAAAATTACAAATATTTATATTATGAATATATAAATTAGAACTAAACTAAAAAATATTTATCTTATAATATCTATTTGTTTGTCATGTTTACATGTAAAACTAAAATTCAAAGTAATTGTTTTCTAAATATTTTATTCAATTATTTACTTTTTATATTATTTTCATTTCGCACCATAAATACAACAAATTCAAAGTAATTGTTTTCTAAATATTTTATTTCAATTATTTACTTTTTATATTATTCTCATTCTGCACCATAAATACAACAAATTCAAAGTAATTGTTTTCTAAATATTTATTTCAATTATTTACTTTTTATATAATTCTCATGAGAAAATAAATACACAAAACCATAATACATAATTATTTATTTTATGAATAATTCAATTAAGATATTTTTTTTTATATTATTGTAATTTTAAAATAAAATAAGGGTAAATTCGATGGAGTTGGATTACTGTTTTTTGGAAGAACTTCTGCTCCAAAGGTTGAAAATGTATCTTTGTGAGGGTATTTTTTAAGCCCTCCATCAAAGCTTTTAAAAGGTCCATCTAGGACTAAATAAAACCCTGAATTAAACTACATAGCTCCATCGTGCTATGGAGCTTGATGGAGACACATAGCTTGATAGAGCTATAATATGTACATGTGCCATTAAATTTTTATTCAACTTAATGATAGTGTTTTATGGGCTCATGGCATTGAGAATCCAATATTATTCCACATGGTATAGTATGGTTTGAATTTTTATATCATACTTAATATATTTTTATTTTTTCATTACATATATGTATGTTTGTAATTTTAGAATTTTTTATTGTTATTAATTTTATACATTTTATAGTGTTTTTTCTTTGTAAGCTTGGTAGGACTCCTTTTTCATTCATTTTATAAACAACAAAAAACAATATTTACCAGTTTGGTGGTCTCAACCCGCCCTGAGCAGGGAATCGAGTCTGTTGGCCACCTGATGGCGTGGTATGCCATCCAAAAAAATAAGGTTTTGAGTCTGTCATACCAAACAAACAAAGCCTGGATACTCACACATATACAGTTTCTCACATATTGACTAACATATTTACTGGATCCTTGAAATTTAAATGTTAGCCACATATAAATACTAAGCAAAAAGGCAGATTAAAACAATCATGCACTACTCAGCCTCATCTGGAACCGAGGCTGACTTCACTAGTGCCGGATCCTGAACTGAGGTACCAGCCTACTCAAAAGGCTTGGAAATACACTGGAGGTGTTAGTCAATACGCTCAAGGTGCCCATCCTGTTTCCTTAGCTGGAACTTGATCTTATCGAACTCGCTCTTGTAGTCCGGGAAGTCTTAGGCTAATTTCACGAGGCTCATAGAGATATACTCCAAGGATTTTCCAAGGATGATCTTCATAGACCAATAAAGATATAGTGTCTGCTTGAATTATGTTACTCTGCCCCTTATTTGTCCCAAATCTGGTATCAAGCCTCTCCATTCCTTAGTATCCATCTTTGTCTCTGCATGTCTATTTATGTCATCTTCCCATTTTTCAATGAGCTTTTGAATTTCCTCTGATGTTTTCTTGTGGTATGCTTTCACTGCCTCTTGGATCACATTGATTGCAGGCCTCCTTCCTCTCGGCTTGCTTGAGGGTGAGCTGGGTTGGGCTTCTACCACCTTCCCTTTATCTTTTCAGCCATGGCCTCAAGCTCTAGGGCTCTAGGAATGGTCGCGAGATACAGGACTCTTGGAGCATTCCATCCCACAATATTTGACTAGGTTTCCGTGTAGGTGACCTTTCCACACAATAAAAAAAAGGCATAATTCCATATAATGAAAATAATCAAAGGTCCATGCATCCCAGTTATCAGAAGAAAGGTGACCTGAGGGCCTCTTCCCAGGACTTCTCCCCTGCCCATCCCTCTGCGGACCCATCGTCCTCATACCCTGCATAATTTCTGCCACCCCCTGTCCCTAACGATCGCACGCACCCCATAAATTATCCCCATAACCCAAAGAGCTCCTACCTTCCTTCAATCTCCTGACCTCCCTTCTGGTGTCCTCTCTCTCGTCATACCTCCCACCCTTGAAATTTACAAAGGAGGCGTCGATGCCCATTGCTCGAGCCTAGGTGGAATTCCCTCTCCCATACCTCATGCGCATTGAGCCCAAGTAGCTCAAGGTGGTATAAACCACCAAAGCCTTTGAACTAAACACAACCCATGACTGCTCCTTAACTCTATACCCTGGCAAGATTTCCTGTCCCCTCCCCATTCCATCTTGTTGGCATCCCTTACCTGACAGACTCACATTCGGGTGCAAGTTGAGGCCATGCCCAATTCCTACGTTACTATGACACAGAGGTAGAGACCCAAAAGAACCCCAAACTTCCCCCAACCAGATTCGTAATGGTTTCGTTCTCCCCTACCCAGCAGAAGACTATACGAGACCAGCTCAATCATCTTAGGCTCCCATAGAAACCGGCCCAAATCATAAAAAATAAACATGGCATGAACAAGGGGGAGGAAACCCAAAACATACCTTAGTTTCATCATGGTGGAAGTGAAATTGAGGTTTTTTATCTCGTTGTCGCGCCTGCACCAAAGTCTTTCATCATAACAAAACCCCCACGCCTTCCTCCACCCTGTTTTAAGCTCCATGCGAGGGGCCTCTATCCCGCTACCTCACCTCGTGCTGCATGAAATATTACACCTTGTCGCCCCTGCCACTCATGTGGAAGGTGGTTTTCTTCAACCCCAGGGACAATACCATTAACACTGATGGGAGCACCGGTCTTCTTTGTTACACCCCAATCAGGGAGCTGAGTCCGAGAACTGTGGGTGAGCTCTGCCCTCTGACCTATCCTGCTCTTTGATGCTTTGCAACTTGATCCATCGCTCTTCCTCGAGATTAGGAGGCATGCTTAATTCAATAGGTTCATTCAGGTGAGCACAACCACAATTTTTCAGGAGGTCACCGTTTTGTTTTCTTCCTCATAGACTGGGCACACCCCTTTTATTTAATATTAGTAATAATACTAAATAAATGGGGACCCTTAGTTAAAAAATCCAAAAAAATCAATTAGGATTTGTTTTCCTTTTCAAATAAAACTTTCTATCATAAACTTAGAGAAACCCCTTAGAAAGAACATTAAGAAACACTTAAGTTTATGATAGATTACAATTAAATTGTTCTTTAAACAAAATAGCGCATCCATCGCAAAATGGTATATATCTTTTATAAAACTGAAAATGCGATTTTGCGATTTTGCGATAATGCGATCCCAAAAAGCCTATACAATAAACATATTGGTCGCAGATCGCATAGCGCAGAAAACATAAATGTTAAACAAATATCTTTTGCGCTATTTACAATTTTGCGCTTTTGCGAGATTTGCGATGTGCGCTTTTGCGCTATTGCGCAATTTGCGCTTTTGCGCTATTTACATAACTGCGATGGTTTCATTTTGCAATATTGCGATATTGCGACATTGCGATATTGCGATATTGCGCAGCAAATCGCAGATCGCAATGTCGCAGATTCATGTAGGCACATTGTTCAAAGGAAATCTTCCCATATATCAATATCTGTTATGCGCTTTAATGATTGGATTAAATGATTGGATTGGCAATTAATGGTAAATGAGATTTTGTTTTGATTGAAAGTCATTTTACGTTAAAATAATATATTTCATCCGCCTTTGCATTTAAAACAGTCTCATCACCTTTCTCATGCCATTACTCTCATTTAACTCGTAAAACGCAGGCACGAAGGAGAAAACGTCTATACAAAGCTTTCACAGAACATTATGGGTAAGAAGGAGAAGAGCTCGAATTCTGAAAACAGAGAAATGGCTTCACTGTATGCAGACACCGCTTGCAATAAGGATGCCGGTATAACCACATGGGAAGGAATGTATAATATGCTGGAAGAAGAAAATCCTGTGGTGTTGAAAGTTGCGGCTACAGCAGGTTCCAGTAATACGTCTGAGGCAACTCTCAAAGAACTGGCTTGCTCATTTCTACATAGGATAGCGGCAAGGCCAAGGATTCTCCCATATATGGACATGGTGAAATGGGTGCTGGACAGCACCGATATTTCAAATAGGCAATTTAGAACTCCACCTCAAGAGCTAATCAGGTCATTCACCACGGAAGATGTGAGGCTGATGTATAAGTTGCCGGAACCTCAGGCGACTTATAATAAGCAATTCATGGAAGATTTTGCCAGAGAACATGCGAATTTGTCAGAATGCACATAGGAGTGGACCAAAAGAGATGAACCGTTGAAGAAAAACAAACACGGGCGGACAGTGCCAAAAAGGATGTTTTAGACGCTGTTCACAAGTTCAATATCCAAGTGGGCAATTTGACACAGTTTCTACCAAAAGATAGGGTATGTGAGTTTGCCAAATTATCCCCTATAGAGATTTTAGAAGTTACTGAAAAAGCTGTTGGAGATCAGGAGCTCTCAGGGAAACATAAAGCTCTTATTGAGAGAAGTCGGGAGTTGAAGAGACTTGAAATAATTGTAAAGAAAAATGAGGAAACATTGACCAAATTCAAGGCACTTAATTCTGAGCAAGAAAAAGATGTGGAGCGTGTTCGACAAAGAGAAAAACTACTGCGAAAGGTCAAATATATAAAGAAGAAACTACCTTGGTTGAAGTATGATATGAAAAAAAGGAAAAGGAGAAAATGGCGAAGCGAAATCGAGATGAAATTGCAAAATTAATAGCAGAGCAAAAAGCTCCAATAGAAGAGAATGCACAAATCAGAAGGGCAGAGAAGGCAGCAGAGGAGGCGGCTACAACGGCAAACACTCTTACTGATTGTGTAAATGATAATTTACACAAAGCTAATTTGATTTCAGAAACTGTTCCAGGATATCTCCCACAGGCACATCAACTGCAAACAGAATGGAGGCAAAAGGCAGAAGAAAGAGAAAAATCAATCCAAGGGATGACAAGATTAAATTGGGACTCTTACTGGACATACTTAGTGAAGCCACACAGTCAGCACAGTGCGCTTAATTGTATCATCAATTGGCGAGAGAAGATTGTGCTCGTTACAGTCACCAAACTTTCCTCTTGATCAAACATTCTCTTACAAAGTGATTTTAAGGTGTCAAGGTCAAATTTTGTCATTTCAATGAGTTTTCAAGAAAAAATTGGTCACTAGGCATTAGGTCTAGGGTTTGTTTTCACTCCTTCCAAAGTTGTCCAAATGTCGGTCCATGTCACCATTCAGCTGAGTGTACCATCATTCAGAGGGTTGTCATCATCATGTCAAGTTCCATTGGGTCATTTTACAGCTTGTTCATGCTTCAGTTGTGCCTTGGTAAGGTCCATTTCCCTCTCCTAGGGTTTTGGAGGTAATTTCTCTTGGATGGTCAAATCATCGGAAAAACTTGTATCCTGATGTTCACACACCTTCCCATATCCTTAATATACCTCATTAAACACTTCCCATCACTGAGATCCCCCAAATTCCTCATTTTTGCACAAACCCTAGTTTCTAGCCACAACTTGGCAATTTTCTAGGCTAGGCCTGTGTTTTTCCCTTTTGGACCCCTTCCCCTCACTCAATCTCTGTGATTCCACTTCCCCCTGCTTCCTAACATCCCTCCCTACTTCCCAAAATTTCCCTAAGAATTTAGAAGCCCCTTATCCCCTTCATTTCGCTTCATTTCGACAAAATCCCTTGTTTCACACATCGGGATAAGTTTCACTCAAAAGATGTTTCAGAGCAATAAAAGATGAATTTTGGAAAACTGAGAGAGGTTTTTGTCCACAACATGCCAAGGAAGAAAAATTCCTTCAATTTTTACACAGGTTTCATGGTTTTAGAGAAATGTCAAAAATACCGTTGCCTCAAGGGAATTGATGCACCTGCTGGAAGTAGTGTTGGGAGATTTGAGTTTTGACAGGGTAAATGAGCTCCAAATTGGGAAATTCTACTTGGGTTGGAAATTAGACTTCAAGACCCTTCCAACGAGCTATCATGAGCTCAATTTGGATTCTGGGAAGTACTTCAAAATCGGGCTGAAAGGCGCGCGACCCACTTGGCTCAGGGGCGCGACCCATATGATTGGGACACTTGCTGGAGGAAAAATTTATATTTTTGGATTTTTCATGGAAATTTATGCATCCTCAGAAATCAACTAAGCATTTCATCAAAATCTGGATGGTCAAAGAGCTCAAAAACACCATGAAAATCACTCTGCCACCTTTTGCACCAGCAGGAAGTACTTTTGGGAGAATGAAGTTTTGGAAGGTCAAATGAGCTCCAAATTGAGAAATTCCACTTGGGGTGGATAGAAAACATCCAGGGCTTTGCAACTAGCTATCATGAGCTCAATTTGGATACCGGGAAGTGCCTCAAAATCAGGTTGAAAGATGAGCGACCCACTTGGTTCAGGGGCGCGACCCACTTAAATTTTTGGCTGAATTTTCAACTTCCAGCTCAGATTTTCACCTAGTATGGACCAGTTTTGTTTGTGGATGGAATTTTTGGGTTTTTATGATGTAAATGTATATTGGGCATGTAACTTTGGCTTATTTTTATCTCTTCTAGAAGATTCACTCACAAAAAAGGTAAAAATCATGTAATGGATCAGTTTCCACTCTTTTAGAGGCAAGTTGTTAGCTGCCTAGATTGTAGTTCCATGAATAGAATTGGTTGAAACTGATCCCTGAAGAGGGAATTCGACCCCTATAGGTGGGGAAAGGTGTTAGAGTGATCTATATATTGTAATTTCTGAGGCATTCTACAGGTTGGACTCTTGGGAGACTTTTGATATCATTGTACATATTTTTCATATTTTGGCTAAGGAAAGATCAGAGGTTTTGCGGCACTTTTTGGGATCCTTGTGGTGTTCTGTTCTTGATGGTGTTTCCTCTTTGTTTACTGTAAGTTTCTTCATGTTTAAATGTATGCCATCCTTTCATATGCTTCTTAACTAAATTGAATGAGTGAATAAGGTTGAATCCGTTGTTTACAATGCTCGGCCTTTGAATTCAGTTAGTTCTATATGTTTTCAACTATTTGGAGAGGATCCAAGTTCTTCTTTGCCCTCTTCAGCTCCTCGTCGGTCTAATCTGTCCATATATCCAATCGAAAGCATCAAGACATTCACCTACCTCGCCCCAACTTGAAATCTGCAAAGGTCTGACCTTATCCCCGGACCCAAAATCTGTTTTCCCATTTCTCCAGCGAAAACCCAAAAACCAAAAAATCAAACATACCTATCTCTTTACTAGCCTAAAATCAGTTCTTATTGTAAGTCATCTCGCATCCTATTGCTCATTTTTTCGAGATTGACGGAGAGAGCCCTCTCCTGTCCTCGTAGGGCTAGCTACGAGGCTGAGCGTGGTTTGATGTAGCCTTGAGTTTTACTTCATTTCAGCCTGAGGTAGATTTGAGTGCTACGTTGCCTACACTTGCCGACTCTGTCTTTTCAGGACAGTTGAATGCTGAAGTCGGTCAACCACATCTTCTCAAAACTATGCTAGATGCCTGCAAGTTTAAAGATCAAGTTCATATATAGTTAGATTTAGTTTTAATTTTACTGTATTTTAGCCTAGGAAAAGGATGGTCATTGAACCGAATCCTTAATTTTTGTAATAGACTATTTTTATATTTAGCTAAGTAGTATTTAAACCCTTCTCATGCATTTAGAGAAGGGTCCTGGATCTTAATATTTTTTGACTTGGAGATTACATTTCTGTACTCCACTGTCTTATATATTTTTAAAAAGGATCACATCTGGTGATTTTTATGTGGAATTATCTTTGAAGTGTTGCATTTCTGTACCTTGGAATTTGATTTTGCATCAGAGTTACTGGATTAGAGTATCATATTTCATTTGAAAGTCTTCAAGATGAATAAGGTATTTCTATCTATTCACTGTTGATTTCTTTTGTCTTATGATATTCGCTTTAAAATTTGCTATCATTTATATATATATTTGGTTTTCACAACGTTTCTTTTTATATATCATTTCTGAGTATAATTGAAACGTTATATTTCATAAGTATATATAGATGGTATACAATGATGAATGCAATATGCTAATACAACTCTGTTTAATTTCTTAAACAGAGTTATCTTTATTTGTTTTTGCACATTTCAATTTAAATAATAATACATTTTCATGGTTATTGTTAAATTGGAACAATCTTAAGTTGTATTCACATATAATTACCCGGGTTAGTGTTAGAATTTCTTTACCAATATTTAGTTTAAATTAGATAGTTTTATTTCAGTTAATTTAGTCCCATTTCCACCCATCCAAACCAATCCATTTAGTTATAAGGAAACTGGTCCTTTAAATCCAGTCGGAGCCACCATACCAAACGAAAAAGGAGCTGTCTTAAGGTCCCGACCGGGTGGTTTTCCCCGATGTTTGAAGCAGAGATTTTCTAGGCTTCAACATTTTTGGCGCTAGAAGGAGGGCATGAGCTATGAATGGAAAGTAAATCTTTATCCACAAGCCATTCTGAGAGCAAAACACCCTCATCAACTTCTTCAATTTCTTCTGAAATACAAAATCCTATAGAAGAAATTGCGAAGAATATTCATACACCCACTACCAAAATCTCCAAACATTCAGACAATCAAAATCCTGAGTCTCCTGAAGTTCAAGATTTAATTCATAAATTGAAAGGATTCTCATTATCTTTAGAAGAGTCTGAAATATCTGAAGGTAGTGTAACCTCAAAATTTGTTTCTTCGAAACCTCTTACTAGGCTTCAAAGTGAAAAACTTGGTATTTCTCCGAAAGAATTCCCTTTACCTAGTAGAGTTAAGACAAGAAAAACTCAATCGGAATTAGTAAGTGATATAAGTTCAACATCTAATATTCAAATACTTGTTTCCGAAATCCCAACTCAACAAAGTACAATTGTTTCCACATCATCTCCTCAATCATCATCTCCTCAATCATCATCTGCTCAATCATCATCAATCTCAACATCATCTATTCCAACAACTTCTATTCAAACACCACCAGTTTCTACTACTCCTCCAATAGTTGTTCCAATAATGGCTAGACCATGGGCTACTCCAGGGGCAGTCAACATGGCTGCACCTTTACATGATTTACCAGACAATCCTGGAAAATGGCTTCCAAAATTTAGTCCAGATCTTAACATTCAAGCTAAAGAACATATCAATAACTTTATGCTGGCTATAAATTTGAATGGAGTCACACATGAAGATGTTGTAGTCAGACTATTCCTTTATACTCTTCAAGGAGCAGCAGGATCATGGTACTTTTCATTACCTTCGGGATCCATAACAAGTTGGGCCATTTTTGCAGATCATTTTTTAACCAAATTTGGAGATGACAGATCAATAGCTACTTTAATCAATGATCTCTCAAATTTGAAAGTAGAACCCAAGGAACCCATTAAAGAATTCAACGCTAGATTCAACAAACTCTTGAACAAAATTCACACGGATTCAAGGCCTAGTGAACAAGTCAGAATTGAATGGTACATAACTGCCTTACCCTCAAACATAGCAATTTTTGTAGATAGAGCTACAAAACCTACATTAGCCGAGAATATGAAAGAGGCTATTGCAGTAGAAAAATGAATTATTTCTCTAGAAAATAAAAATGCTATTGAGGAAAGGAAATCAAAGAAAGTCAGCTTCAAAGATGATTCAAAGAAAAAGGCCAAAGACCCATACGACATGGAAGGTTTACAGAAAGTTCTTAAAACCATGTCAAATGAAATGGTTGAAATTAAAAAACAAGTAGCTGAAACTTCTACCAAGAAACCATTCCGAAATTTCAGAAGAAACCAAGTTGAATCTAAACCTCCTAATGCAATTTCTAATGCAGAATTAGAAGAAGAAGAAGAAGATACATCTCTAGTATCAGATGAGGAATATGAAAATGAAGAAATAGCCGAATTGAATGGAATGTGGGATTTTATTCTCCCTAATTCTGATAGTGAAGAAGCTATGCCTGTAAGTACTAGGAGTAAATCTATATCGGAACCAGTACAAACAGTTCCTAAAAAGAAAATTACAACTCCAAGTACCAAAGACAAATCCCCTGTAAAGAAAACTTCTCCATTACCTACTCAAAATCAGCCATCTTCTTCTAATCCTCCCACATCAACAACAAAGACTTTAGTGGTGTCAGATCCTATGGAGTACAACATTGTTGAAGACATGAAAAAGATCAAAGCCAACATTTCCTTACATGAACTCAACAAACTAAAACACCAGCAAAAGTTGCTATTGAAAGAATTAAACGCTACACCAATTGCTCCTTTACCAAGTGGTGTAGTTGCAAAAGCAGCTAGAGGAGCTGGTAAGCCACCAGATAAGGTAGATGCTACTGATACAGTGCTCATTGGAGAAAAGTAAAATTCTCAAACTCCTCCTTTTCTTTTGACTTATGAGATGTACAATAAAAATCTGCACAATTGTTTGATTGATTCTGGAGCCTCCTCCAATATAATGCCTACTTCTGTCTGTGCCAAATTGAATATCGAACCACAGAAATCAGCAGTTCATATCGTTCAATTGGATCGCTCTAAAGTTCAAGTTGTAGGAGAAATCAATTCAGTTACTATCAGATTAGCTTCTGATTCTAGGATTGTCCAAAGAATTGATATTTTGATTGCTAATATTCCTGAATTCTATGGATTAATCTTAAGCAGGGACTGGTCTACGAAACTTAATGGTTATATCTCAACCGATTATTCACATATGTGGCTTCCCTACAAAGGGAAACCAAATAAAATCAAAATTGAAAGAGAAAAACATATGACGCACACTGTCACTGAATTCGAACAACCTAATGAGCCTGTGGCATTCAACAACAATATTCTTGGAGGTTATTCTGCTGAATCATTTCTTGGAAACTTCGAAGCACCTCAATCACCTTTTTCTGTAAATACTTTTGTTTCTCAAATAGAAAATTTTTCACAATCTGATCCTTCCAGAATTGTAAATATTTCTGATGTAATTGTAGATAAGCCAATAGATAAGTATTTATTTTGGTCGTTATATTTTGATGGATCAAAGTCTAGTGATGGAGCTGGAGCTGGATGCATCTTAATTGATCCAGATGGAGAGAAAACCATGCTGTCATGTAGGTTAGAATTCGAGTGTACAAACAATACCGCAGAATATGAAGCCTTGGTTCAAGGACTTTATAAAGCTATAGGGTTAGATGTTAAATACTTGAAAGTCTTTGGTGATTCCGAAATTGTCATAAAACAAGTTAGGAATACTATTCATTGCCTTTCATGACATCTTAAACACTATCAAACCCTAGTACAAGATCTCACCACTCATTTTTTAGCATTCAATATTTCTCCTATTCCTAGGAATCAGAATACATCAGCTGACTTGTTAGCTAATGTTGCATCTAAACTCCTACCTGCTGAAGATTGCAGTCCTGATAGGTTTTCTGTAGAATTGATTTTTCGTCCATATGTCCCAGATAATGTTACAAATTGGAGAGTATTCTATCATGATCAAGATATTTTAAATTTCATGACTTCAGAGAAATCATATGATGAGCAAATTATTGACGAAGATGATCATGATTTTCAAATTGCCTCAAAAGGTAATGAAAATCCCATTCCAAAATCTATTGTTAAATTAGAGGATTTATATGACATTAAAGACAGATTCAAGAAAGTCACTAATGCTAAACTTCAAAGTTCCACTTTGAAGTTTGAATTAGTAAATCTTGGTTCTGATTCTAAACCTCAAAACGTTAATTTAGGACTCAATTTAACACTAGAGGAAAGGAATGCGTTCATTAAACTGCTGAACAAATATAAAAACGTTTTTGCTTGGAATTATGATGATCTAAAAACGTATGATACTTCGGTTATTCAACACACGATTCCAATGCTTCCTGATATTAAACCTGTTCAACAGAAGTTGAGAAAGATCCATCCAAATCTCGAAAGTCAAATCAAATCAGAACTTAATAAACTTTTAAAAGCCAAAATCATTTTTCCTGTCAGACACTCCAATTGGGTTTCCAACATGGTACCTGTAAGGAAGAAGAATGGTGATATAAGAATCTGTATTGATTTCAGAAATTTAAACAAGGCATGTTTAAAAGACAATTTCCCATTGCCAACCATGAAACAGATACTTCAAAAGGTAGCTGGTTCTGAACTTATGTCCTTTCTCGATGGATTTTCTGGCTATAATCAAGTTTTAGTTCATCCAGATGACAGATTGAAAACAACTTTCAGAACAAAATGGGGAACTTATGCTTATCAGAAAATGCCTTTTGGTCTAATAAATGCAGGAGCAACTTTCCAAAGAGCCATGGACATAGCATTTAAATGTCTAATCAATAAATTAGTTGTTGTTTATCTTGATGACATAACAATATTTTCAAAAAAGAGAGCCAATCATCTACATGATCTAAAACAAATATTTGAAAGATGTAGAAGGTTTGGTATTTCCTTAAATCCAAAGAAATATTTCTTTGCTTTGGATGAAGGAAAACTCTTAGGATTTGTTGTGTCAAAAGATGGTATATATATTGATCCAGATAGAGTGAAAGAAATTTCTGATATTTCTTTACCTCATAACAAAAAATCCATGCAATCATTTCTTGGATAGATCAATTTTGTTAAAAGATTCATTCCTAATTTTTCTTTAATTGTTTTACCTATGCAAAATATGATCAAGAAGAATTCAATATTCAAATGGGTGCATAAAGAGAAAGAAGCTTTTGAGGCAATCAAACAAGCGATCATTAATGCACCAGCATTGAATACCCCATATTTTTCTAAAGATTTTACTTTGTATACTCTGGCCACTGAAACATCCTATGCAGCCGTTTTAACACAACTCAATGATCAAGAAATCGAAGCACCAATTTCTTTCTTTAGCTCAAATCTGCAAGGAGCTGAGCTCAATTATTCCAATGTTGAAAAACAAGCCTTTTCTGTGTTTAAATCAATCAAACATTTCAGACCTTTTCTCTTGAAAACACATACAAAAATCATTGTCCCATTCTCTGCAGTGAGGCAATTATTAATTCAAAAAGAAGTAGGAGAAAAGAGAGCTAACCGGGTAACAACCTTGCAAGAATATGATATTGATATTAAACCAGCTAAGATTGTTAGAGGACAATGTTTTTGCAGATTATTGGCAGGAGCTCATAACATACCAGAAAATCAAGATTCAAATCAAGATATTCAAGTAAGTCAGATAAGTGTTACAGATTCTGAATCTCAGTATGTTGATCTTATCTATTACTTGAAAAATGGGTATGCTCCTTCTAATCTCAGTTATAAGAGTAAACACGCTTTAAGGTTAAAGGCTATTAAATATGAGATCATTGATAATGTGTTATTTAGGAAAATTTATGATTCAATTTTATTAAGATGTCTTGAAAAGACTGAAGCTGAAAAGGTTTTGCAGGAGTTGCATGATGGACCAGCAGGAGGTCATTTTGGAGGTGATACCATAGCTCACAAAATAATTCGTGCTGGTTATTACTGGCCTACCCTTTTTAAAGATATGCATGATTATGTAAGGAAGTGCAGAATTTGTCAAACTGCAAGTGGAAGACAAAGGAAACCATCTTTTCCTTTGCAACCAGTGACTATTGAGCAACCATTCGAACAATGGGGGCTTGACATTATTGGTGAGATAGTACCTCATTCTTCCAAACAACACAAGTACATCCTTACTGCAAATGATTACTTTACAAAATGGGTAGAGGCAATCCCGTTGAAGGTAGCCAATTCTGATGCAATTATTGATTTCATAGATCAATTCATCATAACCAGGTTTGGTGTACCTAACGCTCTAGTATTTGATAATGCATCTTACTTCTCTCGAAATAGTTTAATAGAATTTGCAGTCAAAAGAGGTTTTAAATTAAAATATTCGGCAAATTATTATCCACAAGGTAATGGTTTTGGCTAAATCCACTAACAAAAACCTTATCAAAATCATTAAAAGGACCATTGATCAAAATCAAAAGAATTGGCACAAGTCTTTAATCTTTGCATTATGGGCTGATCGTATCACTGAAAAAGCTTCAATAGGGACTTCACCTTTCAATTTAGTTTATGGAAAAGAAGCCGTGATACCATCAAATTTAACTCTTCCATCATTAGCCCTAGTGAAATTTATTGAGGAAAATCCTTCTTCATCCATTCAATTGAGATATGATCAAATCCTTAAACTAGAAGAAGATAGAGATAAAGCAAAAATTATTCATGAAAAACATCAACAACTTGTAAAATCTTCTTTTGATGCAAGTTCTACCTGCTCAAAAATTTTGTCAATTGGTGATCTTGTTCTGAAATGGGATAAAGCACACGAAGAAAAAGGTAAACATACCAAGTTTCAGAAAATGTGGCTTGGACCATTTCAGATCGTTGAGAAGATAGGCTCAAATACATTCATACTCCAAGATCTAACAGGTAAGAGAGAATCTCTTCCTGTAAATGGGCTTATCTTGAAGAAATCCTTTTCATAAGGAGGTAACCCCTTCTTAAACTGTACATATTCCTTTCTACAGAATTTTTTATTGTTTTTTGCAAATAAAGGTTGTTAATGAGTCTCTAATTGACTGTTTACTATTTAAGAAAATTTCTTCGGAAGAATATTATAAATATTTATTTTGTGTAAATAAGAATTTTTAGAGTAATGATCACAGTTTTTGGATAGTTTAAAATAAGATGTTAAACTTTGAAAGATTATTCCAATCATTTGCATGATCTTTTGAAAACTTAAGGAGAATGTAAATCATCATAAGTTTATTGAGTAGAGAAAGGTTATCTATAAAAGTAAAGATTTTTCAAAGTTTTGGAACTCAAAAAACTCTGAAAATTGTCATCCATTGATTCTTAAGGATAAAACTATTTCACCCCATCCATTTAAGTTGTGATTTTTTAGAATGTAATTCTAAGAAATTTGAAAATTTAAGAGATAAGAGGTCTCATTATGAGCCAACTTACCATGTTCATAAGGAGTAATAAAACTGACATTACCAATACTGCATACCAAAACAGGGTAATGGCTTATAAATATAAGACAAGGGGTCTCATCACGAGCCAGCTTGTTCAGTTTAATTATAACTAGTGAATGGAATTGTTATTAACTGGCTACCAAACCAGAACAATGGCTCTTAAAAATAAAAAATAAGTAAAAGACAAAAACATGAGATAATAGGTCTTATGAATTTATCTTTTAAAAATTCATAATTTTAGTTGGATGGGACAATGAATGGTTAATGGTTTAAAGGTAACCCTGTCGAGACTATGAACGTTTGCAGGCAGCAGAGGAAATACCTATGGCAATAGAGTATATTATAAAACCAAAACTTGGAGAAATCCACTTACTTCATTATTAACACCAATCAAAGCTTGAGATAACCCAAAAATGTTTTTATTCTTAAGGAATTAGAAAGAAATTGTGAATGATTTTTATTTCTTTTTCATAGTTACATTTTATTTGAATTATCCTAAGATAGTTTTCATTATCTTTAAAAATATTTACTTACTAAAGATAGAGTGTTCATTTTATTTTTTCCAGAGATAACTGTTTCTTTCAGTGAATCGCCAATTGTTGTGACCAGCAACAACCCCCCTTTTTATTTAATATTAGTAATAATACTAAATAAATGGGGACCCTTAGTTAAAAAATCCAAAAATCAATTAGGATTTGTTTTCCTTTTCAAATAAAACTTTCTATCATAAAATTAGAGAAATCCCTTAGAAAGAACCTTAAGAAACACTTAAGTTTATGATAGATTACAATAAAATTGTTCTTTAAACAAAATAGCGCATCCATCACAAAATGGTATATATCTTTTGTAAAACTGAAAATGCGATTTTGCGATAATGCGATCCCAAAAAGCCTATACAATAAACATATTGGTCGCAGATCGCATAGCGCAAAAAACAGAAATGTTAAACGAATACCTTTTGCGCTATTTACAATTTTGCGCTTTTGCGAGATTTGCGATGTGCGCTTTTGCGCTATTGCGCAATTTGCGCTTTTGTGCTATTTACAAATTACAATGGTTTCATTTTGCGATATTGCGATATTGCGACATTGCAATATTGCGATATTGCGCATCAAATCGCAAATCGCAATGTCACAGATTCATGTAGGCGCCTTGTTCAAAGGCAATCTTCCCATATATCAATATCTGTTATGCGCTTTAATGATTGGATTAAATGATTGGATTGGCAATTAATGGTAAATGAGATTTTGTTTTGATTGAAAGTCATTTCACGTTAAAATAATATATTTCATCCGCCTTTGCATTTAAAACAGTCTCATCACCTTTCTCATGCCATTACTCTCATTTAACTCGTAAAACGCAGGCACGAAGGAGCAAACGTCTATACAAAGCTTTCACTAAACACTATGGGTAAGAAGGAGAAGAGCTTGAATTCTGAAAACAGAGAAATGGCTTCGCTGTATGCAGACACCGCTTGTAATAAGGATGCCGGTATATCCACTTGGGAAGGAATGTATAATCTGTTAGAAGAAGAAAACCCTGTGGTGATGAAAGTTGTAGCTACAGCAGGTTCTAGTAATACGTCTGAAGCAACCCTCAAAGAACTGGCTTGTTCATTTCTACATAGGATAGCGGCAAGGCCAAGAATTCTCCCATATACAGACATGGTAAGATGGGTGTTGGACAGCACTGATATTTCAGACAGACAATTCAGAACTCCAGCTCAAGAGCTAATTGGGTCATTCACCACGGAAGATCTGAGATTAATGTATAAGTTTCCAGAACCTCATGCGCCTTATAATAAGCAATTTATGGAAGAATTTTCCAGAGAACATGCGAATTTATCAGAATGCACACAGGAATGGACCAAAAGAGATGAACCATTGAAGAAAATCAAACACGAGTGGACAGTACCAAAAAAGGATGTTTTAGACGCTGTTCACAAGTTCAAATATCCAAGTGGGCAAATTGACACAGTTTCTACCACAAGATAAGGTATGTAAGTTTGCCAAAATTATCCTCTATAGAGCTTTTAGAAGTTACTGAAGAAGCTGTTGAAGGTCAAGAGTTCTCAGAGAAACATAAAGCTCTTCTTGAGAAAAGTCGGGAGTTGAAGAGACTTGAAATAACTGTAAGACAAAATGAGGAAACATTGACCAAATTCAAGGCACTTAACGCTGAGTAAGGAAAAAGATGTAGAGCGTTTTCGGCACAGAGAAAAATTACTGCTAAAGGTCAAATCGATAAAAAAGAAACTACTTTGGCTAAAGTATGATATGAGAAAATGGTGAAGCAAAATCAAGATGAAATTGAAAAATAAATAACAGAGCAAAAAAGCTCCATTAAAGGAAAATGCACAAAGAGAAGGTAGCAGAGGAGGCGGCTACAGCGGCAAACACTCTTACTGATTGTGTAAATGACAATTTACACAAAGCTAATTTGATTCTAGAAACTGTTCCAGGATATCTCCCACAGGCACATCAACTGCAAACAGAATGGAGGCAAAAGGCAGAAGAAAGAGCAAAATCAATCCAAGGGCTGACAAGGTTAAATTGGGACTCATACTGGACATACTTAGTGAAGCCACACAGTCAGCACAGTGCGCTTAATTGTATCATCAATTCTACAGAGAAGATTGCGCCTACACTTGCCGACTCTGTCTTTTCAGGACAGTTGAATTCTGAAGTCGGTCAACCACATCTTCTCAAAAATATGCTAGATGCCTGCAAGTTTAAAGATCAAGTTCATAGATAGTTAGATTTAGTTTTAATTTTACTGTATTTTAGCCTAGGAAAATGACGGTCATTGAACCGAATCCTTAATTTTTGTAATAGACTATTTTTAGATTTAGCTAAGTAGTATTTAAACCCTTCTCATGCATTTAGAGAAGGGTCCTAGATCTTAATATTTTTTGACTTGGAGATTACATTTCTGTACTCCACTGTCTTATATATTTTTAAAAAGGATCACATCTGGTGATTTTTATGCAGAATTATCTTTGAAGTGTTGCATTTCTGTACCTTGGAATTTGATTTTGCATCAGAGTTACTGGATTAGAGTATCAGATTTCATTTGAAAGTCTTCAAGATGAATAAGGTATTTCTATCTATTCACTGTTGATTTCTTTTGTCTTATGATATTCGCTTTAAAATTTGCTATCATATATATATATATATATATATATTTGGTTTTCACAACGTTTCTTTTTATATATCATTTCTGAGTATAATTGAAACGTTATCTTTCATAAGTATATATAGATGGTATACAATGATGAATGCAATATGCTAATACAACTCTGTTTAATTTCTTAAACATAGTTATCTTTATTTGTTTCTGCATATTTCAATTTAAATAATAATACATTTTCATGGTTATTGTTAAATTGGAACAATCTTAAGTTGTATTCACATATAATTACCCGGGTTAGTGTTAGAATTTCTTTATCAGTATTTAGTTTAAATTAGATAGTTTTATTTTAGTTAATTTAGTCCCATTTTCACCCATCCAAACCAACCCATTTAGTTATAAGGAAACTGGTCCTTTAAATCCAGTCGGAGCCACCATACCAAACGGAAAAGGAGCTGTCCTAAGGTCCCGACCGGGTGGTTTTCCCCAACGTTTGAAGCAAAGATTTTCTAGTTTTCAACACTTCCCCTCCTTACATGGGTGATAATGATATAATAAAATTTCTTGTTTGTATCCTCCAATCCCTGCACATGTGAATAATTACACCATCTTTGGCTTAGTTTTCCCCACTTCCTTCCTTGATTAAGTTTTTTGAAAGTGTTCATAACCAACTGAGAGTCTCCTTTGATTACTAGCTTTCAGTATCCTAGCCTAATGGCCAAGAGGAGACCTTGGTGCAATCCTATGAATTATGCTTCATTGTTGTTGGAAAAGCCACAGGAGTCATCATATATGAATCTTGTTGTGCCATTATGATCTCAAAAAATCCCTCCAATCCCTGCTTGCCTTGGATTGCCTTCTGAGGCTCCATCAAAGCTGAGTTTGATGAATCCTTCTAGAGGAGGTTTGAAGATACTGATGGTGTCCCCTATGTCAGGGATAGCTTTCCAAGAAGCTAGGGAAACCATGCTAGGCACTAGGTGGAGGCCCTGGAGAATTTTTTCTTCCTGAGGAGCCATTGTCCAATCATCTGGCATACATTTCTTCGAGAGGATGCACTAGTAGAAAATGATGAAATTAGTGACTAGGTGACTAAAAAAGTTAGTCACCACAATTATTTCAAGTGAATTACTACTAAATTTGATCAATTTTAAGTGATAGAACTAAAAATTACTAATTTAAATGACTAATTTAGTCTAGGGTTAAAATATATGACTAGATGATATTATTGTACCAGCTAGCGCGTGCTCTGACAGGTCGAGAGCGAGCTGACCTACCTGTGACCTCCTAGCCGCCATGGCATCAGGAGGGGGACCCAAGGCTCCCCTTCCTCCTCCTCTATAAGTCCTTGCATTCAAGAAACTGATAGCAGCTAACAACAAGCACCCTCTGACTGAACCTCAACAAATGTTCGTGAAGAAGCTGGATAACATCCCTTCGGTGTCCCTTCAAATCAAAGAAACTTGTCGATCTCCATTGAACTTGGCTGAAAGAGGGCTCATTGGAAAGTTTACTAACCTCTGGCCCTCTCCCAAAGCTGTGGAAGATTGGGTGCAGAGGAACTAGATTCCTTTAGTCTCGGAAGGCATCAAAAGCCACTTCGTAGGAAAAGGATACTTAGTTTTTATTTTTGAGAATGTGGAAAATAGAAGCCTCATCTTCACGAATGGCCCATATTTTATGGGTTCTAAGGGACTATACTTAAATAAATGGACCCCTAACTTAGATCATGCTCAATATGTGCCTTCAATTGTTCTATTGTGGGTAAGCCTCCCACATCTTCCACCACATTGCTGGAACCAGAAGTCTCTCCACCATTGGCAATACCCTCAGAAAGTATATTGATCAAGCAGTGAGAAAATATCAATAATCATGTGCATGTATATGTGCTGAGGTGGATTTGGAAGTTGGGCTACCTAAAGCTATCAAACTATTGGTTGCTGACTAGACCTATATCTAGGAGCTAGATTATGAGCAACTTCCGTTTAAATGCAGGAATTGTCACGGCTATGGCCATTTTGCAAGGCACACTAGTACATTTGGTCAAAATTCCAACAATTTAGTTCTGACACTTTTGACGTATTGTCCGAAATTTTCCCAATTTTTATCAATTTTTCAAATCCTGCCGACAACCATCACTCTAGAGATGTTTTTGGAGTATCGTCGGAACAACGATGTTTAGGAAAATCATAGGAATACCGAAGTTACATGAATAACCGTCGGAATACTGACATTACAAGGCAAACCATCAGTATTTCAATGTTTAGGAGACTTTCGTTGGTCTTGCGACGTTGAGGGAAAAACCGTCAGAATACCGACATTTAAAGGCCTATGATAAAGTTTATATTACAACTCTCAAGCTAAATAATTCGACTTGTACTTTTTTTTTGGGGTAGCATTTAATTTACTACATATTGGAAAACACATGATATTCAATGATGTACTTAAGTAAAAAAAAACAATTATAGACATTGTGACTATGCATTTCAAAAGCCTATAGAGAATGTAGGTTTTAATACCTAGAATGAATTTAAATTAATGCATCACTCAACAACTTTTTGTTTTATCATAAAATTTTATTTTACCATAGATAGGGGTTGTTTAATCTCATAGTTCACCATTATATGGTGGGATATATTAAGGTTTGACATGAAATGTTGTAGGCTGAGCTCTTAGTGTTGAGGAATATTGTGGATGTTAAAAAGTAAAATATTTGGTTTAGTTTTTTTTTTTTTTTAAATATCTGCAATAATTTTTTTTTAAATTTCGTTTGAGGAAGGCCATATCAAATTTGCTAAGTTGTGACTGTACGGGTTCCTTTTTCACGTTCGTGCAGTCCGTTTTCCATTTTCTCACTTATGCCTTCGTTCGGTCGGGCTCGCCGTGTTAGGGCGCCCGCCCAAACGCATTCGGGTCGGGTCGTTTCATTTGAGAGCGCCCGCCAAAACACGTTTGGGTCAGGTTGGGTTGTTTCGTTTGAGGGTGCACACCCAAATGCGTTCAAGTCGTTTCGTTTGAGGGTGCCCTCCCAAATGCATTTGGGTCGGGTCTGGTCGTTTCGTTTGAGGGTGCCCGCCCAAATGCGTTTGGGTCGAGTTGGGTCGTTTCATTTGAGGGTGCCTGCCCAAACACGTTCCAGTCAGGTCGGGTCGTTTTGTTTAAGGGCGCCTACCCAAACACGTTCTGTTCTGGTTGGGTCATTTCGTTTCATTTGAGGGTGCCCACCCAAATGCGTTCGGGTCGGGTCGTTTCATTTGAGGGCGACCGTATCAAATTTGCTAAGTTGTGACCGCATGGGTGCCTTGTGCATATTTGTGTGGTCCTTTTGTCATTTTCTCCCTTGTGCCTTCATTTGGTCGGGTGCGCGATGTAAGGGTGCCCACCCAAACGCGTTTGGGTTAGGTCGGGTTGTTTCGTTTGAGGGTGGCTGTATCAATTTTGCTAAGTTGTGACCACACTGGTGCCTTTTTCACGTTCGTACGGCCCATTTTTCGTTTTCTCCCTTGTGCTATCGTTTGATCATGCATGTCGTGTCGCGCCATGTGAGGGCACCCGCCCAAATGCATTCGAGTCGGGTCATTTCGTTTGAGGGCGGTCGTATCAAATTTGCTAAGTTCTGACCGCACGGGTGCCTTCTGCACGTTCGTGAGGCCCGTTTGTCATTTGATCCCTTGTGCCTTCGTTCGTTAGGGTGTGTCGTGTCATTTCGTTTGAGGGTGCCCACCCAAACCCGTTCGGGTCGGGTCGTTTCAGTTGAGGGCGCCCACCCAAACGCATTCGGTTCAGGTCATTTCGGTTGAGGACGCCTGCCCAAACAGTTTGGGTTGGGTCATTTTGGTTGAGGGTGTCTGTATCAAATTTTCTAAGTTGTGACTGCATGAGTGCCCTATGCACGTTCGTGCGGCCTGTTTATCATTTTCTCCCTTGTGCCTTCGTTCAGTCATGCGCATCCTGTTGTGCCATGTGAGGGCGCTCTCCCAAACCCATTCAGGTCGGGTCGTTTTGTTTGAGGGTGGCTGTATCAAATTTGCTAAGTTGAGATCACATGGGTGCCTTGTGCACATTCGTGCAGCCCATTTTCCATTTTGTCCCTTGTGCCTTTGTTCGGTCAGGCATGCTGTGTTGTTTCATTTTAGGGCACCCGCCCAAACCCGTTCAGGTCGGGTCATTTCAGTTGAGGGCGCCCGCCCAAACGCGTTCGGGTCGGGTCGTTTCAGTTGATGGCACCCACCCAAACGCGTTTGGGCCAGGTCGTTTCAGTTGAGGGCGCCAGTATCAAGTTTGCTAAGTTGTGACCGCACAAGTGCCCTGTGCACGTTCATGCGGCCCGTTTTCTAGTTACTCCCTTGTGCCTTCGTTCGGTCGGGCGCGTCGTGTGAGGGTGCTCGCCCAAACGCGTTCGGGTTGGGTCGGGTCGGGCTGTTTCATTTGAGGGTGGTCGTATCAAATTCGCTAAGTTGTGACCACACGGGTGCCTTTTACACATTCTTGCGGCCCGTTTTCTGTTTGCTCCCTTATGCCTTCGTTCGGTCGTGCACGTTGTGTCGCACTGTGTGAGGGCGCCTACCCAAACACGTTCATGTTAGGTTGTTTCATTTGAGGGTGGCTGTATCAAATTTGCTAAGTTGTGACCGCACGGGTGCCTTATGCATGTTCGTGCGGCCCATCTGCCGTTTTCTCCCTTGTGCCTTCATTCAGTCAGGTGCACCATGTCGTTTAGTTTGAGGGTGCCTACCCAAACCTGTTCAGGTCGGGTCATTTTGGTTGAGAGTGCCTGCCCAAACGTGTTCGCGTCAGGTCGTTTCGATTGAGGGCGCCCACCAAAACGCGTTTTGGTCGGGTCATTTCAGTTGAGGGCATGCGTATGAAATTTGCTAAGTTGTGACTGCACGGGTGCCCTGTGCACGTTTGTGTAGCCTGTTTTCCAGTTTCTCCCTTATGCCTTCGTTCGGTCATGCATGTCATGTCATGCCAAGTGAGGGTGCCTGCCCAAAGACGTTCAGGTCAGGTCGTTTCGTTTGAGGGCAGCCGTATCAAATTTGCTAAGTTGTGACCACACGGGTGCCTTGTGCACGTTTGTGTGGCCCGTTTTCCATTTTCTCCCTTGTTCCTTCGTTCGGTTGGGCGCGACGTGTCGTTTCGTTTGAGGGCGCCCGCCCAAACCTGTTCAGGTCGGGTCTTTTTGGTTGAAGATGTCTGCCCAAACACGTTCGGGTCAGGTCATTTCGGTTGAGGGTGCCTACCCAAACGCATTTGGGTCGGGTCGTTTCGGTTGAGGGCACTCGTATCAAAATTTCTAAGTTGTGACCGCACAGCGTCCTTTCACAGGACACGTGCAGAATAGTGTTTAGGGTGGGCGCGTTTAGGTCGAGTCGGGTTTGTGCAGCGTGTCTGTGTTTAGGACATGTGAAACAATGTTTGAAGGCACGAAGGTCGTTCATCAGGGTTGAGCCGAGTCGAACGTGACCCGAACGCATTCAAACATTTTTCCAACATAGTATCAGAGCTAAGGTGCAAGAAAGAGACTGAAGATCACATCCTAGTGAGCTGTGTCTTGTCACAGTCCTTTGTGCACAAAAAAACTGCAAAAATTTGTGCCTTTGTCCTCCTTTATTGATTCGATCCATGCTAAAATTGGCAAGTTATAAATTTATAACATGTGTTTTGATTGAATAGTTAACTGAGTCTAACTGGTTCTCTAACTCGTCCTTGCTTCAATCAAGGATTGAAGCTCCCAACTCGTCCTCTTCTAAATTTATAACTGCCTCTCGAACTTGTAGTCAAACTGAAGAAGGTCTATGTAACTGATCCTCCAACACTACACATGAATTCACCATCTCCACGAACTCGTCCATGGGAAAAGGAAGACAAATCATGGTCTTTTTAGCTAAGGCACGCACCAGAGAAGACCTTCTCTCGCTACACTTTTCAACAATCCCATTGTCCATCTTGATTACATACAATGTGATTGTGTTCATGGTCTTCATATCACACTTGACTAATTGTGGGTTTTGCTCCTAACATCTATTGATTAAGATGATTCATTGCATCTCTAGGGTTGACAGGATCACAACTATGCCATCTCCATGAGATCAAGTTTAATGATCCCTTTTTTGAGGGAGGTTTTGTTGTTTGTTTTGGGACTAAATAGGTTCTCTTGTGAATTTCTCTCATTGGTATGATTAGAGAGGCCTAGATTTATCTATTCAAGAGTCGATTCTCTCTATACAAGAGACTTTGTATGGCCTCTCTAGACTTAGTACCACTAAGAGCATTGCTTGTTTATTCCAGCCTATTTGGGTTCTTGGTGGTGTGAATCCTAGGTGGACTCCTTTTCCTTGGATTTATATGGCATAGATTCATGGGACAATGAATTTTTCCCGCATGGTTAGTAGGCACATCACCTCTATGATTTTAGAGCTTGATTTGCCTAGTTCAAACTATGGTCTCCTCAGGTTGGCTTGAGTAAGCCAAATATCCAATGTGAAATTCTTCTCATCAACCTCTATAAAGAAGAGAGGAATTACCACCCTCTATAAAGAAAGGAAGCCTTTCTTGGTTCCATCCCTTTGCATGTTCCTGGTTTTTTGCGTTGTTACTTGTGCGTGGTTCAAAGTTTCAACTAGTATCTCACAGCAGAAATTCAGTGAACAATAGCGTAGATGGGATCCCTTGCAACAAAGATGGTAAATGTGATGTATTTATTTGTAATGAAATGGTGATGATTATGATTATGTCTTATACTAGCTAAGAAAAATTAGGCATGGGATGAGTGGGGCATGTTAGGTGATGGGATAAAAGTGAGTCCAATATATATATATATATATATATATATATATAACTTGGCCTTTAATTTGCTTAAGTACCTTTTGATTATGCATTTGGTTCCCAATGTAACCGTGGGGTGATTCAAATGGTCATTAACACCTAGGGTCTAGGCCTTGGTTCCCCATGAGACCTTGCTTTGAAGGGGAATGTTAAAATTAGCCTATGAGAGTATATATGCTTTCATTGTCCTTGGGATTTGGGGATCATGATATCAATAGCAGAGTTATGTTTTTGGTTAGAGCTTGTTAGGTGTGCAGGGTTATTCTATTTGTTTGATATTTCATACTAGAGAGCTAGGGATATGCTGCTAGCATTGGTTAATTTTTCTTGAGATATGATAATATAGATAATTTAATCTTAATAAATGTCCACAAAATAGCTATAAAATTAGGTCAATGGGATTAAAATATTTATATTTTATTGAATTTATTAAAATATTAATTATCAATATTTATATTTTATTTGTTTTAATTATATTATATAAAATCAAATTTTAAATATATTGTGATTTTATATTTAATTAATAATTAAAATAATAAATATTAATATTTTAATTATTAAAAAAAAAATTGTTTCAAGATTTATAAAAGTTCGATGGCATGCCACATTCGAAAATTCGAAGTCAAACATTGGCATGGGTAGATTCCATCAAAAATACTGGTATGAAAACCCAAAGTGTAAGAAAGCCCAAGAAAACTCACTGTTAGACTATTCAGGGAGATGAGGTTGAGGTTTTTAGGGCATGGCAAAGTCCCCAAAGTCGAACTTGACACCGTATAAAAGCCCAAGAAAACTCGTTGGTAAGAGTCGAACTTGACACCGTAAGAAAGCCCAAGAAAAATCGTTGTTCGACTGGTTCAGGAAGACGAGCTTGAGGTTTTGAGGGGATGTCGAAGTACCCAAAGTTGAACTTGACACCGTATGAAAGCCCGAGAAAACTCGTTGTTCTTACCAGGACTGGTTCAGAGAGACGAGGTTTTGAGGGCATGCCAACGTCTGTCAAAAGTCAAAGTCGGGGAAAGACAGAGTTTTGAGGGTGAATTTTTTCAAAATTCGAAGTCCGGGAGAGGGCATGGTTGATTTCACTGGTATGAAAGCCCAAGAACTGAGGAAAAATCGCTGTTCTTACCGAAACTGGATGTGTTGGTTATTTGGCGCCAATTTTTTTGCTCTCGGGGCTGGGATTTTTTTCTATATAATTACATATTTTATCATGGATAAAAAAACATTAGACAAAACTTGGAGGCTTTTGAAGAGGTGGGTAGTAGAAAATTCACAATTGAAGTTTTCATACCCAGAGTCACAAGTTAGTTGGATTTTATATTTTTCTATTTCCTGGCTTTTTATTTACTCTGTTTGTTTTAAGATATTGTTGATTCATACAAATTTTGTGCCTTTCTAGTAATATATAAATTTCAACTATTCATTTAAACCAATTCTACGTTCATTACTTTATTTTCCATAATGACTTCAATGTTGAAGAAGGTTAGGCTTCCAACGTTGCCAGGTTCTCGTATGGTTATATTGCAACTCCTGAAATATGAAATGTCTGGAGGTTTTTATTTTCTCTATAAACAACCCTGAAGTCGAACATTTCCATTTTCAACAATTATTATAGAAGAACTGCAGGGTGATTTCTTAATAATTTTTTTTGCTAATGATAGTGAAGACCTTGTGGTATCCTGCTTACTAGCTCCTGGAATCACCCAATACAGTTTTTATTCTTCTGCCTTCACCTTTTTAATAGATGATTCATGAGCTACCTTGTATTTCAGATCCACCTGTTTCAGGCTGCAAAAACCTTCTTAGAATTCAACTGCTGAAATAAAATTACTCATAAGCTGGTGGTTTGTATTGCTTTGATCCTTGAATAACAACTGGTGAAAAATTGTTGTCTTAGAGCTGTCTAGAAATTTCAAGCCACATGCTTCATAAACATATAGTCCCTCCTTGTGCACATCTGAATGCTTCATCAAAATGTATGTAAAAGTCCTTCCATAGCCTTTTTAGTTGCAAAAGGAAATCCTTGGGGAAATCTTTGTAGCCTTTGTAGCTCCAAAACCATGGTCACAAAAACGACAGAGTATGTTAGAAACATAATGCCCTTAATGGATACTGGCTATATTGTGTATTATTAACCAAGTGATTACACCAAAATATATTTGATCTTAACTGTATTGTATGTTAGGATGAATGTGGCCTAAACTAGGCCTCAAGACATACTTTTTTGAGTTGATGTAGAAGTAAATCCTTCTCTATGGCCTAGAACAGAAAGAGAATATCCTTCTAGGACAAGTAACCACTCCGAATTCCTACACTATCTTTTGATATCACTGTGGCTAGGGCAGGAGGTCCCTTCTAGACCTCTCATCCCTCTCAAATCCTCATCATATTTCTATAGCAGCACCTTCCAGCAGCCTTTTAAATACAAACCCTTAATAAGAACTCTTTAGAATCATTACACTGTTCCTGTTACTTTGAACATGAGGGCAATGAGGTGGCTCTTCATGGCATTTTCCATGATTTGGTTAAGGAGGTGGAGAGCATATTTTACCATTTTATATGTCACCTTGAATGGGGAAACCTATCTGTGGTTTTGAAATATTATGAGATATGGTAACAACACAAAAAATTATAAGAGTGTGCCTCTGTGGTCACTAAGATTAAGTAAGCCACAAGTAAGATACTCTATATCTGTAATTAATGATCACCTATCAAGGTTGTACTCATCTTCTACAATGGTAACAACTCATATCCAGTAAAAGTAATGGTTCGTATAAGCTTACCAGATCATGTAATGGTAACTACTTAGTTAGTTTCATAGTGTTCATTGGTCACTACTTAGCTACAGTCCAAGCAATACAACATGGAAGCTCTTCTTTCTATAAAATTGAAACCTCTACTACTCCATAAGGATAGTGATTTGATTAGGTAAAGTAAGTAACACTTGTTCCTATATAACTACTTACTATTGGTTCCATTGATATGGATTACATTAGACTCAATACTCGATCTCTATTATTCCCATGGTTAATAAGTACTAGATATATTAGTGAACACTAGTTAGAATAGATAAGCTTTTATTACATGAATTAAACACATTGGACAATACATGATATGTTTCAATAAATCTTACAAGGAGTAACAACTTTGAATAGACGGGATTAGTACTAAGCAGCTTAGATATGATGAAGCTGGTAATCAAGCTATCAGTATAATGATCTCGGTATAAGTATACATAATCTATACCTTACATAGGTAATCCTAGTCATATATGTTACAATGCTTAGACTAATTACTACTCTTCCGAATAAGTAGACATAAGCTTATATCCATAATAAAGTACAATCAATCATAATAGAGTAGAATCCATAACAAGTTGTCACAGTGTTCATTACTGGCATACCATTAACGTGGTAATAGCTGTCAAAATGAACAACTATACATTACATTAACTAGGCTTTTAGGAAAATGATTTATAGATTCCCCATGGTATCCTGGGTGGCCTCTCATGTTGGCAGCTTTTGTCCTGGGCAACTGCATGCAAAACGTTTGCAGCGATATTCAGAACTCTAGTGTGATACTCCTGCATTGTAAATCATTATGACTCCACCTTCACCTCAATTATTCACGTTATTTCTACATCAAGGTCTTCATATACACCAAAATATATTTGATCTTAACTGTATTGTATGTTAGGATGGATGTGGCCTAAATTAGGCCTCAAGACAGACTTTTCTGAGTTGATGTAGAAGAAAACCCTTCTTTGTGGCCTACAACAGAAAGAGAATCTCCTCTCTGTTTTTGCCTCTCTATTTTTGCCATGGAATGTGCCTCTCTGGTCACTAAGCTTAAGTAAGCCACAAGTAAGATACTGTATATCTGTAATTGGACTTACTCTAAAATTCAAATAGTAATTTCGTACTAAGTATTTCACAAACATCATTGCAAATATTTTACATGTCACTTGATCAAAGATGAGTCTCCACTAAACCTCCACCTACAACAATTTCATACTCTTATATATGTCTAATACAATAAGTAGTGCACAATGTGTACATTTTTTGTTGTCTCCTTTCTTTCATGCGTGTGAGTATCTGCAATGGTATATGATCCAAAATCTTTTGTTTGAGATGTATGAAAGAATTAACATGTGAAAATTGTAGCTTTTAAAACAAGAAACTTTAAAGGCATAAGCGGAAAAAGAGAGAAGCAATTAACATCATGCACGAAGACACAAGAGTTGATATCGGAGTTCGTCCGGGAGGGACTACGTCTCCGGGCCCTGCTCTAATAGTGGGGAGGCCCTGCTTTCATTAAATGGCAAAATGAAAGTACAAGTACAAAATGAGGAATTACACCCTTATACCTGCCCAATCTGGAAATGGCCGAAAATTGCAGACCTCTGCTGACAAAATGGGCAGCACCGTTGAATTTGTGGCATCGAGTAGTGCTGAATCCATATAAAACTTGCCCCAATCGGAGAAAGTGAAAATCTGGCCCCTCTGGAAAAATGGCTCAGATCATGGTTCCGCCCCCTCTGCACACTGCTCAAGGTTCCACTGCCTCGTTTTCCGTGCCCGCTCCTGTCCGTCCTTCCTTGGGCGCACAAATGAATGAAGGTTCATATAATAAAACTCGGGCGGATTCTTCAAAGCACTCTGTAGCTGAATTGGTTGAGATCCGTAATGTTGGGGCGGAGGTCGGGTGGTCAAATCCCGACCCCGCCATAATAAGTCGACTGTTTGAACTGCATTACATTTTAAAACCCGCGCTCCTTTTTAAAAAAAACCGTTTGATATATATATAAAATATTTGTTGATGTGATGGGATGTGGGGGGCCAGACCCATGTTGGGCGGCCCACCCCATATGGTAAATGGGCCACGTATATGTATATACGGCCGTTGTTTAATGAAGACCGTGGGGTGCGGGGTTGACCACCCGCCCCCAACACATTTGTTTATTTTTAATATAAATTATGGTTACGGCATGGTATGTGCGGATGGGGTGGCGGGGTTGGTGGCCCGCCACCCATATTTATATTTTTTTTTGTTTTATTGTTATATAAAACAAATTGTTGCTTTTTAAACCTTCGAATTTTTGATCGTAGGAGTGAATTTAACGGTCCCACAAATTCGCCCGGAATCTGGCCAGGTTGGTCGGAATCCGGTGGCCGGGTTTCAGCAAAATTGTTGCCTCTTTAGTCTGCCACATCACCAAGTCAACCCCTGAACTTTGACTGCTCCTAACTCCTTCATTCGGACTCGGAATTGAGTGCCGTCTGCGCCGTTGGATTCAGAATTTCGAGATCTACAACTTGAACTTGGTTCGAAGGATTTTCGAACACTTTGATTTCTGAGCCTTGCACTTAAGCCATTTGTACACCCATGCTGTGTAATCCACACAGATCGGTATATAACAATGCCCATATAAAAAAAAAAAAAAACCAACTCACCAAGACTTATCTGGTTCATGCACCAAATCCAAGAACAACCTTTAGGGAGAAGCATGAAAAAGTTTAAACACTAATTGGGATAGCAATTACATCTTCAAATGGGTATTGGTACATGTGGATTAACAAGGATGCTAGTAGTTTCTACAAAACTTGAATAACAATTCTGTATTACCATGAGAATCGTATTATTTCCCTTTCACATTTGTAAATTAATAAATACTTTACAACGTGTAGTACAATATATTTATATGTGTGGGATGTGGATAGCAATGAAGGACGTTAGCGGGCTTGCTACAAAACCTGAATAACAATTTAAGCAATCACTATTGAACCAATATTGTCTACCTTAATTGTTGGAAAATAGCAAAGTTCTTCTCCATAATGTAACATTCCTAATCCCATAACAAGGAAGAATGATAACACGGCATTAGAAAGCGATAAAATTACATAAGGCATCAATGATAAAGAATACATGTATAGATCAGCTATATTTAGTTGAGCAGTGATCTTAAACAAGTTGATAATTAGTAATTTACTAGTGAAGACATTCAAACAGATGCACTTAAAAGAAGGTAATTTCCAACTATGGGATACTCACCGTGTGATCTTTAGACCCAGAAGCTAACAGAATATGTCTAGAAAAAACAATAGTATCTAGTAAAAGAACTATGTCTGTGTGTCCTGGAAACTCGTATACACATGTCATGGTTGAAAGCTCATACATAAAGTAATTTTGGAGTAAGTCCAATAACTCAAGGTTGGTCTGTAGTGAGACGACTATTTGTAGGCCTATTTGGCCTGTTAGGGAGGGATCCTGTAACCTTGCCACTGATGCATTCTGCCTGCAATTGTTGTTCATGGACTGAATTATCTTATTGATCCATTAGAGTTGCAGTCCAACCATGGAATGTACCTCTCTATTTTTTGCAAACAAATGGGGTAACAAAGCACTCCTAAATCAACAATGGCTTATGGTGGTGGGGGGGGGGGGGGATTTAATAGGACCAATGATAGCCAACATAAATTATAAGTGGAAGAGGACGAACAGTGGAACAATTGGAGATTGAAGAACATCTCAAGGAGGGAAAATCAGATTCCAGAAATGGCCGAAACTGAGGCCTATAGAGACCAGCCCTTGAAGAGATGATTAGCTATCTGAGAAAAGAAAATGATGGTGGTAGAATAGCTACAGAGTATAGACTAGTGAGAGAGGCTATGGAGAGTAGAGAAGCAAAGAGTAGACAGTGAGTTCAGAGAGAATGATGAGACATATTTGTGTTGCAAAGATTCTGAAGAAATTTCTGCAGTGTGAGTTAATATACTGATTGAATCCAGAGTTGAATACTATACCTGTAAAGTTTGTTGTATTCAGAAATCTTCTAAAATTAACACAAAGATAGAAATTTTCTCCCAATTTGTGTATTAGAAAGCTTGAAGAGAACTTTATGTAGGTGGACTTGATGCACTGGTAATTTGAAGTGCTTGCCCTTCCCTCCACCTATGTTTGATGCAACTTCTAATCTTAACTGTCTGTGCTTAATTTGCAGTACCTTTTCTTCTACAAGAAGAGATGTTGCTCAAGGTAAATCATATATATTGAATTAAAATATTTCTTGTAGAAATTTGAATAACTATTAAATTATTCACCGAGATTATCCTGATCACACACTATTTGAGCTTCATGCATAATACATAACCTCTTCTACCATTGATCATTAATTGCGGAAATATAAACAATCGCATGTGCACAATAAAAAAATAAACAATCACACATATAAACCTGATATTTGTAGGAAAGCTTAAAAATTTAAGAAAACCCCCAACTATCTGTATATTATAATGATAGAGATCATGTAACAATAATTTTACAAACTCCTCACAAGCTCTTAGTACAATCTCCAATTGTTACACACTACACAAGCTCAGATCTAGCAAAACACATGCTCCAATTTGCTCCACCTGTTAGCCTGCCTCTACTGCGCAATCCAAGATGAATGATGGCCCAATCTGAGTTTGAATCCCTCTGGTATGCACTGTGCAATCCTCATTGGCATCTCCATCAATGTGTGGTGCAAACTCATGCACCAATATGGTCACAACTGATAGTCACACTTGCTCTTTCACCTACCTCTCCACTGGTCTCCACTGAAACTGTCCATGCATTGAAGTTAACTGATGTATTCTTTAGTTGATTTATGATTTTATAATTAGTGAATTAATTAATAATTAATTCACACCTCTCACTAATGTATCGTCGGTTAGGCATTGGTCTAGCCAGCTTAACTATGTTTAGCCATGGAACCATTGAACATATCATTAACTCCTCAATCAACTCCACCAAACTCTGTCCACAGTTTTCTTCAAGTCTCCATGCATCAGCTCCCTCGCCCTGGAATAATTAAGATACATCGGCTACATGTGCCACATGCGGCCATGGCGAGTATATGATGATAAGATAACGTTGAGTCTAATATTATAAATATAATATTTGACATGTCTATTTCTAGACTTGCAATCTAAAAATAGATTCCGCCCAATATGTCTAAAAATAGAAGTCCATCTATTTTTTCCGACTTGACCAACCATCCACAAATAGCATCCTGCAACTCATAGAACATGATCCATATGTCTAAAAATAGACATAGTCTAAAAATAAACTTTGCGCCAAAAATAGCCTGCGGGCCCACTTAGTGAAGGCGACTTCATTTCACTAAGCTCCATCATCTTGTTGCATTTTCAACACTCCCTCTCAACAAGATATGGATTATCTGCAACCCCTATCCTGCCTTTGTGGTATTCGAATTTTCTCCTGGTGAGCGCCTTCATCAAGATATCAGCATCCTGATCCTCCGTGGGAATGTATGAAAGTAACATGATCCTCCGCTGCACACAATCTCTGATATGATGGTACCTGATGTCGATGTGTTTGGATCTATCATGAAATACTGGATTAGCAGAGAGTTTAATGCAACTCTGGTTATCACAATAAATCACAGTAGGCTCCAAGTGTGACCCGAACAACCCGACCAGAATCTTCCTCATCCATATGGCCTCGCATGCAGCCAAGCTTGCTGCCATATACTCAGCCTCTGCTGAACTGAGTGCCACGGATCTATGCTTCCTGCTGTACCAAGAAACTGTTGTCGACCCGATACTGAAGATCCCTCCAGATGTGCTCTTTCTGTCCGTTGGGCTCCCTGCCCAATCTGCATCCGTGAAGCCACATAGCTTCACCTCATCCTCCTGTCTATACCACAATCCATATCCCGATGTGCCTCTAAGATAACGCAATACATGCTTGCCTGCCTTCCAGAAGAGCTTGGTAGGCTTAACCATAGCTTGCGAAAGTTGGTTAACATCATAGCATATATCGGGTCGTGTATTGACCAGATACATAAGCGACCCCACCAACTGTCGATAAACAGTGGCATCCACTACCTCCGCTGAAGTAGCATCCTCCTTCCTTCAACCACCAGGAAGAGGAGTATCAACAGGCTTGCAGCCATGCATGTTGAACTTCTCCAGTATCTCCCGGGCATACTTACCCTGAGAAACAAACAGTCCATCACTGCGCTGCCAAATTTCCAATCCCAGGAAATAATGAAGGAGGCCCAAGTTCTTCATCTCAAACTCTTTTGCAAGATCATCCTTGCATGAGAGTATCAACAGCTCATCACCTGTCAAAATCAAATCATCTACATAAAGTACAATGATCAGCAACTTACCCTCCACCACAATCTGGTATAGGTTAGGATCCGCCTCACTCTTGGAGAATCCAAGTCCGGTGAAATAACTGTCTATCCGTGTGTACCAAGCACGAGGTGCTTGTTTCAATCCATACAACGCTCTCTTGAGCCTGCACACATGCGACTCGCTGCTGAAGATCTCGAAACCTTCGGGCTGCTCTATGTACACCTCCTCCTCAATCACCCCGTTGAGGAACGCAGTCTTCACATCCATCTGATGAATGTGCCACCCCATCTGCGCTGAGAGAGCAAGAATCGTCCGTATGGAATAATACCTTGTGACAGGTGCAAAGGTCTCCTCATAATCGATCCCCTCTATCTGTGAGAAGCCTCGGGCAACAAATCTTGCCTTGTACTTCTCCACACTCCCGTCAACTGCCTGCTTCACTTTGTAGATCCATCTCGAACCCACCACTGATTTCCCCTCCGGCCTTGGGACAATCTCCCATGCACTGTTTTTGACAATCGAATCATACTCTTCCACCATGGCATCTACCCATGCGGGGTCCTCCACAGCTTCCTCGAAAGAGGATGGCTTTGTCACGATACACTTGCTCATAAGAGCCATGTATCCAGTATACCGGTCAGGTGACTGTCTCTGTCTGCGCTGTGATGTAGGTGCTCCTACAACCTTCTCTGCATCTTGAGCCAGTCGCTCAGCTTCTATAGTGCGCTTCCGCCCTCTGATGGTTGGCGCTGCATGAGTGGTCTCTTCCACTCCATGAACTTCCTCTTGTGGCTGATCCACATCCTGAAGCTCATCCTTAGGAACTAATAGCTCCTCATTTGCATGCAAGTGTGGCTCCCTCTCAAGCGAACACTTCATGGCTTTCTCCTCCTGAAATTTGATATCCCGTCGCACAACAGTCTTGCGACTGTCTGGAAAATACACACGATAGTTGTGGGGCGTATCAATGTACCCCACAAATATCCCAACCTCTGCGGTTGGCTCCAGCTTCTTCTTGACATCCTTTGTCACATGAATGTAGACAGGTGAACCAAAAATCCTAAAATGGGAAATATCAGGCTTCTTACTAGAAAACGCCTCCTCGGGTGTACTCATGCCAAGTATCTTGTGAGGACAACGGTTCTGCACATATACTACAGTATTGCATGCCTCTGCCCACAAGTGAATGGGTAGGCCCTGATCATGCAACATCGCCCATGCAGCACCCATGATCGTTCTGTTCTTCCACTCAGCAACCCCGTTCTGCTGTGGGTTATGAGGTGCTATGAGCTCTCTTCGAATTCCTTCTGCACTGCAAAAGTCCTTGAATTCGCCAGAGATGAATTCACCACCATTGTCGCTCCTAAGAGCCTTCACCTGCTTCCCCGATTCTTTCTCAACCAGTGCCTTGAACTCACAAAACTTTGAGTATGTCTCGCTCTTCTTTTGCATGAAGAAGATCCAGCACTTACGAGAAAAATCATCAACAAATATCACATAATACCTGTGCTTTGCTGTCGAAGCTACTGAGAAAGGTCCACACACGTCTTTGTGAATTCTCTCAAGGATCGTCGTGGCGTGACTATCCTTCTCGTGAAAGGTGGCTTTCACAAATTTTCCTAAGGTACATCCCTTGCACTGATCTGACTGCGCAAGATTACCCTTAGGAAGCCCAGTAGAAATCTGCTGCAGTATCTTCAAAGCTCCATGGTGAAGGTGGCCCAATCTCTGGTGCCACAACTCGCCATCATCCCGACTCACCACTCCTTCTGCCTTGCCTGCCATTGCTGCGCAACCATCTACCTGCAATTGATAAAGGTTCTTAACTCGAACCCCTATCCTCCGGGTCTCACCAGTTGCCTTACTGCGCAGGAAAGCCTTTCCCTCGCTAAAGACAACATCATATCCCTTGTCTTCTAACATCGCCACGGAGATCAGATTCTTCTTCAATCCTGGAACATGCATCACTTCCTTCAATACGAAGGGTTTACCAAACTCCCTCTCAAAGGAAATGGTACCGATACCGGTTGCACTGTATCTACCATCATCGCCCATCTCGATGTGCACTCCAAGATCTTTCTCATCCAGATCAGTAAACAAATCTCAATCTCCTGTCATGTGAAAAGACGCACCACTGTCAAGAAACCACACTAAACCCATCACACTTGAGACCAAGCATGCGATCAGCGAAAAATCCAGCTCAAACTACGAGGCTAAGGCCTCTCCAGCTGCAGATCCAGCAGCCTGCTTATTTTTCTTCTTCTACGGACAATTTGTGGCATAATGTCCGTGTTGGTGACAGTGAAAGCACTTCACCTTGGACATGTCCTGCTTCTTGCCTTTCGCACCAGATTGAGAAGATTTCTTGCTCTTCCCCTTCTTTTCTTTGGAAACCAAAGCGCAATTCTCTTCATCAGAGTTCTGTGATGAAGATCCATCCACAGTACCCCACCTTATCTTCTTGCAAGATCCGACCAAAGTCGCTCCCATCTCGGCAATTTCTCCCGATCATTGACAGAGTCTTGATAGGAATGCCAACTCTTCGGAAGCCCAAGAAGAGCCAAGCTCACCAAGTCCTTGTCATCTATAGTCACCCCCACACTTCCCAGCCCATCCCTGCATTGGATGAACTTCGTGAGGTACTTGGGCATACTGTCTCCTTTCTCCATCTTTATGTTTAATTTAACCTTGGCCTTCTTTAGTGCATCTTGCTTTGGAATAAATGTTGTCAAGGCTTTCCACATCAAGAATAGAGAAGCCTTACAATGAAGGCTGGATACTATGTGATCCTTCTTTCCCTCCAACGAGAATCCTTCCTCCTTACGCTATCTTCTTTTGCCATGCCTCAAGTACGGCAACATCAGTAGAAGTAGGCTTTGGGACTTCGGAATCTATGAACTCCTTCAACCCATTGTCATCTAGCACCGCCTCCATCTTGTCCTTCCATGCAATATAATTCGAGCTGCCCTCAAGGGCATACTCCAATCGCAATCCGTTGAAAGACATCTCAACTTCGACACCAAGAAAACACTGCTGCAAATTCAAATTCCACCAGCACAAAATTCAACCGCTTCAATGTTTTGCAATTGCTCCAATGATCAATACTGCTCTGATACCATGTAGAAATTTGAATAAATGTTAAATTATTCACCGAGATTATCCTAATCACACACTATTTTAGCTTCATGCATAATACATAACCTCTTCTACTATTGATCATCAATTTGAGGAAATTAAACAATCGCATGCGCGCATTAAAACCATAAACAATCACACATATAAACACAGTATTTATGGGAAATATTAAAGCTAAAAACCCCCAACTATCTGTATATTATAATGATAGAGATCATGTAACAATAATTTTACAAACTCCTCACAAGCTCTCAGTACAATCTCCAATTGTTACACTAAAGCTCGGATCTAACAAAACCACATGCTCCAATCTGCTCCTGATGCTTTGCCTCTACGCAAATCCAAGATGAATAATGGACGAACCTAAGTTCAAATCCTCGGTGCTTTTTGTCATTGGCATCTCCTGTTGGTGGCTACGCACGCTAGTATGGTCTGGCGGCCATTACGCTTTCACCCACCTCTAACTTTGGTCTCCAGAAACTATCATATAAAGTTAAGTGATGTATTCTTTGGTTGATTTGTAGTTTATAATTATTGAATTAATTAATAATTAATTCACACCACTCTCACTAGTGTATCAATCGGTTAGACTAGATACAACTAGCTCAACTGTGTCTAACTGAGTTAAACTGAACACAACTCCACCAACTACTTCTACAACTCCACCAAACTCTGTCACATGAGTTCTAACTGAAGTCCTCCATGCATTAGCTCCACTAAACCCTCAGGAATAGCGTAATTCCTTCTGTCAGCTCCTGTGCCACATCTGTGCACTTAACTGAAGTGCTCCAAGAGAATAAGATAATGTTTAGAGTCCAAATATTATTAAGAGCTAATAATATTCGAAATATCTATTTTTAGACTGGAAATCTAAAAATAGATTCCGCCCAGTATGTCTAAAAATAGACATAGTCTAAAAATAGACTTTGTGCCAAAAATAGCCTACGGGCCCACTTAGTGAAGGCGACTTCTTTCCACTAAGCTCGTCATCTTGTTGCAATCTCAACATTTCTAAATTTTTTCTTGCAAGAGAATCAAGATTCATCTATATGCAATTACTTCAGAAAAATATGACTTTCTTGAAGACTTAATTTTGTCTCCAAAAGGCAGAAGCTAGTCTCCTTGGAAATAACTCTGAACTTGAGTAAAATATGTGTTGTCTTTATCATATGTGCAAGCCTTAAAATCTCCCTTTGAAAATCTGCTAGGCTAATTAAGAGCGCTATTATTGGATAACTTCAATATTGATTTTCCTATTTTTATAAGATTTCTTTTATACACAAAAGCAACAATTAATTCATAAGAAGAATCATTCCATCTTGAGCCTAATCTCTCCTAGAAAGTGTTGAAAATTGTAACTAGGTTCGGTCTTCATAAATCTAATTGAGTCTCTATGCAATGTACTTGTCAAAATAATAAAGAAAATAATTTTTATTATTATTACAATGAATTATTCATAACTCCAATGTGATACTCCTGCATTGTACATCAGTATGACTCCAAAACCAACATATAATTAAACATCAAACTTGAGGTTGGTCTGTAGTGAGATGACTATTTGTAGGCCTGTCTGGCCTGTTAGGGAGGGCTCCTGTAACCTTTCCATTAATGCATTCTACCTCCAATTTTTGTTCATGGACTAAATTATCTTATTAATCCATGTGTTCTTATCTAATATTTCCCCCCTTTTGATAGAAGCTTCAAGGTATATTCTGGATGGTTCACATTCATGATTAGCCTCCATAATTTTTATGATGAGCTTTCAGGCTGAGAAAATAGAGAGGATAGACTGCCCAGATTTGAAGTCATTTTGTGTAGGGTCATGAAGCCAAATTGCAAATCAGCTACGTGGGCATGGGATGGGAGTTATTCACTTCAAGCAAATCAGCAGCATGAATTGTACAATTCTAGGCAACATGAACTAGCTTCCCACAATAATAACACGTTAATTTATTGTTTGTGTTAGCCTTTCCTTCCTTGCTTGTTGAAAGTGTAGTGAATAAGGTATTCTCTGTGTGTGTGCCTTAGCCAGAGAAAAACCATGAGCAACTTCATAATAAGCCATGCATTCTCAGAGCAACTGATTTCAGTCAATAATTCATCCATGGTAGATCTTAGAAGATGTGGCACCTAGGAGTTCTCTTACATACCGAAAGCCCTACAACTTACTGTGATGAAGTATGGATCATTTTATTTTACTTGAATGTAAAAGACAACATCAATAGATGAATAATTATTTTGAGAATTTAACCATCTGATATCAATCTAGGGATTTCACAACTCCCTCTTAAGGTGATGATGTGATCATCTGAACTTAAAATGTTAACTCCCTCTTGTCATCAATCAGAAATAGGTCACTAGCTTTGTGTACGGTGTAGCACTATAAAATCCCCACTACATGTTTGAAACTAGCTAAAAGGAATAAAAAACAAAGCTACTCCTGTGGCAATGAAAGAGAGAAGCAGAAAATCTATTACAAGCAAGATCTTTATGGTAACAAGTGCAACACACTACAAGATGTCCTGATCATATAATTATTGTATGGAATATGGGGTAAAAACACACACACTAATTGAAGAGGTGTTATTGGTAATTTTATCAATAATTTCACACATATAAATTGAAACAAAGATAAACCAATTTCAGACAATAAATCTACATCTTAAAGAAATAGTTCCAGACTATATTTCTACCCACGTATTTTCTTGTGGGAAAGACCACCTTGGAGGACCACATGAGGTGCTAAAAAAATCTTTAATACCAAGAACCTAAACATAGAATTGGTTCATAGATAGATTTCTTTTAAATTATATTAAAATGTTTTTAAGCAAACAGAAGATCATAAAACATGACTGCAAGGATATTTTTGTGAAAGGTGTTTCTTGTGACACCTTTGACACAGTTCAGAAGCTTGAAAGTTTGCTTGATGTTGCTAATAATGATGATGTGTCTCTTGCATGATATGTGACTTCTGAAAATGACATAGAAAAATTAAAGATGAATGCAAAGGGTGTTTTGAAAAAACTACCAAAGAAATTGGTTCCAAGCTTAGATTAGATTTCATGGTAGTAAAGGTCTAGGAAAAAATGGGCAAAGAATTAGAAATTGCATGGAGCCGAGTACAAGGACAGGAAATGATGGACTTGGTTTTGTGGTTAAAAAAGCAATGGGAACAACTATTTGTAAAAGGGGAACCTCATATAGTGAGTGAATCATTTACCTTTAGAATAAGTACATATAGAGGGGAGAAGATTAACAACAGAAACCTTGTACAAGGAAACAAGTTCAACAACAAAAGTTGTTGAACCACATGGATATGTTTAGCTAAAATGCCACCATGATGAAACTCCCAGAATCATAATAATACATTAAGTTAACAAAAGCCCAAATTAGCTTCGGAAGCATAGATTCAATTAACATTTTATTTGGGTTTTATAATTCTCATTAGAGTTGCAGTCCAGCCATGGAATGTGCCTCTCTATTTTTTGGAAACAAATGGGGTATGAAAGCACTCCGAAATCAACAATGCCTTATGGGGGGGGGGATTTAATAGGACCAATATGTAAACAAAATAGAGCATACCATGATTCCATAATGATGATAAACAACACTGATAAACATATTATACCACGACGATGCAAAGAGGGCATTGCATGACAAAAAGATAGGCATACCCTGCAGTGTATTGTGCATGGCATTTATTCCTCGAGACCTGTTTCACCGAATGGATTACTCATCTTAAATGCCACTAAAAAATTTACCCACCAAGAATGCAATAAGGAGAAAATTATTAACAATGTTTTATTTCTATTGCAGACTTAAGTTAAATGGGCACTAAATTTTAAGTTTTCTATGTGCATACATATTCATTGTAGTTTTAGACAACCCTGTGATTAGATCCACCTTTAATATTACCACTGATACCATTAGGATCAGGCTTGTGAATTTCCCCTTCACTTCTGGAAGGAAGACGTTGTGGGAGAAATCAACAACCCTCTGTGCAGATATCTAGGCTCATATAGTAGAAACAGGGGAGGTTTATTCATGTGTGCTAGATTGTGTTGGACTAAGCTCAAATAAAAATTTGTTGGACAGAATGATTTCTATCTCGAGGGCTTCCCATGGACTCAAAAGGTGGACTATTAAAACATCCCTTTCAAGTGCAAGATCTACAATGGCTTAGGCCATTTTATGGAAACTTGCCCCAAAAGAATCCCTAAAATTGAAGTACAAAATATGTTCCTCCAACTGTTGGATGCACTTCTATAAGAAGATTGACATAGATCTTTCTACAAGAAGAATTGGTGATTAAAGTTCAGAAGTATAGGCCTTATCAAGCTTGGTAGATAATTCATCTCTTTTCACTGTCTTAAATTCTATGATAATTTCGGTTACTTTTATAGATGTAGTTCCTCCAACTTCACATAAACAATCTTGAATCTGCTCTCCTATTTGATGGTTGATTCCATTAGATGTTGAAGGAGTATTCTGCAATAATGGTTTGAAGATTTGATTTGAAGCCACTATGAGTTATTGAGCCCAACTCTGACATATTCCCAAACTAGAATTCTAACAATCCCTTGCTTGATGGAAACTTGGATACATTCCTTGTGATTTCATTCCTTCTCTTGGCAATTCTACATAGAGAACCCCAGAACTAGTCTGCTTGGTTGGTTTAGCCTACTCTGTTCTAGTTTTGATAACCTTGCCATCATTAGAAACACAAATAACATATTTATAGGTATTGATTTGTTATTAATGCAAGAACTATTTTTATCTATCAATTTCTACATTTATTGGGGCAGTTTACTATTTTATTGAGCAAAGTTTAGAGTCTAGACTGTCTCTAAATTCATGTTTTTCTCATCAGCAAATATTTTATCCTTATCCCTAAAAAAACAAACCAGGTAATGGATTTCAACAATAGAATATTGTGAATTATTTGTTCTTAAAATAGTAGCCCAATTGTACTATAAAATGCTTGCTTCATTTCTTTGATGAGACAGTTGATGACTTTACTACGATAGTGCAGAATTCACGGTTTATAAAAAAAAAAAAAGTGGTCCACCACTCTAACCACATTTTCATTTTTGTTTGAATGGGCTGATGATTTCTCTATCATTTTTCTTCTTCTCTGCTAAAGAATGACCTTTATCCATAAAAAGTAATTACTTTGAGATGAGTTATTTTACCATGTAATATTCTTTGTTGTCTTTGCTAATTTTGTCGGACTTAATCAGTAAATGTCGAGATTCAATATAGTTTTGAACCAAGACTCGGAAGGTCGGTTGGCTCATTAGACTGTAGCTTCATCACTCCATCTCAGATTTTTTAATAACCATGTATGCAATTTCAGGGTAGGTTCATTTCTATTTGGGAAAGACACATGAGATGGATAATATTGTATGCATGGGAACATCATACATTTTTCTCATGGAAGGCTACAAAGCCAAAAACCTACCACAGTGACTTGTCTTTTACCAAAAAAAAGATAAATGTAATGGAATTGATACACAACGAAGTTGAAAATATCCAATACACCAATTTGGAGATCATGCGCACTAAACCATTTCTTGTGTTCAACATCCCTTTTAAGTTTTTATCCTATTGTTTTGAGTACACTTTCAGAAAAGTTGCAGACATTAAAAAGTGGAATTTCAGAAGAGATTTCCATAGGGGTATACTTTGTCTTCCAAATAGCTCAGGGAATCCATAAGGACATACTGTTAAACGAATCCCTAATAAAAACTCCAACGGATGATTAAATTCACAGCCCTCGAAGAAACATTCAGAGGCACTATCCTCAACCCTCATTGTTTTTGGATAGAACAGTCCACAACTCTCACAACATTTTTGGCAATTTAGAGTTTAACATTTTGGTATATTCGGCAACATTATAAGATTTCATGGTTTCCCATCGTAGGATAATTGCAAAAAAATTTGGAATCTCACCAAATGCACAATGTGCATGAGAGGAAACTCCGAATTTTTTGATTTGATATTGAGTTGGTTTGACTCAAGAGTTCAATTGTGACAGACCAAGCACTCCACCTCTGGAACTTCTCTAGGAGAAGAAGAGGTCATGTTACAAGCGTTGTTCAAACTTCATGACAGAAATGCTTTACCTACCTAAGCTATTTCTTCTTTGACAGTTCCTTGGGGTACTAAACTCAGTTTAGCTCCCCAGATTTAGCCAAATAGTCAAGGTTCTCTCCAGAATTTTTTTCCTTCAACCTTGGATGGTAAGAAAGTGGGGCAAACTTGGATGGAAAAAATGTGGGGCTACTTTGCTCCCACACTTCCCCAGTATCAACAGCCAGGCCCTCTCAGCCCTAGTTAGCCCCTAGATGACATCATCAACCATTTTACAATGGTCAACACCCCTACCTCGGCCATCAAGTCTAGCAGCCAATGCATCTAACTCGAACTGCCCCAAGTGGCCTGCCATCAATTCTGCCACAACAATAAACATGTACTGCAATATAGTAGCAGTTATAGTGGGAGCTGCAAGCTTCCATTGGACCTTGCACTCGAACCAGGTTGCCCTGCTCAATTATTTGTGCCTGTGACTGCTACCTGAGGTGGGCATTAAGCTGTCAAGTTGCACGTACTCATGAACACTGAACTCATTGTTGTGTTCATTGGAAGGATTCTGAAGATTTGGGTACCTACCTTAACATCATCATGATTTTATGTACAAAACGTTAGTCATAGCTGGTGCACTTTATTGGATGCCTTTGCAACTCTTTTCATGGGCTATTCCCGTGGTGTAGATGATGATCTAGGGTCAAAATTTGATTGTTGTTATAGATCAGATTTGGGCACTATCTTTGAATTCTCTTCTGAAATTTATCTTATGTTCATCCTTGCTTGAAGAGGGCGCTGCCACAGGTGGTATTTTAGCCTGTTTCTATACCAAAAAAACCACCATGATTTCACAAAGCCAAAAAATTGCCACAGTGACTTGTCTTTTACCAAAAACAAGATAAATGTAATGGCATTGATACACAACGAAGTTGCAAATTTCCAATACACCAAGTTGGATATCATGGGCATTAAACCATTTCTTGTGTTCAACATTCCTTTTAAGTTTTTAGCCTATTGTTTAGAACACACTTTTAGAAAAGTTGCAGATCTTACAAAGTGGAAGTTTAGAAGAGATAGCCATAGGGGTATACTCTTTATTTCGAATGGCTCAAATAATTCATAAGGACATACTGTTAAACCAATCCCTAAGAAAAAATCCAACAGATGATTAAATTCACAGCCCTCGAAGAAAATTTCAGAGGCACTATCCTTAACCCTCATTGTTTTTGGATAGAACAGTCCACAACTCTCGCAACATTTTTGGCAATTTAGAGTTTAAAATTTTGGGATATTGGGCAAAATTATAATATTTCATGGTTTCCCATCATAGGATAATTTCAAAAATGTTTGGAATCTCACGAAATGCACAATGTGAATGAGAGGAAACTCCGAATTTTCTGATTTGATATTGAGTTGGTTTGACTCAAGATTTCAATTGTGACAGACCAAGCACTCCACCTTTGGAACTGCTCTAGGAGAAGAAGAGGTCATGTTACAATTCTTTAACTACCTAAGCTAGTTCTACTTTGAAAGTTCCTCGGGACACTAAACTCATTTTAGCTCCCTAGATTCAGCCAAACAATCAGGGTTCTCTCCAAAATTTCTGTCCTTCAACCTTGGATGGTAAGAAAGTGGGGCAACCTTGGATGGAAAAAATGTGGGGCTACTTTGGTCCCACACTTCCTCAGTATGAACAGCCAGGCCCCCTCAGCCCTAGTTAGCCCCTAGATGACATCATTGTTGGGTGCAGGAATTACACTTAAGAAAACTCCTCAACACTTAATTGTCAACCCAG